>CM042559.1:1172500-1640000 GCA_023630585.1 Cranoglanis bouderius
ATGCTCAAAGGAAGATCATTCCAAAGTGTAGGTGCTAAAAGAGCAAAAGCTCTGTCTCCCTTAGTTATTAATTTAGATGGTCATGGTAATTTTTGATGGTCATAGAGTCCTTGTTTGTGTGTATTGAATCAATAATTTAGTAATATAAGAAGGTGCTTGCCTATGCAATGCTTTGTAGGTAATAAGTAAGATTTTAAAATCTATTCTATACTTGATTGGTAGCCAGTGAAGTGCAGACTGAAGTAATATGGGTGCTACAAGGAGTTCAAGTTAAAGGTCTTGCAGCAGCATGTTGAACCGAGAAACTCAACTCAAGTTCAGAGCCATATCCAGAGCCATAACCAGAGCCATATCAAGAGTCATATCAAGAGTCATATCACCCTGCATTTCTCATGTGGTTTCCTACTGAAGCTAAGCAGGGCTGAGCCTGGCCAGTACCTGGATAGGAGACCTCTTGGGGAAAACTAAGGTTGCTACTGGAAGTGGTATTAGGGAGGCCAGCAGGTGGTGCTCTCCCTATGGTCTGCATGGGTCCTAATGCCCTAGTATAATAATGGGGACACTATACTGTGAAAAGAGCACTGTCTTTCAGATGAGATGTTAAACCTGACTCTCTGTGGTCATTAAAATTCCCATTGACAAAAATTCCCCCGTTAGCCCTTATCTGTCATGGCCCCCTGAATAGGCTATATTGCTCTCTCTATCCTATAGCTGGTGTGTTGGTCTGTGGTGGGTGTTCTGGTGCACTATGGCTGCTATCGCATCATCCAGGTGGATGCTACACACTGGTGGTGTTTGAGGAGATTTCCCCTCTTACTATGTAAAGTGCTTTGAGTGTCTAGAAAAGCGCTATATAAATGTAACAAAATATTTATTATTATTAAGTCAAGTGGCTTTATTGTCATTTCAACCATATACAGCTTGTACAGCACAGTGAAACGAAACAGCATTCCTCCAGGTCCATAGTGCTATATAAAACAACACACTAACTACATGAGATGACAGAACTAAATAAGACCTACACATTTTTACATAAAGTGCATATGCAAATGTGTGCAAACTACACAAGACAGTACAATAACTACTAAAACAGGTCAATAGGCACAGGAAGTGACAGTGTAGCGCTGACCAGTACACAGTTCTAGTATGGAAGTGTCCGATATAACAGGTAGTGCAAAGGAATAACAATATAATTAAAAATGCTTTGAATGTAAACATAACATGGTATGACATAGTATTCAGCTTATACCATATATAGACATAGCAGTTATTGCAGTAGCAGCCAGGTAAAGTGTATAATAGTGACAAGAAATTAAATACGATATTTCTATAAATATAGTAGTAGCAAAAATACAATACAGTTGATACAGAAATGTGCAAATATTGCAAGTGGAGTGGGATGGTGTTCAGTTCAGAGAGAGAGAGAGAGAGAGTGTGTGTGTGTGTGTGTGTGTGTGCGCGCTTGTCAGTTCAGTCTCTGAGTACTGAGGAATCTGATGGCTTGTGGGGAAGAAACTGTTACACAGTCTGGCTGTGAGGGCCTGAATGCTTCGGTACCTTTTTCCAGATGGTAGGAGGCTGAAGGGTTTGTGAGGTGTGTGTGGGGTCATCCACAATGTTGGTGGCTTTGTGGATGCAGCGTGTGGTGTAAATGTCTATGATGGTGTGAAGAGAGACCCCGATAATCTTCTCAGATGTCCTCACTATCCACTGCAGGGTCTTGCAATCCAATACGGTGCAATTTCCAAACCAGGCAGTGTTGCAGCTGGTCATGATGCTCTCAGTGGTTCCTCTGTAGAATGTGGTGAGGATGAGGGGTGGGAGATAAGCATTTTTTTAGCCTTCTCAGAAAATAGAGGCGTTGCTGGGCTTTCTTGGTTATGGAACTGCTGTGGAGGGACCAGGTGAGGTTCTCAAACGGGTGAACACCAAGGAATTTGGTGCTCTTGATGATCTCCATGGAGGAACTGCCAATGTTCAGCAAAGAGTGGTCGTTTTGTGCTCTCCTGAAGTCAACAACCATCTCTTTTGTTTTGTCCACATTCAGAGACAGTTGACCTGACAGATAACCTGTGACTCCCTAAATTCCATCAACATATGGACTTTGGAACTAAAGGGACGGACATGCTGGATCTTGTTTACACAAACATCCCTGGCACGTACTGGGCAGAGCCCCACCCCCACCTCGGCTACTCAGACCACATATCTGTTATGCTAATCCCAGCATACAGACCGCTCGTCAGACGTTCAAAACAGGTTTTGACGTTTTAGTTTGACGTTGAAGTTTAGATCTGCATTCTACCCATCTTCTCTATTAGTAGGAGGTGATGGATGGTGTTGAATGCACTTGAGAAATCAAAGAATGTGATTCTTCCTGTGGTGTTGTTGATGTTCAAGTAGGGGTGTACCGTCTGCAGTAAATAGATTAGTGCATTGTCCACACCTACCTGTGGCTGGTAGGCAAACTGCAGGGGATCCAGATATTAGCTTATCTCTGAGCTGATCAGGTCTGAGGTGGGCCAAGACTAGTCTCTCCAGAACCTTTATTGCATGTAATGTGAGTGCAACTGGTCTGTGTTGTTCAGGGATTTGGGAGTAGTCTTCTTTGGAACAGGGACCAGACAGGATGTTAATAATTGTGCTTTTACTTTTAGTCGGAAGGTTGTGCAGACCAAACCGAAGCCACTACAGAGATGAAACTTGGCCATTACAGGTGCATCTCAATAAATTAGAATGTCATGGAAAAGTTCATTTATTTCAGTAATTCAACTCAAATTGTGAAACTCGTGTATTAAATAAATTCAGTGCACACAGACTGAAGTAGTTTAAGTCTTTGGTTCTTTTAATTGTGATGATTTTGATTCACATTTAACAAAAACCCACCAATTCACTATCTCAACAAATTAGAATATGGTGACATGCCAATCAGCTAATCAACTCAAAACACCTGCAAAGGTTTCCTGAGCCTTCAAAATGGTCTCTCAGTTTGGTTCACTAGGTAAGACACAAACATTCATTGCCAAAGAAGCTGGCTGTTCACAGAGTGCTGTATCCAAGCATGTTAACAGAAAGTTGAGTGGAAGGAAAAAGTGTGGAAGAAAAAGATGCACAACCAACCGAGGGAACCGCAGCCTTATGAGGATTGTCAAGCAAAATCGATTCAAGAATTTGAGTGAACTTCACAAGGAATGGACTGAGGCTGGGGTCAAGGCATCAAGAGCCACCACACACAGACGTGTCAAGGAATTTGTCTACAGTTGTCGTATTCCTCTTGTTAAGCCACTCCTGAACCACAGACAACGTCAGAGGCGTCTTACCTGGGCTAAGGAGAAGAAGAACTGGACTGTTGCCCAGTGGTCCAAAGTCCTCTTTTCAGATGAGAGCAAGTTTTGTATTTCATTTGGAAACCAAGGTCCTAGAGTTTAGAGGAAGAGTGGAGAAGCTCATAGCCCAAGTTGCTTGAAGTACAGTGTTAAGTTTCCACAGTCTGTGATGATTTGGGGTACAATGTCATCTTCTGGTGTTGGTCCATTGTGTTTTTTGAAAACCAAAGTCACTGCACCCGTTTACCAAGAAATTTTGGAGCACTTCATGCTTCCTTCTGCTGACCAGCTTTTTGAAGATGCTGATTTCATTTTCCAGCAGGATTTGGCACCTGCCCACACTGCCAAAAGCACCAAAAGTTGGTTAAATGACCATGGTGTTGGTGTGCTTGACTGGCCAGCAAACTCACCACACCTGAACCCCATAGAGAATCTATGGGGTATTGTCAAGAGGAAAATGAGAAACAAGAGACCAAAAAATGCAGATGAGCTGAAGGCCACTGTCAAAGAAACCTGGGCTTCCATACCACCATGCCACAAACTGATCACCTCCATGAGTATTGAGTACATGTACAGTAAATGAACATACTTTCCAGAAGGCCAACAATTCACTAAAAACGTTTTTTTTTATTGGTCTTATGAAGTATTCTAATTTGTTGAGATAGTGAATTGGTGGGTTTTTGTTAAATGTGAGCCAAAATCATCACAATTAAAAGAACCAAAGACTTAAACTACTTCAGTCTGTGTGCATTGAATTTATTTAATACACGAGTTTCACAATTTGAGTTGAATTACTGAAATAAATCAACTTTTCCACGACATTCTAATTTATTGAGATGCACCTGTATATAATACACTCTCCCTTTACTTATGCAAGAGAGATGAGCCTGATCAGACTAATGCTTGCACTATAGCGCACCGTTTTTGGGTAATTCCAATTTGCACTTAGCTCCACCCACTTTTTCACTAATTTGCATAATTGATAACATACTTTTGGGAACTAGTCTTAGGATTATTTTGTTTTTCATGTTTGAAATCCACACATTTGATCTACACGTATGATCTTGTGTAGCAAACCGTTTGTTTTGCTCTTGTAAAAGAAAACTAGTAAGTATTTTATTTCACTTTTTGAGCCTCCATTCTCCAACGGTATCGGAAAATCACTTTACATGGTCTGATCCGGAGAAACACTTAACCTGGACTATACTGGAGTCAAACTTTTCTTGGACTGTTCTGACACAACCCCTCCCTGGCTGGCCTGGGCCGAATCCCAAATTCCCTTTGCGGAGTGCTGAACTGTTAGGTTTTCCTGTCTACCAGATTATCTGGTTGTAAATGGCTCTTCAATATCTCCCTAATGCCTGTCCTCTTCGCTGAACGTCTGCCTCCATACAAACAGATTCTTACATTCATTTCCGATTCCGGCTGAGAAGATGACAGTGCTTGTGGTGCTGCTCCGCATACTTACTTTGGTAGACCCAGGCGAAAACGATTGTTGTTGCTGAGTGAGTAAATCTGACAGTGTAATCTCCCCTGCGGTAGACATTCCATCTTCTGGAACTTGTTTTTTATCGCTAGGTCCATTGGCTCATGTACCTATGCGATTGTGTCGGGATATTATAAACTTTTCTTGTTACCCAAGCCTTCTGGTTCTATATGATTGTTTTTTATTGTCAAGGAACTCCTTGGTTGAACTTGCGAGCGGCATGCGTTCTAAAAAATACAAATTCATCGTCGTGCAATGTTGTGAAATTGAGGTGCCTACTTATGTTACTGTTGTAACTGTTGTAGTTTGCAGTGTCTTCAAACGCCCTCTGGTTTTAAATCTAGAATTGGTCTTGGGATTTTTCACCTAAATGTGTGAAGTTTGTTGCCTAAAATAGATGGAATTAGGATCTGGGCTAAAACAACAAAAGCTGATGTTATTGTTTTGTCTGAAACTTGGCTTGGCAAGTCTGTTCTTGATAAGGATATACGTAAGTATAAATGGTTACAATGTTTATCGCATAGATAGGGTTAAGAAGGGTGGTGGTGTGGCTATTTATGTGAAGTGTACATTTCTTGTTAGTGTGGTTATATCTGAATCCATCTGTAAACAGTTTGAATTTTTAGCTTTGAATCTTGAAGTTTCTAAAGAATTCACTATAATGGTGGTCGGCTGTTACAGACCTCCCTCAGCCCTTAGTGATGCACTTTCTTCTTTCATGCACCAGATGTCTAAACTTCTCTACACTGAAATTATTTTTGATTGGGATTTTAACTGGTGTTGGTTAAAACCAGCCTCTGAGAATTTTAAAATGTGTTGTGATTCAATGAATCTTACCCAGCTTATTAATTCACCCACCCACCCAAATATTAGATGTCCAGAGAAATCTACTCTAATTGATTTGATATTGACTAATGTGCAGCATACGTTTTCTGCTGCTGGTGTATTCTGTAATGATTTAAGTGAGCATTGTGCTGTTGTTGCTGTTAGAAATGCTAAGGTTCCTAAGACAAAACCATGTTTTATTTACAAGACAAATTTAAAGAGTTTTAATGAGCAGGCTTTTTTTTTACATAACTTATTACATGATTTATTTTATTTTAACTGGAACAGGATTGAGCGTATTCCTGATGTGGAAACTGCCTGGTATTTTTTTCAGGATAGCTTCTTCTTCTTTTCCTTTCGGCTGTTCCCTTCAGGGGTCGCCACAGCGAATCATCTGCCTCCATCTAGCACTATCCCCTGCATCCTCTTCTCTCAGACCGACTACCTTCATGTCCTCCTTCACTACATCCATAAACCTCCTCTTTGGTCTTCCTCTCGGCCTCCTGCCTGGCAGCTCTAACCTCAGCATCCTTCTACCGATATATTCACTCTCCCTCCTCTGAACATGTCCAAACCATCTCAACCTGGCCTCTCTAACTTTTTCTCCAACACATCTCACATGTGCTGTCCCTCTGATGTACTCATTCCTGATCCTATCCATCCTCGTCACTCCCAAAGAGAACCTCAACATCTTCAGCTCTGCTACCTCTAACTCTTCCTCCTGTCTTTTCCTCAGTGCAACTGTCTCCAAACCATACAACATCGCTGGTCTCACTACTATCCTGTACACCTTCACTATGACACAACAGACCTGTCACTTTTCTCCACCCATTCCAACCTGCCTGCACACGCTTCTTCACCTCTTTTCCACACTCCCCATCGCTCTGGACTGTTGACCCTAAGTACTTAAAATCCTGCACCTTCTTTACCTCTTCTCCCTGTAACCTCACTGTTCCACATAGATCCCTCTCATTCACACACATGTATTCTGTCTTGCTGCGACTAACCTTCATTCCTCTTCTCTCCAGAGCAAACCTCCACCTCTCTAGAGTTTCCTCCACCTGCTCCCTGCTCTCACTACAGATCACAATGTCATCCGCAAACATCATGGTCCATGGAGATGACCTCATGACCTCATCTGTCAGCCTGTCCATCACCACCACAAACAAGAAGGGGCTCAGAGCTGATCCTTGATGCAGTCCCACCTTCACCGTGAACTCCTCTGTCACGCCTACTTCACACCTTACCACTGTCCTACTGCTCTCATACATATCCTGCACCACTCTAACATACTTCTCTGCCACTCCAGACCTCCTCATACAATACTACAGCTCTTCTCTTGGCACCCTGTCATACGCTTTCTCTAAGTCTACAAAGACACAATGCAGCTCTTTCTGACCCTCTCTGTACTTCTCCATCAACATTCTGAAAGCAAATATTGCATCTGTAGTGCTCTTTCTTAGCATGAAACCATACTGCTGCTCACAAATGCTCACTTCTCCCCTTAGCCTTGCTTCCACTACTCTTTCCCACAACTTCATTGTATGGCTCATCAGCTTAATACCTCTGTAGTTTCCACAACTCTGCACATCTCCCTTGTTCTTAAAAATCGGCACCGTAGGTATTTTTTTCAGGATAGCTTCTTACAGATTATAAACAAACATGCCCCTTTCCACAAGCTCCGAGTTAAAGGCCGGGATAATCCATGGTTCTTCTGAGCTGTCTTGTCTTATTCAAGAGTGCAATTTGGCTTGGGCTAAGGCAAGGAAATCATGTTCTAGTACTGACTGGCTTATTTTTAGGCAGCTTCAAAATAAGTGTTCTTCTCTTCTCAGGAAGGCCAAGTCTGAATATTTTTGGTCTATCACTACAAAAAATCTGAATGACCCCAGAAAGTTTTGGATGGCTAAGTCTATTTCAGGCAATACCAATGCCTATATGTTACCAGCATGTATACTGAAAGACTTAGTTGCTGTGTATGATAAAACCGAAATGCTGAATTGTTTTAATAAACACTTCATATCTTCTGGTAAGTTATTTGATTCAGTTTCTTCTGTCTATGTGCAACCGTGGATGGCTGAGCCAATAAGAGCTGGCCAGTGTTTTAGTTTCTTGCCGTTCTCAGTTCAAGAGGTGCACAAAGCCTTAACATGCTTAGATCAAAGCAAACCTTCAAAATTGGCTGCAGATTTTATTGCTGAACCTCTTACCTATCTTTTTAATCTTACCCTGGAATGTAATGAAATTCCCAGGATCTGGAAGTTGGCATTTGTCCTGCCTTTGTTTAAAGGTGGAGATCCTACACTTTTGCACAATTATAGGCCAATCTCAAGTTGTCACCATTGGCTAAAATCCTTGAAACTCTTGGTTACAGGACCTTATTTTACTAATTGTCCCTAATGCTAGAACTAATCTTGGCAAAAGGGCTTTTATGTACTCTGCTCCTAAAAATGGAAAAACTTGTTCTACTAAGTGTTTTTAAGTCAGCGATGAAAGCTTTTGAGACTGATTCCTTGTCCTGCAAATGTTTCTAACTAGTGTAGTTGGTTTTTGATTGTACTTTTGATTTTTTGTTTTATGCTGTCTGTTTGTAACTGTGAAATGACTTGTTGCTGCCTATCATGGCCAGGATGCTCTTGAAAAAGAGATTTGTAATCTCAAGAGCCTTTCCTGGTTAAATAAAGGTTAAATAAATAAATAAAAACTAGGAACGTGCTTAAGCTACACAATGACCCTGCATTTTCTTTTTAGTTATTAGAGATTGTGTAATTCAAAAAACTGTTGCTGTTATTATTTCTATTACATCTTACCGCTTGACAGAGCAAATATGTTGTTCATGATCTTATTATTATTATAATCATGTTGGCTTGACAGAACCTTATAACTTTTTAGAACCTTTGCAGGCTAAATATTTTAACATCAATAAGAAAGAAACATTGTAATGTCATTTAACTCTTTTAACATGTTTAGCAGGCTTTGTGGTTGTTGTTATTATTATTATTATTATTATTATTAGGGCCCAAACACCAAGGTCACAAAGAGCCCTATTATTTCTGTTACTTTTTGGCATTTTTGTTGCTTACCATGCTCAAAAACATGTGAAACTTGGTTCTGGTGTTAATTTTGTCAAATTTTGTTAGTTGACTAAAAGTAGGGGCATTTTAGTCTTATCTTAGTCAAAGAAAACATAAGTATTTTAGTCTATTTTTAGTCTATGAATACTAGTGACATTTTAGTCACTGAAAACTGTAGACGTGGGGGTGTCAATGAACAACATTCATGAATTGTGTGTGGCACAATACAAACACCTTTCTTTCATCCTTATCTTCCATATCACAACCTTCTGCCTCTCACTCCCAGGTCTTACTGACCAAATTTGGGCCAAGTGCTGCCAACTCTTTAGCGCCACCATCAGGTAAAAATTTGACCTAATTTTGAAGTATGTTTATGGTCATAGCTTTTGAACTGTGTGTTAAAAATTTTAAAGCCTGGCTTCCCTGGGTCGAGACAAGTTCAATTATTATTATGTCAATTTCCAGCTAATTAGATTTTCTGCCATCTTGGATTTTGACAAAAACTTTTTTTTCGCTACTCCTCCTACAAATTTTGTCCAATCATCACCAAATTTGGTGCACATCATCTTCATAGTGGCTTGAGAATCTGACAAACATTGTAAATGTTCATAAATGTTTGAGAATAAATGACAAACATTACATATCTCTCTATGTAACTATTGACCAAGTTTCTATTTGTGATAAACATGTAGGCTAATATAATTGTGGATATAATACTTAGAAAGCTATGATAGAGGAAAATAAATTAAGATGAATAAGGGCATTCAAAATAGATTAAATTCAGTTAAATTCAGTTTTATTTGTATAGCGCTTTTAACAATGGTCATTGTCCCAAAGCAGCTTTACAGAAATATATAAATTCAGGATATAGAATTTAAATGTATGAAGTCATCCCTAATGAGCAAGCCAGAGATGACGGTGGTAAGGAAAAACTCCCTGTGATGATATGAGGAAGAAACCTTGAGAGGAACCAGACTCAAAAGGGAACCCATCCTAATCTAGGTGACACTGGATAGTGTGATTATAAAGAAATCCATTTTATAAATGTACTTGTACAACATGGTCAAATAGTGCAGTTGTGTAACCAGGAAATTCATTACAGTTTTCACATGAAGTCTGTTTTGTTGAACTTATCCACTGTTCACTGATGGAGACTTGAGTGTAAAACTGTTTGTGGCAATTGCAGTCCTAAAGCTATCCTAGCAATTGTAGTCCTAAGCCATCATAGCATAACTGTTCATATGAATTGAGGTCCAAAGCCATCTTTATGATTTTTAAGTGGTACCATCCTCAGTAATCTCAATGATCTTTAGGCTGCACCATGTGAGGCCATCCTCAGCAGCAGCATGTGATTTCCAATTGATGAGAACTCCAACCAGATTATGTATGCTTATTGTCCCTTAATGGTTAAAGACAATGTACTTTAAGACTAGCTATGACAGCATAACTAAAAGGGAGAGCTAGAAGGTAACACAGACATAAGGGTGCCCTGGGACATAAGGTGGCCAGCCACTCCACCATCAGCAAACCTGAGTAAACTTGTGAAAGTGCGGGGCGACAGCATCTAAACATTCCAGTTCAGCGCAACACTCTATGTCCGTGAGCCCTCTAGATCTGCTCCTTTACCTAAGAAAAAACTATTCACATGTTTCATGTTTCCAATCACTATGTTTTCAGCCTGGACTTAAACACTGAGACTGTGTCTGAGTTCTCTACACTAATTGAAAGCTGTTCCCCCTGCTGTAGCCTTCACTGTTCAAGGTACCAACAAATAGCCTGTACCTTGATCGAAGTTGGCATGGCGGATCATAAAAAGACCAAAAGTTCGTTCAGGTACTGTGGCGCGAGACCATTTAGTGCTTTATAGGTCAGTAGTAATATTTTATAATCAATGCAATCAATTACTGGGAGCCAATGCAGTGTGGATAAGATAGGGGTGATGTGGTCATATCTTCTGGTTCTAGTAAGGACTCTTGCAGCTGCATTCTGGACTAACTGAAGCTTCACCTTCTACAGTGCACAATATAATAAAAAGATTCAAGGAATCCGGTCAAATCTCGATGCGTAAAGGGCAAGGCCAAAAACCACTTCTGAATGCACGTGATCTCCGAGCTCTCAGACTTCACTGTCTTAAAAACTGTCATGAGTCTGTAATGGATATTTTGACATGGGCTCATGTAATCAGAAAGCTTACTTCTAGCTGCATGTGGTCCTAGTACAAGTATTCTGTCTTGTCAGAGTTAAGTAAAAGGAAGTTAATAAGCATCCAGTGCATGGACATAGAATCTGCGGGGGACGTGTCCCCCCGCACTTTTAATAAAATGTAAATTCGTCCACTGCACCTTTTCACTGGCCATGGCCAATTTGTGCATCTTTGATTTCTATACGTGTACATGTCTATAAGTCTTTACATCACCTGGCATTGCCATGATACTTGGTCACTCATGTCACGTGTCACACCCATGCTCACACTAGCACTGAGTGCTCAGAGGTCGTGATGAGCTGAAAGCAGCAAAAAACCATTCACTCGAGCAGTGTAAGTTCTTTTGGCATGTGGTATTCATGTTGCACGATGATGGATAATTTGCTATATATTTCTTTTTAAATGCTGGCTATTTCCATTAATGAATAATTAGCAAGATTTGATGGTAATATTAGCTTACCCGTAGTCCCACACAAACATGCACTTATTTTCAAACTCTTTTGTAACGTCTTTTATTTTTATTACAGATGTGTTATCTGAGTCCTTCACATTTCAGACAGAATAAGATGGTGAATTGTTAATGTTGAATTTGGATTTGCTAAATTAATAGTCTGATTTTTTTTATATTGAATATTTTCAATTTTGCCAATGAAAAAAATTCATGAAATCATCACTGCTATATAATGATTGTGTGCATGTTTCTGTTGTGGTCTTATTCCTAGTTAATTTTGCTACAGTATTAAATAAGAATCTATGATTATTTTTGTTATCTTCAATTAGGGTGGAGAGAGAGATTGCTCTAGCAGCACTAAGAGATTTTCTATATGTCAGGAGGCTCTCCTTCCATGCTGTTTGAAATACTACCAATTTGGTTTGACACCTGTAACACTTTAACGTCGGGCAAGGAGGAGGCAGGAACCGGCTGAACATAAACATAGAATTTAATAATAAACAAAACTAAAACAGAACAGAAAACACACAAACTGGACCTAAAATGCACGTGCGTCTCTCTCCCTCTCCCCGGCGCTTCCAGTCACTCCTTTATCTCTCTCTCCCACTTATTTGTCTAATCAGTGCCAGGTGTGCGTCCTCACAGCCTGGCCACTCCCTCCTCCTCGCCACAACACCATTTACGTCAAAATATTCGAGTGGTCTGTTTTAAGGTGCGTGTGTGTTTATAACAGGGTGCTTGCTTTTTCTCTCTAATTATTTTTCTTTTAAGTGGAGATACCTTATCTAGCGTGTAGTGGAACTTTGACTCTAAGCATTCGGTCACCTGATTAAGTTCTTTGGGATCAGATGGTGATCCAAGCATAGTTGATAACTCTGGGAGGTTATTGATAAAACTCTGTGCAGTAGCTAGCATAAATGTATGTTTGACATGGTAGCGTGTCAAGGTGCATATATTATGATTAATACACAATTTAAACAAGATGAGATGATCTGAGATAGCTTCAGACTGTTGAAATGGGACTATATTTTCTATATTTAATCCATATGTTGGCATAAGGTCATGAGTGTGACCACCATGGACGCAACCGCTGTTCTCAGAGGGTCTTCCAGGTTGTCAAAATGGATATTAAAGTCACCAATGATTAACGCTTTGTCTAAAGAAACAACCAGGTTCGAGATGAAATCTGCAAACTCACTAAGGAAGTCAGAATATGGCTACAATAAAAATAGGACTGAGTTGAATCGAGCCTGCCTCCGCATTTTTTCCTCCTTGCCCGACTTTAAAGTTTGTTACACTGGTGCCGAAACCCAGGAGCCAAGAGAGGAACACTCACCACTGGCCGAGCTCATCACATCTCTGGCCAACCTCCAACAGACCCAACACCAGGCCCTCCTACAGAGACCAGGAGCAACGAATTAAGGATCTCCTTGACGCTCAGGCCGAGAACCGGTGGGGGTCTGGTGCAGCAGGCCGGGGTTCCAGCTGCAGCCCCAGCAGCTCCCACGGCAGCCCCACCCCCTCCCACGGCAGCCCCACCCCACATCACGCTCTCCAAGATGGGACCAAAGGACGACCCAGAGGCCTTCTTGGAGCTGTACAAGCGATCCGCACTGGCGTGGGGCTGGCCCGAGGGTCAGTGGGCGACCCGCCTCGTGCCTCTCCTGGCTGGCGAAGCTCAACTGCTGCCCGTCACCAGCATGCTGGAATACCAGGTCCTGAAACGGGTGATTTTGCATAGGGTCGGCCGATCCCCAGAACAGCACCATCAGCACTTCTGGTCACTGGCCTTCGCCGAGTTCGGCCGCCCAGTTGCCTTCGCCCAGAAGCTCCGGGACAGCTGCCAGAGGTGGTTGCTGGCCGAGGGACGCGGGACTGGAGCAGTTCGTCTCACGGCTTCCAGAAGGAACGGCAGAGTGGGTCCAGTGCCATCGTCAAGCCTTGGTGGATTAAGGATGCAATCAGACCTCAATTCACCAAGGCTTGGTTCAAGGGGAGGCATTGGAAAATGCACGTGTGGTGAAGGTGAGGTGCACGGGGATATTCACGAGTGCACAATAGTGCCCATAGTCATCAAATTTCGGAGGTGGAAAAATATAGTGGAGGCGGCGGTTAGTCCTCGCCTCACCCATCCACCAATTTTAGGGACAAATTGGCCAGGGTTCCGATTATTGGAGAGACAAATGTTTGTGTATGGGTGCTGCATTAGTGAGAAGCGGTGTGAAATGTGCGCAGCTTTGGCGGGAGAGGTGGTGCCAGGGCCGTCAACAGCAGCTCCACGTCAGTGTGACTAGGAGAGCGGGGGAGTGGCTCTGCTCCCTTCTTAGCAGGGATTTCCCTCGGGGATTTTCCCTTGGAACAGTCACGCGACGAGACCCTTAAGCACACATTTGACCAAGTGAGAGTAATCAATAGTCAGCCGATCCAGCCCAGTGTTACGCTCTCCCGTCCTTATTTTGCCATTATTAAGGATAGGTTATATCGAGTGACGCAGGAAACTCAGACACAGGAAAATATAACCCAATTGTTGGTTCCGAGGAGCCGTCAGGAATTATTAGGTCAACTCTTGGCCCGCTTTTATTGGCCGGGCATTCGCAGCAATGTTCGCAGGTGGTGCGCGGAGTGCCATGAATGTCAGCTGGTGAATCCACCGGCCACCCCAAAAGCGCCGTTGCTCCCACTTCCATTAATTGAGGTCCCCTTTGAGCGAGTTGGTATGGACCTCGTCGGGCCATTAGACCGATCTGCACAAGGGTATCGTTTTGTGCTAGTATTAGTGGACTATGCAACGCGATACCCGGAATTGGTGCCTCTATGCAATATCTCCGTGAGGAATGTTGCAGATCCCGAAAGAGATCCTGACTGATCAAGGCACGTCATTTGTCATGCACCCTGCGCGAGCTGTACGAGTTGTTGGGGATTAAGTCGATTTGCACCAGCGTTTATCATCCGCAGATGGATGGGCTGGTGGAACGCTTTAATCAAATACTTAAAAACATGATTCATAAGTTCGTTCAGGAGGATGCACGAAATTGGGATAAGTGGCTAGAGCCCCTGTTATTTGCAGTGTGAGAGGTCCCGCAAGCCTCCACGGGGTTCTCCCCATTCGAATTATTATATGGACACAAGCCACATGGCGTGCTTGACATCATTCGGGAAAATTGGGAGGAGGGACCTTCAACCAGTAAGAATGAAATTCAGTACATTTTTGATCTGAGAGCAAAACTCCACACATTAAGTCACATAACTCAGGAGAATTTGCTACAGGCGCAAGAACGTCAATCCAGGCTGTATAACGGGTGCTCGGCTGCGAGAGTTCACGCCGGAAGATAAAGTGCTCGTGTTACTACCCACGTGGAGCTCCAAATTACTCGCCAAGTGGCAAGGGCCCTTTGAGGTCACACGGCGAGTCGGGGATGTCGACTATGAGGTAAGGCGAATGAATAGAGGTGGGGCGTGACAGGTTTACCATCTCAACCTCCTAAAACCATGGAGGGAGACGGTGTCTGTGGCTTTGGCAACTGTCATTCCCGAGAGGGAGGAGCTAGGACTGGAGGTAAACTTAAAATCAGTGATTCAATCCCCCCCCCGGTCCCTTATGGAGACCACCTCTCTCCGGCCCAAATCACAGATGTTCAAAAATTACATGGGGAGATTTCCGATGTGTTCTCACCTCTCCCCGGCCATACCAACCTCATAGAGCACCACATTGAGACAACCCCAGGGGTGGTGGTTTGCAGCCGCTCCTATCCCGAACACAAAAAAAAATGTTGTCTGGGACGAACTCAAGGCCATGCTCAAAATGGGGGTAATCGAGGAGTCCCACAGTGACTGGAGCAGCCCGGTGGTCTTGGTTCCCAAGGCCGATGGGATGGTTCGGCTTTGTGTGGACTTTAGAAAAGTCAACGCGGTGTCTAAATTCGACGCATATCCAATGCCTCGCATTGATGAACTGCTCGATTAGTTAAGTGTGGCTCGCTTTTATTCGACACTGGATTGGCAGATCCCCTTGACTCCAATGTCCCGGGAAAAAAACGGCCTTTTCCACCCCATTTGACCATTTGGCACCAATTCGTGACCCTTCCTTTTGGGTTGTTCGGGGCCCCCGCAACGTTCCAGCGGCTCATGGACAGAATACTCCGTCCACACTCTGCATATGCTGCTGCCTATTTAGATGACATTATTATATACAGTAATGACTGGCAGCGGCACGTGCAGCACTTAAGAGCGGTTCTGAAGTCGCTGAGGTGAGCGGGACTCACAGCAAACCCAAAGAAGTGCGCGATTGGATGGGTGGAAGTATGGTGTCTGGGCTTACACTTCGGCCATGGACAGGTGCGTCCCCAAATTGATAAGACAGCAGCGATTGTGACCTGCCCAAGACCAAAAATATACCACCACATGAAGGATGCCAACACATGGATCACTCGTTGGTATCAGGCACTCCAGCCATTTAAGTTCGAGGTGATCCACAGAGGCTCACCACGGAGGCAGGGTCGTGGACGAGCGCCGGTTTGTGAATGGAGGGCGGAGCCAGAGAAAGCAAGGGGTAAGGATTGCACACCTGATACCACACATATTGTTCTCATCGACCCAAACAACTTTTGCGCTGACAATTATTAGCTCAACATGAAGTCGGCTATTTTGGATTTTGTGAAAAGTGCATGCGGTGAACTTTTAAATACTCCTAGGGGATTGTCACCAAACTTGGTCAACATTATGGAAAGACTATGAGGATGCAAAATTACGAAGGGATTTTTGATGTCTCAAACAGTTTCGCCATGGTGAGGCAATAAATTTATGGCAATTAAAGGGAAACAGGAAGTGTCGCATATCTTCTACATGGCATTGCAATGAGTGATTCAGATGAAACTTGAGCTGTATGTTTGGTACTGGAGGCTGATCACATGGATGTGACTATTGTGAGTCACGGTCATAGCACCACTAACTGGCAGCAGGAAGTGTGTGAATTACAACAGATTTTGCAATAATCCTCTTATCTGTACCCAGATTGCCTCAAACTTGGTCAGAATAATGTCAACACATGGCTGATGTAAAATTTTTCGAGGATTTTTGATATCTTAAATATTCACAGTCATAGCGCCACCAACTGACAGCAGGAAGTGTGTCACTTAAAACAGGCTTTCAAATAGTCTACTTATATTTACCCGAATCGCTTCAAACTTGGTCAGAATATTGATGAGACCCGGCTGATGTAAAATTCCAAATAGTGTTGCCGTGGTAATTCATCAAACGCTAATACTCTTTTCTTAGTGTATTTGGATGTTTTACTGTACTCTACAGCATTCACTTCAGTGTGCATTGTTTTCATACACCCACTGGGTGGCGATGGCATTGTAGTGCTTGGGCCCGTCATCTCTGCTTGCAACTATATTTTGTCATTGTTCTCACTTATATGTATTAATGAATGACACATATTGCTTATCATATACAACTTTTTATTATTATGGGTCATATGTGAGACTAGAGTCTTCAGGATAGAGGAGTTTACACTTTCCGGTTTCTCAGTAAAATGACAAACGGTGTTTCTTGTCTCATTAACCTTAAGAAAAAGAGAAAAACATGATGAGGCTGATGAGTGAACGATTGTATAAGCTAAAGCCCCTATAATGTAATCGGTAACAGGAACTAACTTTCTTGTAGAAAAACCTACTGACTTTTACAAAGTGCCTACACTTAAGACTCAGAAAACTAATATTAATAGTTTTTAATCAGTTTATTTTGAGTTCCCGTGAATGACCTGTTAGTATAGAAACAATAATGTATTTATGGAAGTCCAGAAAGGCCATGAGGTGTTTTTTTTTTTTTTTTGTGAGCTCAAGATAAGAAAATTTATTTTGATATTAGCGGAAAAATAAACAGACCCTTTTAATATCTGCTGTATACCCTCTTGAGTACTGACTGGTAACCGGTATGTTACTTCTGGCCTGATGGTGGCCAGTGGTACTGGAGCACTTGACTCACATCCATTTTGTGGCAGTCTGCACAGAAGTGAGTAACTGCCCCATCCCACCTGGTCAGGTCCTATTCCAGATCTTCCACTTCTTAGCTTTCATGGTCGACTCTCCTACAAGCACTTGTTGAATGGGATGAAGTCCTAGCAGCAGGGGAGCTAGACTGCAGAGTGTTGCAGGATGCATCCCCTTCTGTCTGTGAGGTCCTGGGGTTTGCAGAGTTTGGAGGTGGTTGTGTTGAGTTGACCACCTTGTACCCACCTGCATCCATTCTTCCTAGCATCCAAGCAGCCTATGAGCAAAACATTCAAACTGCACAATACCCAGCATAATCCAGATCTATCTTAACTCTCTCTACTGTACCTCCACCAGTCCTGCCTGCCATCCAGTCCTGGCCTTTTCCATGTATCCCGATATTATCTGCTTCTCCCATCCAGATGACAAGAAATTGCTGACTACCTAGCCATAGTATTGGTTCTAGCTGTTTGCTATAATTGGACCAGCGAATTCCAGAGTTTTGCCTGTCATGCCAACTGTCTGCAGTGGAACAATTCAACATACTGGATCTAGAACTAATCTGCTGTATATTTGCGGGTTGTATTGGGGGACAGGGCATGGTATTGCAGAGCAGGGTGATGTACTCAATTATCACGTTTTTCATTACAAAAAGAAATCATTATAATTTTTTTTTTAGATATAGAAAAGGTCCCTCTGCAGACACTCTCTGTGCCAGTGAAAGGTGTCAAAAGTCATAATGTGTCAAAATGACAACTAATTAAAGTTCATAAAGAGAAAGAGACAGGAAGTGATTGACATTTTTTATTTTCTTATTCTTGGCTTCACAGTGGGAGAGGTGAAGGCTCTCTGGACAGGCTTCTCCCATCTGTCAACACAGGTCTTTCACCACGCAAACGAACCACCAGCCAATGCAAATCAGAACCTCCCCTGCTGCGCACAAGCAAGAGAACCATCTACACAGCAGGTCGTCCACCCTGGTACAATGAACATGGCACCCAGTCCAAAGAAGCATTTGTCATTGGTGAGTAGATTAAGACAGTGGTTGTCTATAATGTTTAAATGCATACAACTTCATTAGATTTGACTGAATCAGATTTATAAATAAAACAATAAATTGACAAAATGTAAAATTACTAAATCGTGAGGCTTACTTAGACTCTAGCACTCTCTCAAGCAGTCCCTCTCTCAAACAATTACAGTTACTTTATTCTTTATTACAGGTTTGTATTCTACTAAGTACTTTGAAATTCCTGCCTGAGTATCTTAAGAATATTATGATTAAAGTTATTCCTTTAACACATTCAGAAACATCTTTCCTCAAAGTTGTTTGTTGAGGGGCCAAAAACAAAGTGCTGTCTTAAGGTATAGAATTCATAAGGTCCAACTTGATGAAACTCAAACTCCAATTTCACATGCATCTACCCACAGGTCTTTGTGGAGGAAGTGCTTCTGGTAAAACAACAGTAGCCCGGAAGATAATTGAAGCTTTGGATGTTCCTTGGGTTGTACTCCTTTCAATGGACTCCTTTTACAAAGTGAGATCTGTTATGGCTCTATATTCTTTTAAAGCATCTATTGTTGCATGTATACATACAGTAGGTTTTCAACCAGAATGTCTATTACTGTCTTGTATACCGCTGCCGCAAGGCCACTGCGGTAAATACAAATCAGTTACATGTGAAAGTCATTTGCGAAATTACCACCAGGTGGCGCAAGGGTACAGTTTTCAAAACGACTGGAAGTGTTTCATGGAGATCAAATAACGGAATAAATTATTCATTAAACATTATTATATATTAATATGATAATATCAATGTTAATATAATATAATATATTATTATCATTATATATATATATATATATATATATTATATCATATATTATTTTCGTTATTTTGTCAAATTAAAAAATTTCATGATTTCATGTTATTATTATTTCCATGATGCTTCTTACGTCCATTTCAGAGCACCAGAGGGCAAATATTTCAATCCACAGCTCAAGCATTTAAGTGGCACCAAAATGAGGCATCAAAATCTGCATTCTGATTCGGTCTGGTACATACCGGTCATAGGTCTCATTACCCAACCCTACCTATGATTAAAATGTGTGCACATATATCACTTAAATTATTCAATGTAATTATACTAAACCTTATAATTTTACATACTTTTACATTATGTTTGGCATAAAAACCTTAAAGAATTTAAAAACATCACACACTATTACTTTTGTTGTATTGGATGTTTTTTATTGAACTATCCAAAACACAGAGACCCTGCGCCATATGATATTTTTACCTTACAAATTCTACATTCTGCCTTCATGTTGTCTTTGTTATTAAAATGCATGTATCAAATGTATTAAAATGGAGAGTGTTATCACATGTGATTGGTTGCACGCACCTATACGTCAACACAACATTCAGTCAGTGCATGGAGAGCGTGTGGCCGAGCAGTGTGGCAAAAAGTTTATCCTATTATTCTCTCTTGTAATAATTAATAAAAAAATTAAATTGTCTCTCAGACGTGAGGCGACTTGTTCGCAAACGACACATCACTATTTTCCACTACAGAATTGTACTACAACAATTCTGAGGTAAGTTTGCTGACTAACTTAACCTTAGGTAACTAGTTGCTACAGTAACGTCAACTTGCCAAATCAAGTTACCTTGTCGGTTAGTAAATAATTCAAGTGTGTCGTGATACATTTTTTCCTAACGTTATCCCATCAAACTTTTCCCAACCTTGGTAAGCTTGTTAGCACGTAAGCTAACGTCAGTCAGTTCAGAATGAATCGGAATACTTTTGCTGAGTTTAAGACTAACTCCTACTGCATCCGTAATTTTGTCTGATTTTAACTTCTGTTGTTATCGAAAGTTACAAGGGAAATAAAAACGAACACGTAATGAAACAAGACCCACTGTGTTTAGTGAGTGATCGTGTTGACCATGGTTAGATATGTAAAATTAGTGAAGCATTTTTTCTTCAGTTTTATGTTTCAAAGTCACGAAACAACAATTGGATTTTTAATATTTGCGTATGAGCTTGACTATGGTCATATATCATGTAATTAGCTGCCGCTACAGGTGTGGTGTGGGGCAGAGGACGTCTCTAGTATTTTCCGATCAGCAAGTGCACTGGAGTCTTTGCTTTAAACCGAAACACCAGCTCTGGCGGATTATTTAAAGTTGACAGATGCAGTTGGGATCAGCCTTAACAAACTTTTATGATGATGAAAAAAGAGCTAAAGCAGATCTTGTCTTTTCCCTTTATTTTCTTGTCAGAGTGCACCAGAATGCTTCATTTACATGTTAAAATCACAAAACTTTTCTTCTGGGGAAGGATGCCCCCATGTTTGTAAACATGTCACCTTTTTCACCTCTTGTGAGTTTGCAGGTCTGAAATGTAGTCATGTTAGTTTAAGCCAAAGAACACAAAACATGTGAATCAAACTGTTATGGGGAGGGCTTGGTACAAAGGTGGAAACAGTACTGAGCTGGGCCCGCTATCCAAATGGATAATAGATAGAAAATAAAAGAACCAAAATGCAGGTCTGGAGCGAAAAGAGGAGCTCGTACTGGCTGAAATGCGAGCTCAACTAATGGCACCGGCAGCGGGGCATGAACTGAGGAGCTTGTGTCATGCTCCAACACATTAACTACTGGGCCATCCGCAGGGATAGTGAGCTGCGAGCAGATCTTTTTACAGTGTAGCTATAAATGAACAAATATTATTTAAACATAAATAAATAAAGGGTGGATTTTGAATTGTGTTTAATTTTAACACCATGTAATTTTTATGTACATTTTGTCCCATTCAGTCATCAAATCAGGGGATGTGCATCATGTTTGAATTGTTTGGACACATTGTGTACAAAGAGATTTGGATATGAGATAAATGTTATATTGATGATAACAATTTGGGGAAGCATCGACAAATGAGGAAATTTTATTTAGCAGGCGCTATTAAATTGGATTACAAAAAGTTTTTTAACTTCAGGCGTGAGGCTGCAGTGGACTGTTTTATCTCCGTGAAGTTGGCACCCCATGAAATTAAATAATCACCAAAACTATGCCATTTGTTTGTGCTACGTTTGTGCTGATTTTTTCTGCAAAAATGAACGTTTGTGCTGGTTTGGTGTTTGAGCTATTAAACATAATTTTTTTTGGTGTGTGTGACAGCACTCTCCATCCCATGTCACTCAAATTGCTCCAAACCGGCGCCATTCATTTATGCTCAGTTTGTGCTGTTAAAACAAACACTGTAACTATTTCCCTTCCTTAGATTTAACAAGAATGTTTTTGGGAGCGATGACATCACTCTCCAACCCATTTCATCTAAATCACACAAAACCAGTGCTGTTCGTTTGTGCTCGATTTATGCCATTAAAATTAACATTGTATCTATTTCCCTTCATTAAAAATAACAAATATAATGGGGGCAGTGACGTTACTCTCCACCCCATACCATCCAAATTGGTGCAGTTTATTTATGCTCAGTTTGTGCCGGTTTGTGCTATTAAAAGAAACCCTGTAATTGTTTTAATGAAACATTTTTGCTGTATCAGTAATGTATCATATCAAGACACCAACACATTTTAATTGTGTATTTTTACAATCCTATCATATATACATAACTGTATATATCTATAATTGTACAGTGGGTATAGAAAAGTATCACCCCCCTTTAAAATAATTACATTTTGTTGCTTTTCAGCCTGAAATGAAGACAGACACACTTTTTGTTTTATCCAGCTGTATTCACTCAGTGCAACGTATAACATCCAAGTGAAAGATATAACACAAACATGTCAGAAAAAAACAGAAAAATAAAAAACTAGAATCACTGAGTTGGAAAAAGGATCACCCCCCTCCTAAAAATGACTTGTAAACTCAATAAGGTGTAGCTAATCACCTTCTCAATGGCACACAAAGCCATTTGACTTTCAACTGTGATCAGCTGTGGTCATTTTGATTAGCTCAGCATGAAAAGAGCTTTCCTGGAGCATTTTGTAATGCAACTGAAGCAAACAATCAACTATGGGTGGCAAGGCACTGTCAAAAGATCTCAGGAGATCTCAGGAAAGTCAGGAGATGGATACAAAAAAATTTCAAAGGCTTCATCAATGCCTAGAAGCACAGTGAAGTCTATTATTAAGAAGTGGGAGGTATTTGGTACAACACAGACCCTCCCTGGATCAGGATGTTGCTCCAAACTCAATGAAAGAGCCAGGAGGAAACTGGTCAGAGAGGCTACCAAGAGGCCTACAGCAACTCTGAAGCAGTTGCCGGAATTTATGACAAAGAGTGGTCATTGTGTGCATGTGACAGCAATATCACAAATTCTCCACAAATGTGGCTTGTATGGGAGGGTTGCAAGAAAAAAGCCACCCACGACTGAGCTTTGCCAAAACGCACTTTGAAGATTCTGAGGCCACATGGAAAAAGGTGTTATGGTCAGATGAATTATTTGGCCTCAACACCAAACGATATGTCTGGTGGAAATCCAATACAGCTCACCATCCAAATAACACCATTCCTACAGTAAAGCATGGAGGTGGTAATATCCTGTTATGGGGGTGTTTCTCTGCAGCAGGGACTGGAGCACTTGTCAGGATAGAAGGAAAATGGATGGGGCAAAATACCGTCAAATTCTTGAGGAAAATCTGCTGCCCTCTGCCAGAAAGTTGTCAATGGGAAGAAGGTTTACCTTCCAACATGACAATGACCCAAAGCACACAGCAAAACTGACCACACAGTGGTTGAAGGAGAAAAAGGTGAATGTTCTTGCATGACCTATTCAGAGCCCAGACTTAAACCCCACTGAAAATCTGTGGAATGATTTGAAGGCTATAGTCCACAAACGGTCACCATCACATTTAACTGAACATGAGTAGTTCTGCAAAGAAGAGTGGGCAAATATTGCAAAGACTAGATGTGCAAAGTTAGTAGAGACATATCCCAACAGACTATAGGCTGTAATTAAAAAATGAAGGTAAATAAAAGCAAGGGGGTGATTAAACAAATGAGACAAAAAAAAATTATACTTGGATTGTTTTTCTCAATAAATAAATGGCCAATATTTCATATCTGTGAGTGGCAAAAGTATGTGAACCTTTGCTTTCAGTGTCTGCTATGACCCCCTTGAGGAGCAATAATTGCATCTAAATGTTTCTAGTAACTGTTGATCAGTCCTGCACATCAGCTTGGAGGATTTTTAGCCCATTCCTCAGTACACACACATTTCTATTTAATTAAGGTCTGGACATTGACTTGGTCATTCCAAAACATTAACTTTATTCTTCTTTAAGCATTCATTGGTAGAACAACTTGTGTGCTTAGGGTCATTTTCTTGCTGCATGACCCACTGTCTCTTGAGATTCAGTTCATGGACAGATGTACTGACATTTTCCTTTAGAATTTGCTGGTATAATTCAGAATTCATTGTTCCATCAATGATGTCAAGCCATCCTGGCCCAGATGCAGCAAAATAGGCCCAAACCTGTTACTGTTACCTGATACTACCATACCATGTTTCACAGATGGAATAAGGTTCTTATGCTGGAATGCAGCATTTTCCTTTCTCCAAACATAACGCTTCTCATTTAAACCAAAAAGGTCTATTTTGGTCTCATCCATCCACAAAAAAATTTCCACATGATCTTTAGCAAACTGTAGAAGGCCAGTAATGATCCTTTTTGGAGAGCAGTGGCTTTCTCCTTGCAACCCTCCCATGCACACTGCCATGCGTGTTCTCCTGATGGTGGACTCATGAACATTAGCCAATGTTTGAGAGGCCTTTAGTTGCTTAGAAGTTACCCTGGGTTCCTTTGTGACCTCTTGGACTATTACACGTCTTGCTCTTGGAGTGATCTTTGTTGGTCAACCACTCTGGGGAGGGTACCAGTGGTCTTGAAATTCCTCAATTTGTACACAATCTGTCTGACTGTGCATTGGTGGAATCCAAACTCTTTAGAGATGGTTTTGTAAACTTTTCCAGCCTGATTAGAATCAACAGCTCTTTTTATGAGGTCATCAGAAATCTCCTTTGTTCATGCCATGATACACTTCCACAAACGTGCTGTGAAGTTCAGACTTTGATAGATTCCTGTTCTTTAAATAAAACCTGATTGTCACCCCATTGACCGAATACACCTGACTCTAATTTCACCTTCAAATTAACTGCTAATCCTAGAGGTTCACATACTTTTGCCACTCACAGATATGTAATATTGGATCATTTTCCTCAATAAATAAATGACCAAGTATGATATTTTTGTCTCATTTGTTTAAATGGGTTGTCTTTGTCTACTTGTAGGACTTGTGTGAAAATCTGATAATGTTTTAAGTCATATTTATACAGATATATAGAAAATTCTAAAGGGTTCACAAACTTTCAAGAACCACTGTACATATCTGTATATAACTACACCCATCCATCTAAAAATAGCAATTAAAGATTGGAAAAAGAACAGCTGACATTTTCCTGTCTTCAGCTGTCCAGTTTCTGTGAGCGCTGCCCACTGCAGCCTCAGATTCCTGTTCTTGGCTGACTGGAGTGGAACCCCAGTAAGACAAGGCTGTGGGGCCTGATGGAATCAGACCCAGGCTGTTGAAGACCTATACCAGCCAGCTACATGAAGTGCCACAGCTCCCTTCCTAATAGTATAGAAATTACTCCAGCTCTGGAAGACTTCTGTATAGCTCCAGTGCCAAAACAGGATGTCATAGTACTCTTGTGGACAGAGCAGGCTCATCTTCCTACAGACTGCAATTGTTTGATATCCATGAGAGCAGAGTATTTTTGTGAATTGTTTTAACAAAAGATCAAAAGGTTAAACAATAAAGACAATTTTTCACAGCCTTCTTTGCTCATATTTACCAAGGGTGCCAATATTAGTGGATGGAATTGTGTATATACACATATACAATACTGTGCAAAAGTTTTAGGCAGGTGTGAAAAAATGCTGTAAAGTAAGAATGCTTTCAAAAATAGACATGTTAATAGTTTATATTATCAATTAACAAAATGCAAAGTGAGTGAACAAAAGAAAAATATACATCAAATTAATATTTGGTGTGACCACCCTTGTGCCTTCAAAACAGCATCAATTCTTATAGGTAATCCCAGATAGACTCGATGATGTTGAGATCAGGGCTCTGTGGGGGCCATACCATCACTTCCAGGACTCCTTGTTCTTCCTTACACTGATAATAGTTCTTAATGCCTTTCGCTGTATGTTTGGGGACATTGTCATGCTGCAAAATAAATTTGGGGCCTCCCTGATGGTATTGCATGATGGATAAGTATCTGCCTGTACTTCTCAGCATTGAGGAGACCATTAATTCTGACCAAATCCCCAACTCCATTTGCAGAAATGCAGCCCCAAACTTGCAAGGAACCTCCACCATGCTTCACTGTTGCCTGCAGACTCATTCGTGTACCGCTCTCCAGCCCTTCGGCAAGCAACCTGCCTTCTGCTACGGCCAAATATGTCACATTTCATCAGTCCAGAGCACCTGCTGCCATTTTTTCTGCATGCCAGTTTCTGTGTTTTTGTGCATATTTGAGTCGCTTGGCCTTGTTTCCACGTTGGAGGTATGGCTTTTTGGCCACAAGTCTTCCATGAAGGCCACTTCTGACCAGACTTCTCCAGACAGTAGATGGGTGGATAAAGATTGGACTGTGGAGCAATGAAAAAAAGTCATGTGGTCTGATGAGTCCAGATTTACCCTATTCCAAAGCAATGGGTGCATTGGGGTAAGAAGGGGAACACATGAAGCAATGCACCAATCATGCATAGTGCCTACTGTACAAGCCTCTGGAGGAAGTGTTATGATCTGGGGTTGCTTCAGTTAGTCAGGTCTAGGCTCAGCAACATTATGTGGCAATAACATTAAGTCAGCTGATACCTGAATATACTGAATGACCATGTTAACCCGTTAATGGAGTTTTTTTCTTCCCTGATGGCACAGGCATATTCCAGGATGACAATGCCAAGATTCATCAAATTGTGAAAGAGTGGTTCAGAAAAATGTGGTTACAGAAAAATGTTTGTATGCCATTAAAGAAAGCAGAATATTACATAAGAGACCACTTTTCAGACAAAAAACACAATAAAGGCTGCTGGGTTTTACTGCAAAAATAAGAAGCAATTGCGAAAGTCAGTGTCCAGAAGAACTGTGGCTGCAAGATGCACAATAAAATTTAGCAGCTTATAAAACTGCACTAATTGTATCAGAGACTACTATTTTTATTTATTTAATTTATTATTTTTTTGGTCACACCAGATATTGACTTTTTCATTCACTGTTTACTGCTCTTTACGGTATTTTTTTAAAATGTAGAATTATTTAATTAGATTATTTTGAAGGCATCTTTGCTCTACAGCATTTCTTTGCATGTGCCCAAAACTTTTGCACAGTACTATATATTTTGTGTCCTTGTTACTGTGGTTTTCCTTATACTAGCACACACTGAGAGTTCAAATTGTGTATATTTCTTGTAACTAGGGTCTTACAGAGGTATGTTACATAGTGGTGGCCCATACGGGGGCTCTCTTTTTTTTTTGAGTGTGTTTGAAAAAGAAAATGGAGGTCACAGGTGACGGTCTGATGAAAATCCACAGTCCTTGTTAAGTTCACTTTATGTCTCTGATGATGAGAATGTTGATGATAAAGGTGATAATGATGATGTGTTTAACATACAAAGTTATCAGGCTGAGTTTGATCAGGTAAAGGGGGATTTATTGGCTCTGAAATCTCAGGTTGAGACCATAGATGCTGACTTCAGACAATCTATTACTGAATCTGAATAGAGAAGCAGCCTTAAGGGAGGTGGTAGCTGCTAGCCTGGAGAGACTGGATGAATCTTTCCATCAGTCTTTGGAGAAACTGGAGAGAGCTGTTGTAGATGCTTGCTTAAGAGATACATTAAATGTGAGAATCAGGTTAAGAAAGCTAAGCAAACCAGTACTCCTACATTGTCTAGATTACATGTTCTTACCCCAGATCCATCTTACATTACTCCTATATCCCATTTCAAGTCCCCACAGAACATTACTAATTCCAGTGTCCCTCCACCCACTCCCTTGGGTAATACATACACCATAAGTCACCCTATAAGTACTCTGCCCCTTCCAACATCCCATTCACAAACCCTGCCTGGTGCTTTCTCATTCTGTGCAAGACCTCCTGTCTACTTAGACTTCCTCTACTTTGGCAAAAGGGTCCCACTGGTTTCTGCCAGGTCTCAGCCGATGGCACTGCTGGACCTCTTCCGATTGTGAAGGGAAGTAAGCCTGATGTGTCTTTCATCTGCTGGAGTAAGTTTCCTTGGCCGACCACTGCATCTACGGTTCTCAACATTGCCTGTTTCTTTGTGCTTCTTCAAAAGAGCTTGGACAGCACATCTGGAAACCCCTGTCTACCTTGAAATTTCTGCCTGGGAGAGACCTTGCTGATGCAGTATAACTACCTTCTGTCTTGTTGCACTGCTCTTGCCAGTCTTACCATGGTGTATGACTTTTGACAGTAAACTGTAAATTCAGCAATCTCACCTTGTTAGTTCAAGTTCAGGTTCAGTTTATTTGTATAGTGCTTTTAACAATGGACATTGTCCCAAAGCAGCTTTACAGAAATCTATAAATTCAGGACATAGATTTTAAATTTATGAATTTATCCCCAATGAGCAAGCCATATGCGATGGTAGCAAGGAAAAACTCCCTTGAGAGGAACCAGACTCAAAAGGGGAACCCATCCTCATCTGGGTAACACCGGATAGTGTGATTATAAATAAATAAATCCCTTCTATAAATGTACGAATACTCCATGGTCAAATAGCAGTTGTGAAACCATGAAAAATTTTGTTGAACTTCACCACTGCTCACTGATGCAGACTTGAATGCCAAACTGTTTGTGGCAATTGCAGTCCTAGCCATTATAGCATAACTGTTCATATAAATTGAGGTCCAAAGCCATCTTTATGGTTTTTAAGTGGTACCATCCTCAGTAATCTCAATGATCTTTTGGCTGCACCGTGTGGGGCCATCCTCAACAGCAGCATGTGACTTCCAATTGATGAGATCTCCAACCAGAAGTAGGGCATCAGGATGGATCAGACAGGTTCAGAGAGCAGAAGGGGTTGGGATCACTGGCATCTCGGGAGTATCGTGTATCTCGGCAGAAGGGGAGAGGGAGAGAGAGAGAGTTAGGTATGCTTATTGTCCTGTAATGGTTAAGGACAATGTACTTTGCGTGAGTGAAAGCAGGTACTCTGGCAAGACTAGCTATGACAGAATAACTAAAAGGGAGAGCCAGAAGATAACGCAGACATGAGGGCTCCCTGGGACATAAGGCGGCCAGCCACTCCACCATCAACAAACCTGGCCTTAGCCGAGTTTGGCTGTTCCTCACCCAGTTTTATTCTTCCTACACAGCTGTTTCTGTTTCAGCTAATGATTGTGTTTCAACCTACGTATTGAATTGATAATCATTAGCACCTGCTTGGTATAATTGTTTAATCATACACCTGACTATATGCCTACATAGTGTTGGGTCTGAGTCTACCTTTGTCGAGTTCGAGTCGAGACAAAATCCTTAACCAATCGAGTCAGAGTATTGTTACATAAATGTAACAATAAACACCACTATTACATCTTGCCATTGTCATTTAATATTTTTATTTCATGTCATCAGCACCTCAACTAGTTTCCTATCAAAAAATTGTTTCAATGAAAAAGGGATATAGAGGTATATGTAGAACTTTTATGTTATTACAAGTGTATGAAAATACAAATGAACCTGTTTTATTATTGTATCACACTATATTATGTCCTCCAGTTGGAGTTGACATTTCAGTGATTTAATGCCTCTTGAATGTAGTCATTCAAGCTACCTTCTACAAACTAGTTTGTAGTTCTTAGGCACATGGACAGTGGTGGACCACTTTAAGCAAGTGGGGACCACAGACAGAACTAGAGATGTGTTGAAGATGGAGGTCAACACCATGGCTAGTTCGTCAGCAAAATTTTTCAGGATGTGGCCAGAGATTGCCAGCCTTAAAGCCTTAAAGCCATTTAGGAAATCAGTTGTTCAGATAGGGGAGTCAGCTCTTGAGAAATCAGCCTCTCACTGCATGGGGTTTACCTTTATAGTCAGTAATTGCACGTAGTCTGTTAAATTCAATTCAGTTCATTTTTATTTGTATAGCGCTTTTAACAATGGACATTGTCACAAAGCAGTTTTATAGAAATACATGAAATTCTGGATATACAGTGGGTATAGAAAAGAATCACTCCCCTTTGAAATAATCACATTTTGTTGCTTTTCAGCCTGAAATGAAGATGGGCACCGTTTTTGTTTTATTCAGCTGTATTTACTCAGTGCAACTTATAACATCCAAGTGAAAGATATAACAAAGACATGTCAAAAAAAAAATTTTAATTAAAAAACGGAATCACTGAGTTGGAAAAAGGATCACCCCCCTCCTAAAAATGACTTGTAAACTCAATCAGGTAGCTAATCAACTTCTCAATGGCACACAAAGCCATTTGACTTTCAACTGTGATCAGCTGTGGTCATTTTGATTAGTTCAGCATGAAAAGAGCTTTCCTGGAACATTTCAGTGCTTGGTAGTGCAACTGAAGCAAACAATCAACTATGGGTGGCAAGGCACTGTCAAAAGATCTCCGGGATAAAGTTGTGGACAGGCACAAGTCAGGAGATGGATACAAAAAAAATTCTGCAGTCCACATGGTGCGGTCACCATAAAATTTAACTGAACTTGAGCAGTTCTGCAAAGAAGAGTGAACAAATATTGCAAAGTCTAGATATGCAAAGTTAGTAGAGACATATCCCGACAGACAAAAGGCTGTAATTAAAGTAAAAGGTGGTTCAACAAAATACTGACACAAGGGGGTGATCCTTTTTCCAACTCAGTGATTCTGTTTTTTAATTTTTTTTTTTTTTTTTTTTTTTTTTTTTTAATTCTGACAGTGTTATATCTTTCACTTCGATGTTATAAGTTGCACTGAGTAAATGCAGCTGAATAAAACAAAAACGGTGTCCATCTTCATTTCAGGCTGAAAAGCAACAAAATGTGATCATTTTAAAGGGGGTGATTCTTTTCTATACCCACTGTAAATGGTAAATTTATATCCATTCCACAATCTAGGATCGCCTTCATTAAAGTGCGACACCACTACATCTCTGCACTTCTTTGTACTCCGTTATATCACCTGATTTGAGCCCTCTGTTGTAGGGGGCAGTTAGTTTATTGCCTCTACTAAAGTGGTGTGAGAATATTTTGTGTACTGCATGTACCTAGTTAGAGTAATTTTAAACTACTTAAATGAGCCCTTACTGAATGTATTATGACTGACTATAGTTATTTATCATTATCCTGAACTCTTGTCATGGTTTAAGATTATTTTTGTTGTGTTCTGATCCTACTGTGTTGTGATCTGATTAGGTCCTTTCAGATGAAGAACAGTTGCTAGCTGCAAGCAATGACTATAATTTTGACCACCCAGATGCATTTGACTTCGACCTGCTTGTCTACACACTCCGAAAACTTAAACAGGGCAAGAGTGTTAAGATCCCAGTATATGACTTCACTACACATGGCCGTCAGAAAGAGTGGGTAAGTACATCATACACACATGCACATTTCATGCTGTATATCCTGGAGATTTTTCTTTTTATCTCAGTATGTGATATGCTATCCATAACCATGTCTCTGACCCTACCTGAAAATTATATTGTTGTTCTAATTTGTCTTTATCTGATTAATATATCACGTGATTGAAATGAAAGGTCTATCACACTGACGCAATATACTGTGCTGTAATTATTTGTCTCTTCTTCTAGAAAACTGTGTATGGTGCCAGTGTCATTATATTTGAAGGAATAATGTCCTTTGCAGATAAGGAGTTGTTGAAGGTATGACTTATTTTAAAATATCAAAATCAGAATGTTTTTATTTGCCAAGTGCAGGGTGTACAAGGGATTCTTTTTGGTGCAGTGTCACATATACTACAGAACAGCACATCCAGTACAGTGCAGAACAATACAATATAGTACAATACAAAACAGTACAATATATCTGTACAGAAAGACAGTGTGAAAAGTTTAATGCGATATGTGGACAATGCTGATACAGCAAAAATGTTAGAGGTTAATAATTGTTATATTTCTGTAATTGAATTTCATAGAAATTGCAGGCACTGCAGGGCCTTCTTGGTGATTGTGTCTGTGTTACTGTTCCATCTGAGGTCCTGCTGGATGGTTGTGGCCAGGAATTTGTTTGAGTCTGCTCTGCTGACTGTTGAGTGATTTATTGCTATGAAGGTGCGGTGGACGCTTCCTTCTGAAGTCAATGATCATATCTACATGTTCAGCTCTTGTTAGCATTGCACCATGCCACCAGACCACTCAGTTCTCTTTGATAGGTAGACTGATCATTGTTTGATACAGGTCCCACCAAGATGGTATCATCTGCAAAGTTGATGAGCTCACACTCAGAAGTACAGCCATTGATGTAGGAGCGGGAAGAGAGCACACAACCTTGTGAAGCACTGTTGTTGAGGTAGAGCGGGTCTGAAATGTAGCAACACATTATGTACTGTTTCCTGTTGGAAAGGAAATTGATAATCCAGTGGCAGACAGATGGAGATGTGTTAAGCTACCTCAGTTTATCTGCATAACATGTACCTATACCTATACATAAACCAGAGCTAAAATCCACAAATGGAATGTGGCCGTAAGTGAGAGACTTGTCTAGACGCTGCAGTATGTAGTGCAAAGCCACATTTATGGCATCGTCCACAGACCTGTTAGCTCTTTGTGTGAACTGGAAGGGATCTTGAAGGACATCAGTCATGGTTTGAGGTGATACAAAATCAGTCTTTCGAAGGACTTCATGATTATAAATGCTAAAGCCACCGGTCTGTAATCATTTAAGCACGTTAATGTCTTGACTAAATACTTTGACACCCATTTTGAAATGAGCAAAACTCAATATACAGTCATGGAAAAAAGAAAGTACATCCTTCTTCAATTCTATTTTTAATTTCTCAGCACCTAAATAACAATTTCTCCTCACCAACTTCTATAAACAAACAAATAACCTCAGGTGGCAACAAAAAAAAACAGATTTCAATATGCAGTCATTTTTCCCCAAAACTTTAGGAAACCAGGTGGGGAAAAAAATAAGTACACCCTTCCTACTTCCACAATCATTAAGAGTGTAATTAGCAGCCAGGTGTTACTAATGAAATGCACAAAATTAGTTAATCATCTAGAAGTGTGACTACCTCTATTAAAGCCGAATTTTGGCAGTTTGGTGTTCTGGAGCACTCAGGTGTGTGTCTACATCATGCCAAGAAGAAAGGACATCAGCCATGTGTTCAGAGAACCAATTGTTGCTTCTCGTCAATCTGGGAAGGGTTATAAGGCCATCTTCAAACAATTTGAAATTCACAATTCTACAATGAGAAGAATTGTTTACAAATGGAGAGCCTTCAAGGCAGTTGGCAGTCTTCCGAGGAGTGGGGGTCCCAGCAAATTCAGTCCAGTGTCAGACTGTTTAATGCACAGAGATAGAAAGAAAGCCCCAAGAGCTACACCATGTGACCTATAGATCTCTGTTAGCATAATGCCTGTTTATGTTCACAATCAGAAAAAGACCGAACAATTATGGATTTTATGGAAGGGTGGAAAAAGTCCCTTCTCTCCAAAAAGAATATGGGGTAAGACTTAGGTTTGCAAAATTACATCTGAACAAACCACAAAAGTTCTGGAACAGTATCCTTTGGACTGACGATACCAAAGTGGAGATGTTTGGTCATTATGCACAGCAGCATAAAAAACCAAACACTGTCAAGCATGGTGGTGGAGGGGTGATGATTTGGGCTCTTTTGCAGCCACAGAACCTGGAAAAAAAAAAAACTGGGCTGAAATTGGGTCATGCAACAGGACAATGATCCCAAGTGCACCAGCAAATAGACATCCGAATGATTGAAGAAGATAAAAAAGGTGTTGGAATGACCAAGTCAAAGTCCAGATCTCAACCCCACTGAGATGCTGTGGTAGAATCTTAAGAGAGCTCTGCATAAATAAATGCCCTCAATCATCAATGAACTGAAGCAATGTTGTAAAGAAGAGTGGGCCAAAAATTTCTCCAAAATGATGTGAGAGACTGATAAACTTCTACAGAAAACGATTACTTCAAGTTGTTGTTTATAAAGGTGGTTCTACATGTTACTGAATTATAGGGTGTACTTATTTTTCCCACCTGGTTTCTGAATTTGGTTTACTTTTGGGGAAAAATGACTACATATTTATATATTTATTTATTTTTATAGTCACCTGAGGTTTTTTGTTTGTTTCTAGAAGTTGGTTAAGACCACAAATTGTTATTTAGGCCTAAAACTGAATTTAGGCCTGATAACTAAAAACATACACCGATCATAACTATAACATTAAAACCACTGACGGGTGACGTGAATAACATAGGAGATTATTATAACAGCAAAGAATGGGATGTTCATCAAGCACATTGGCTGTGATTGGTCGGATGTCCACATACTTTGGCCAAATAGTGTATATTCAGTGCATTATATGTTACTGGCTGGTTGACTAAACAACTGGTTGGTTGTTTTTTTTTTTTTTTTTCAGTTGTTGGACATGAAAATATTCGTGGATACAGATTCTGACATACGACTGGTACGGAGGCTTAGGAGGGACATTTCTGAGCGAGGCCGAGAAATTGAAGGAGTTATCAAACAGTACAACAAATTTGTAAAGCCTGCCTTTGAACAATATATAGAGCCGACCATGAGACTAGCAGATATTGTTGTGCCACGAGGTGAGTGCTCAAGCTTCATCACCTTACAGATTCATAGAAATTACAACAAATTATGAATTTGAATCTAATATGAATGAAATAGTATGATAAACTACATCACTGAAACCTAACCACCAATCTCCACACTTCTATAACATTTATAACTTGCCACATATCTTGGATTATCTAGATCCTGATGAATACATACCAGACATAACAATAAGCACTAATTCTCACATAAACACCACTAAATCAAACACACACTGATTTTGTGTCTTGTCTCTTCATAGGGGGTGGGAACATGGTGGCTATTGATCTGATTGTTCAGCATGTGCACAGTCAGCTGGAAGAGGTAAGCCAATCCGCCATTAGATTGCAGTCAGTTAGTCAGCTATTGCAGTCATCTGGTCAGCTTTTCAGCCTGAAATGCCTAAAAAATAATCAGATTTATGAGATATTCCAGTCTGGCTTCAGATCCTTGCATAGTACTGAAACAGCTCTTATAAAGGTTCTTAATGACGTTTTAATGGTTACAGATTCTGGAGATTCCGTCATTTTAGTAATGCTGGACCTATCTTCAGCCTTTGATACTGTTGATCACAAGATTCTTATCTCTCGATTAGAATCTTTTGTAGGCTGGGGAGGTGCTGTTCTAAGTTGGTTTAAATCTTTCTTAACAAATAGAAGATTTAGGGTTAAAATAGGAAATTGTACTTCATCTCTGGGTCTTTCAACATGTGGTGTTCCTCAGGGCTTGATCTTGGCTCCTACTATTTTTTCTCTGTATTTAATTCCTCTGGGTTCTGTGTTTAGAAAGCATGGTGTTTCTTTTCATTGTTATGCCGATGACATGCAAATATATTTACCAGTAACTAGGAAAAAAAAATGCTGTAAATACTTCATCTGCTTGTCTTGAGGATATTAAATCCTGGCTTTCAAAAAATTTTCTCTTCTTAAATACAGATAAAACGGAGGTCATAGTTTTTAACTCCTCAGACCTCAAGCATCCAAATCACATTGATTTTAAGCACCTTAATTCATTTGTTTCCCCTTCAGTGCGAAACTTGGGTGTAGAGTTTGATAACTCTTTCAAATTCGATAAACAGATCAGTTCGGGCGTAGGCTCCAGCTTTTTCTTCCTTCGATCCCTTTCTAAAATTAAACCATTTCTTTCTGTAGCTTCCCTAAAGATTGCCATCCATGCCTTCATCACGTCAAGGCTTGATTACTGTAACTCGCTGTACTATGGCATTTCGAAAACCCAAATCTCTCGTTTACAGGTAGTACAAAATGCAGCAGCTTGATTTCTGAAGGGGTGTAAAAAATTTGATCATGTTACACCCATTCTGAGATCCCTGCATTGGCTGCCTGTTCAGTACATAATTGAGTTTAAAATTCCTCTATTTGTCTTTAAATCATTGAACAATTTAGCTCCGCCTTATCTTACAAACCTACTTCATCCTTACATCCCTACAAGACGATTACGATCCAAGGAAAAACTTTTCCTCCAGATCACTCGCACTCGTCTAAAGACGAGAGGAAATAGAGCGTTCGAAGTGGCTGGTCCTACTCTCTGGAACAATTTACCATCTCATATTAGAACGGCCTCCACTCTACCTGTGTTTAAATCTAGTCTAAAAACTTATCTTTTTTCTGGCATTTAAAAATTGATTTTGTTATAGTTTTGTAATGTGTATTTTTACATTACGCTATTAATATTTTACTTATTGTATTTATGCTATTGACAGTGTACAGCACTTTGGTCGGCTTTTAGCTGGTTTTAAATGTGCTTTAGAAATAAACTTAAACTTGAACTTGAAATGAAGATGGACACAGTTTTTATTTTATCCAGCTGTACTGTATTTACTCAGTGCAACTTATAACATCCAAGTGAAAGATATAACACCAACATGTCAGAAAAAAGTCACCCCCCTCCTAAAAATGACTTGTAAACTCAATCAGGTGTAGCTAATCACCTTCTCAATAGCACACAAAGCCATTTGACTTTCAATTGTGATCAGCTGTAGTCATTTTGATTAGCTTGAAAAGAGCTTTCCTGGAGCATTTCAGTACTTGGTAGTGCAACTGAAGCAAACAATCAACTATGGGTGGCAAGGCACTGTCAAAAGATCTCCGGGATAAAGTTGTGGACAGGCACAAGTCAGGAGATGGATACAAAAAAATTTCAAATGCTTTATCATTGCCTAGAAGCACAGTGAAGTCTATTATTAAGAAGTGGAAGGTATTTGGTACAACACAGACCCTCCCTGGATCAGGACGTTGCTCCAAACTGGATGAAAGAGCCAGGAGGAAACTGGTCAGAGAGGCTACCAAGAGGCCTACAGCAACTCTGAAGCAGTTGCAGGAATTTATGACAAAAAGTGGTCATTGTGTCCATGTGACAACAATATCACAAATTCTCCAAAATGTGGCTTGTATGGGAGAGTTGCAAGAAAAAAGCCACTCACGCAGTCAAGACTGAGCTTTGCCAAAATGCACCTTGAAGATTCAGGTCAGATGAGACTAAAATTTAATTAGTTGGCCTCAACACCAAACGATATGTCTGGCAGAAATCCAATACAGCTCACCATCCAAATAACACCATGCCTACAGAAAAGCATGGAGGTGGTAATATCCTTTTATGGGGGTGTTTCTCTGCAACAGGGACTGGAGCACTTGTCAGGATAGAAGGAAAAATGTATGGGGCAAAATACCGTCAAATTCCTGCCCTCTGCCAGAAAGTTGTCAATGGGAAGAAGGTTTACCTTCCAACATGACAATGACCCAAAGCACACAGCAAAACTGACCACACAGTGGTTGAAGGAGAAAAAGGTGAATGTCCTTGCATGGCCTAGTCAGAGCCCAGACTTAAATCCTATTGAAAATCTGTGGAATGACTTAAAGACTGCAGTCAACAAACGGTCACCATCAAATTTATCTGAACTTGAGCAATTCTGCAAAGAAGAGTGGGCAAATATTGCAAAGTCTAGATGTGCAAAGTTAGTAGAGACATATCCCAACAGACTAAAGGCTGTAATTAAAGCAAAAGGTGGTTAAACAAAATGGGAGGTGATCCTTTTTCCAACTCAGTGATTCTGTTTTTTAATTTTTTTCTGACATGTTGGTGTTATATCTTTCACCTGAGTAAATACAGCTGGATAAAACAAAAACTGTGTCCGTCTTTATTTCAGGCTGAAAAGCAACAAAATGTGATTATTTTAAATGGGGGTGACTCTTTTCTATACCCACTGTATATATTGGTAAGGGTCAGAATCTGGAGCCTATCCCGGACAGTAACTGAGGTAACTTAGGATTGAATGGGGGCCTTGGATCTGTGAGGTGGCAATGCTACCCACTGCACCACTGTGTTACCCTATAGGTATTTATAAGGTTTTTTGTTTAAAAATATTAATTATATTATTAATTTAATAAATTACTAGTTTTACATTAAAGTGTATGTACTTAGCTCTACATTTTTTAACTTTAATTTCCTGAAGTTGTTAATCTCTTGAATTTTTCACTGTGCTGTTTATGTTGGAAAATAAATTTTAAAAAAGGACTTATTAAGGTGTTGGGCCACCACAAGTTGCCAGAACAGTATCAGTGCTCTGAAACTGTACATTTGGAATAAAACACCATTCTTCTGAAAGACATTCCCTCATTTACTTCTGTGTTAATGTGTATTTGCATCTTGACAGAGCGAGTGGGTTTATGGGTATGCTTGCCATGCAGACATGGTTTTGTGGTCTCACCTGCTGTCTCCACATGAGCAAATATCATAAAATTATAGAAACTACAACTGTTGCTCATGTTGGTTTCATGATGCTGTCATCCAAATTGTGAAACTGATGCTGTCATCCAAATGAAGTCATGATTGAACAAATATGTAGGAAAAGTTAAAAAAAAAAAAAAAAACTGTTTTTGAAAAAATTAAAAATGGTGGACCTCATGGTATCCATTGATGACCCAATGGTTGACCCATATAATCAGAAGCAACCCAGCACTTTACAAAACAAAATGCATGTGTTGCCTTTAATTTATATTTCTACAGTGAAACAGAAAGCTCTCATTTGTTTTGGCTTCTGAGATTGTTTTGTTTCTTGCTGTCTCTTTTCTGTAAATTTTGGTGTGGTTCATGTGACACTGCCTTCAGTGGACATGCTCAGGTTATGTGCAGGTATGACACACCCTTATGTGAGCGCCCATGAACAACGTCCAGGCACAGAAGTATAAATCAGCTCTAACACATTGGACCGAAATCTCCCATGGGTGGTTATTTGGGTTGAGATCTGCTGACTGCAAAAGCCACAGCATTTACATAGTTTTTATATTCATCACAAACCATTCAATGTGTCCCCAGATGTTCCTTTATTAAAAAGTGTAATTGTTGGTGTATACAGTCCCCTCCAAAGCTATTGGAACAACAAGGCTAATTCTTTTGTTTTTGCAGTACCCTGAAGACATTTGGGTTTGGGATCAAAAGATGAATATGCAGCTTTCATTTCCTGATATTTACATCTAGATATGGTAAACAACTTAGAACATGGCACCTTTGGTGGCAAGCCACCCAATTTTTAGATAAGCAAAAGTATTGGAACAGATAGTCAAAGTAAATAACATTTAATATTTGATTATATATTAATATATTGGTCACTGACTGCATCAAGCTGGCTGGCATCACCAAACTGAGCATTCCTCTTTTGTGATGCTTTTCCAGGCATGTACCGCAGCTTATTTCAGTTGTTCTTTTTTTTTGGGTGGGGGGGGGTCTCCTTTCAGTCTCCTCTTCAGGAGGTGAAATGCATGCTCAGTTGGATTAAGGTCTGGTGATTGAATTGGCCAGTCTAAAACCTTCCACTATTTTCCCCGATTAAGTCCTTTGTTGTTTTGACAGTGTGTTTTGGGTCATTGTCTTGCTGCATGATGAAGTTCCTCTCAATTAGGATGCATCTCTCTGTAAATTGGCAGAAGGAATGTTTTTGTAGACTTCTGAATTCATTCTGCTGCTACTATCATGAGCTACATCATCAGTAAAGATTAGTGAACCTATTCCAGAAGCTGCCATGCAAGCCCAAGCCATGACGCTGCCTCCACTGTGCCTGACCAATGAGCTTGAATGTTTTGGACCATGAGAAGATCTTTATTTCTCCAAACTTTGGCCTTTCCATCACTTTGGTAGAGGTTAATCTTGGTTTCAGAAATTGTGTGGCTCATCTCTTTATTTTATTTGCAAATTCCAATCTGGCATTCCAATTCTTAATGCTAATGAATGGTTTGCTTCTTGGGGAATGGCCTCTATATTTCTGCTCTCTGAGTTTTCTTCATATAGGGGATTGTGATACTTTCACCCCTGCCCTGTGATGATGTCACTAACTGTTGTTTTTTGGATTTCTTCACAGCTGCAACAATGTTTGTCATCAACTGCTGTTGTTCTCCTTGGCCAACCTGTTCAATGTTCAATTGCTAGAACACTAGTAGTTTCTTTCTTTTTCCAGACATTCCAAATTGTTTTATTGGATATGCCTAATGTTTGTGCAATGGCTCTGATCGATTTTCCCTCCTTTCTCAGCTATAAAATGGCTTGCTTTTCTCCCATAGACATTTCTGTGGTCTTCATGTTGGTTTATCCATTTCAACAACAAATGCAGTCTTCACAGGCAAAACCCAAGGCTCAGACCAAGAGCAGATATTCAGAGCTATTAATTGTTTAAACAATCAATCTAACAGGGCACACTTGGGCAACAAGAAACACCTGTCAGTAGACGTGTTCCAATATATTTTTAATCATTTGAAAAATGTATGAGTTCAAACAAATGGTGCCATGTTCTAAATTGTTTAGCACACCCAAATGTCTTCAGTGTATAGCAAAAACAAAAGCATTGGCCTTGCCATTCCAATACTTTCAGAGAGGACTGTAAGTACAGTTAGTCATACTCATTGTAGTGCATTATTTCATTTGCATATTGTTGGTGAAAGTGTATGATAAAACAGATAAAGCTTTTGGCATGCAGTGATGCAACAATCAGAAATAAATGTATTAAAATTTGAACCATGTGAAGTTACAGTAACTAGATACATTTGGTGTCTAGTAGCATTACCAAGGAAGTAGTTTGATGTATAGGTATAATGGTAATTAATAAGATGTGATTTTTTTTTTTTTTTGGTTGACACTGTGTTGGCTTTACCTGCTCACTGCACTCGAACTGTTCTCTCTCTCCCTCCCTCTGATCTCCCCCTCCATCTCTCTATCCCTTCTTGTATGCCTCTTCCCCTCGACGGGGATGCAGCGCGAGCTCAGTGTCAGGTAGAGTAGCACCAAACTTCACTTTCACACTGCCTGCCTCAGCAGGCAAAGGTACCCCAATAGTGCTGCTCTGAAATCAGCTCATCCATTTAAAAACACTTTAACCAATATGTAAAAGCAATAGTTATGAACTCTGAGATTTTTGGTAGATATTTGTGTACAATACCATTATAAACAGTGGGGGAAAAAAAGATTTATATATTCCATGTAAATATTAAAGGGTATGTTTTTCAGTAATTATAAATCAGAATAAGGATCATGTAATGGTTTTTGAATGTAATTAATTGCCTTATATAGAGGAGGGGACATGAAGGTAGGGCTACAAACCATATTTTAATTACAAGCACAATTCTGGATTCCACTGTTAATTAAATGTAAATGACTGCAGAATCTGACTGCTTTGCTAATATTAGCTATTTGCCCCGTAAGACATAGCCGATTTCTTGACTTTCATTGACTTCATTGGTCCATTTTGTTTATATCTACCATTTAAAAGATACAAGTATTGTTACTAAAGAGCAGTATAATGATGATTCAAAGATTTACTGTACTGTGCAAAAGGCACATGCAAAGAAATGCTGTAGAGCAAAGATGCCTTAAAAATAATTATATTAAATGTTTCTACATAAAAAGAAATCTGCAAAGAGCAGTAAACAGTAGTAATTGAAAGTCAATATTTGGTGTGACAAAAAAATAAAAATGAAAATAGTAGTCTCCGGTACAATTTGTGCAGTTTTATAAGGAAATTAGCTGGTAATTTTTATTGAGCATCTTGCAGAACCAGACACAGTTCTTCTGGAGACGTTGACTGTCGCACTTGCTTCTTATTTTTGCAGCAAAACCCAGCAGCCTTCATTGTGTTTACTGTCTGAAAAGTGGTCTCTTACGTAATATGCTGATTTCTTTAATGACGTACAAACATTTTTCTGTAACATTTATTTTTGTGCTAGAAAACTAATGTTTGGGAATCTAAAATGTTTTTTGTACTGACTTGATAATGTAGAAGTCGTAAGATAAAAAAAAATCTATAGCAAAGTTTGTACTAAAAAATAGGGTGCCTAAAACTTTTGCACAGTACTGTATATATTTGAAGGATTTATCTATTTATATATCATGTATATGTCTATGCTTATATATGTATAATTGGTGTGATTTTGAACACATTTTGAGCTAATATTGACCAACCCTTTCATAAGTGCTAGGTATTCAAATTAGATATTTATTTGCAAGAAGTTCAATGAATACAAATATATAGAATGTATAAGTATATAGAATAGAATGTCTAAAACATAAAATTTGTGTTTTAACCATTAACAAAACTGGCTTCAGACCAGCAGCAAGGGGAAAACTTCCATCCACATTTATTAGCAATCTGTTTCTGCTCACTTACTCCTGAGAATGCTGCACCTACACCACTGAACCAAGAGAGGGCACTGCCTGTTTATATAAACCACTTAGATACTTAGACTAATACATCCTTGCCATCTTTACCAATGTAAATCACTCAGATCAACATGCATAAGAATGTAAAAGCTCCCAAACAGAATTTTCATTGTTTTGGCCCAGGTGTGCAGCAGTCAGAAGCAAGTTCAGTAGAGACGTCAGTCTCTTTCCATGCATTACTGTTTTGAAAGAGACACTCCTTCTGCATTCTGTGTCTAAAATAAACAACTGTCTTCCTACGCTTGACCCCTCCCTTTTTGTCTTACTTTCACTGTCTCTTGCTCCATTTTAGTCTAGCTTGTCTTTACCTATAGTTGAAGATCTTGCCCACAGAAATGTTTCCAGTGTCTACTACAAAGACTTGAGTTTTTCCACTGGGCAAGCTAACAGAGAGATAGAGAGGAAGTACAGCTCTTCTTTCTTATGACACAGGATGTATCAGGCTTTTGCATTGCTGCACTCTGTTGCCAGTGACATTCAGAGTGAGTAAGAGAGTGACAGCATCAGCAGACACCATACACGGTACAGACACATTTTTCAAAGAACATCGAGCACAAAGCTTACAACAGAAAACATGAAAAGAGATGTTGACAATTGGTGATCAAGTCATCATTGTCTGCGAGGTCTTGTTGATCAAGTGCAAAGCATACAAGTCACACTTCTGACTCCTCTCCCAAATTTCCTTCATCCCTTTATCACCTTTTGAGTAATGTGTGATCTATCTTTTCTTTTCCCTCTCTACTTGTTGTCATTTCTGTTTTTGTTTTGTTTGTTTGTTCTCCATCCATAGAGGAAACTCCGCTGGGATATGTGAGATTTGCATGTTATTTTTTATTTATCATTGCTTGCTTTTAATTATTGTAGCGAGAGCATACCTGCAGCCAGAAGTGTGATTTTGATGTGGTCAAGTCAAATGCTGCAAGTTGTGTCTAACTGGATGTGAGATTTCTTAAACAGTTATTTGCATATAACATAAAGTAGGATGAATTCAGATATACTGGGACAAATTGAATTTCCAAATTGTCTAAGCTTTCTTAAAATTAATAAAACAAATACCCCAACACATGATAAATCTCTAAAATCTTCAAGGTGTTGACTATATACATATGAAGATAAACATTTTCGGATAGTCTGAAGAAGCATGGCTTATGGCACTGTCATGACTGACTGCAAGTAATATTTTAATGACATGTTTGGGACACATATTCATTGGTTTATGCATTTACTTTCATCCACAATGACATTTTAAAGGATTATTTATTTGTACATTTGTAATTTATTAATGGCATCAATAAATCACATTTCAGTAACATGATTTTTTAAAATCTTATCCAGATTCATCAACATTTTCTAATATTGTATGAACAATAAACAAAGTCAAATTGACTATATATCATGATGTTGGCCTAAGTAGCATTCTATAATTCAATAACAATAGTAACAGAGTGTAGAAAATCTTCAACATTTCCCAAAGTCATAACCAATGTTTTCTAAAATTCAGTATGAACAGATTAAGTAATAATCACATTAGAAAACCACTACTAAAACATACGTAACATCCCATCTCTTTTCCTATCTCTTCTCTTATTGTTTTAAGACTGTCCCAATTACCCTGAACCATGCTGTCCCAAATTACCAAACATGGTTTGGTAATTTGGGACATCTTCATATTCACATCAAATTATTAAATTATAAATATCTGCACATGATTTGAACAAATTGTATTCTTATTTTGTTACAGTAGTACATATGCATCGTAAATATATGGATAAATAATTCATGAAAATTTTATAACCTAAGATTTTTGGGATGACCTTCCTGTTCGATGCTTAATAACACCCCTTATATGATATCACATGAATTAATTCATGTTATTTCTATTAGGCACTTGCACTGCAAGGGCTTAGTAACATACACTATATGAAGTATGTGGACATCTGGGCATCACATCCATTTGTGGGTCTTCCCCATGCTATTGCCACAATGCTGGAGGCACACAATTTTCTAAAATGTCTTTGTATGCTTTAACATTAAGATTTCCCTTAACTGGAACTAAGGGGCCTAGCCCAAACCTGTTCCAGCATGACTGTGCCCCTGGGCACAATGAGAGGTGAATAAAGAAATGGTATGCTAAGGTTGGTGTGGACAAGTCAGTTGGCCTGCACAGAGCCCTGACCTCATCTCCACTCAGCACTTCTGGTATGAACTGGAACACAAACTGCATGCCTTCTTGTCCAACATCAGGCACTGGTGCTTGAATGGATTTGCACCAAATTTGAAAGGCTTATGCAAGACAAGATTCTGAAGTCAGAAGCAAAATTTGGGGTGTGGTCATACATAAGGGGTGGAGCTAAGATCAGATAACACTTTCTCAGGAACCATAGATCTGATAAGGCTGAAATTTGTATAATATATACGGGATACCATTCTGAGGTCATATGCCAAGTTTGGGGCATCATCATACATAGGGGGTGGGGCTAAGTTCAAATAACTGTTTCTCAGCGACCATAAGTCCTATGTAGCTGAAATTTGGTACAGTGTATATTCCCACAGGTATATTCCAGAATCTAATGGAAAGCCTTCCGTGAAGAGTGGGGGCTGTTATAGCAGCAAAGAGGGGCCCAATGCCATATGAATTCCCATGCTTTTGGAATGGGATATTCAAGAAGCACGTAGGGGTGTGATGGTCAGGTGTCCACATATGTTTGGCCAAATAGTGTACATTTTAAGTTTCACTTGTCAGGCCAGAAAATAAATGCTGTCCTTATTTACTTGCTGCCTCAATATACCTGAATTCACCTAACTTTCTTTGTTATTATTTAATTGTGTGATTTTATATAAGCTTTTTGCTCAGACAAAATGCTATGTGCAATGTTTGACTGACTAGGTTGGAATATATAATTAATCACTGATTTAAATCATGTAACTGAAACTGATTTGCTATAAATGGAAATAATGCTGGATATGTGTAGCCATGATCTGGCCAAGAACTGATGGCAGGGCATTTCTGTAATCAAATAATACATAGACACTCAGGAACATTTGTCAGTTAGTTTGGTCATAAGAGCCCCTGTTAGGAATAGCACAGTTTGTAAATGTTCTTAAGTGACTGTATTTGCTGCTTCATCTGCACTTCTTTCCCACAAGTAACTAGCTGTGCCTAGTAATGCTCTACATGATTTCCATTAACATGACTAATATATGTATGTGTGTGTGTGTGTGTGTGTGTGTGTGTGTGTGTGAGAGAGAGAGAGAGAGAGAGAGAGAGCTAGAGATGTGTAGACATGTTCATGTGTATTTACATGTGCTGGTGGCCCAGTTTAAGTGTAACGTTCCACTGACCACTTCCTGTCTCTCTTTGGTGGCCATGGTAACAGGGCGGCGCTGGCCTCTGCCCATCAAGCTCAGCCCCTACCCCAAACTCTCTGTGTTTTGGAGAGCACACCGCAGGTTCGCGGTATGCACACCATTATCAGGTCAGACACACTCAAACAGACCCACAAACCTTCAGTGTTATGAATGGCAATTGTGACCCACAGTTAGATATTCTGTTTCAATTTAAAATGCACAGTGCGATTATTATCCATTATCCATTGCTGCTGTTAAGGTGTTTAACAGATCTGAAATAGAATAAAAGTATATAATAACAATACAATAAAATACAACAATTATATACAGTCAGGTCCATAAATATTTGGACATTCATAAAGTTATTGTTATTTTAGCTGTCTACAACAATACAGTGCCCTCTACTAATATTGACACCCTTGCTAAATATGAGCAAAGAAGGCTGTGAAAAATTGTCTTTACTGTTTAACCTTTTGATCTTTTGTTAAAAAAATTCTCAAAAATACTCAGCTCTCATGGTTGTCAACAGATATCAGAAAGAAAATCTTTGTTAAATATAGGTGTGCAACAATTATTATACAACAGTAGTATATTCCCATTGATATTTTACAGATTTTTTAGTACACCTGGGTGACTAGGAAGAGGGAAATTGTTCAACCATGACTTCCTGTTTCATTGGGGTATAAATATGAGGTAACACATAGGCCAAATTCCCTTAGTCATTCATAACAATGGGTTAGACCAAGGAATATAGCTGTGATGTGCGGTGAAAGGTTGTTGAGCTTCACAAAATGGGAAGTGGCTATAAGAAAATAGCAAAAGCAGTGAAAATGCCCATTTCCACCATCAGGGTAATAATTAAGAAGTTCCAGTTAACTGGAAATGAATGAATCAACCTAAAATTGGACATGTGCCTATATTGTCTCAACGCACTGTGAAGAGGATGGTTCGAGTGGCCAAAAAATGTCCAAGGATCACAGCTGGAGAATTGCAGAAGTTAGTTGCATCTTGGGGTCAGAAAGTCTCCAAAACTACAATCCGAAGTCACTTACATCACCACAAGTTGTTTGGAAGGGTTTCAAGAAAAAACCTCTATTCTCATCCAAAAACAACCTGAAATGTCTTCAGTTTGCCAGACACTACTGGAACTTCAAATAGGATCGGGTTCTATGGTCAGATGAAACCAAAATAGAGCTTTTTGGCAGTAAACACCAGAGATGGTTTTGGTACACACAGAGAGGTAGCCATATGGAAGAGTACCTTATGGCCACAGTGAAATATGGTGGTGGCTCTTTAATGTTTTGGGGATGTTTTTCTCCCAGAGGACCTGGACATTTTGTTAGGATACATGGCATCATGGACAGATATTAAATGAAAACCTGACTGCCTCTGCCAGAAAGCTTAAAATAGGCCGTGGTTGGATCTTCCAGCAGGACAATGATCCAAAACATACATCAAAATCAACACAAAAATGGTTTACTGACAACAAAATCAAGGTTCTGCCATGGCCATCCCAGTCCCCTGACTTGAAACCCATAGAAAACCTGTGGGGTGAACTGAAGAGGAGAGTCCACCAGCATGGACCTCGAAATTTGAAGGATCTGGAGAGATTCTGTATGGAGGAATGCCTTAGATCCCTTGCCATGTATTCTCCAACCTCGTCAGGCATTATAGGAGAAGACTCAGAGCTGTTATCTTGGCAGGGAGGTAGCACAAAGTATTGACTAAAAGGATGCCAATAATGTTTGCACACCTATATTTAACAAAGATTTTTTTTTTTTGATAAACCTGTCTTTGTTTGTAATTGTTTATCCACTGAGTATTTTTGTGATTTTTTTAAATAAAAGATCAAAAGGTTGAACAATAAAGACAATTTTTTACAGCCTACTTTGCTCATATTTATCAAGGGTGCCAATATTAGTGGAGGGCACTGTATATTGGCGATAAAATTAAATAATGAATATGAGCACAAAGTGCAGACTTGCCGCATTAATTTGAGGGTATTTAAATCCAAATCCAGTAAACAGTGTAGGATGTACAGCAGGGACCAAAAGTAATTTGACAATTGGCTGCTCAGCTGTTTCATGGCCAAGTGTGTGTTATTTCAGTAAATAAGCAGATAAAGGTGGCTGTTATTATTACTACTCTCAATATGTCACTGCCCGGTGTGGCAGTGTTTCCCATTAATTACCTAGAATTGTGGCCCGCCACAATCTAATTTGTCCTGCCATAGTTTCATAATGAACCGAAAATATTTTTACACTTCTCATAAAATAAAAGATCTCTGTTTTGCGGTGTTGCTTCAGCAAACCATCTCTCACTCCATCTCTGATCCCCCAGTCAGTCAGACTGCTCCGCTCCCCTCCCCTCCCCCTGCTGTATGCGCGCATGCTCACACACGCATTGGAATCACCTGGCTACATTATGGCGGCAAATCCGTGCCAAAAATTAGTTCTGATTGGCTGCCTGCCACTGTGACGAGCCATTATTGGCAACAAGTCAGTAACATGATTGGGTATAAAAAGAGTATCTTAGAGTGTCTTTCAGAAGTAAAGTTGGGCAGAGGTTCACCAATCTGCGGAAAATTGCGTCTACAATTTGTGGAACAATTTCAGAATTATGTTCCTCAATGTAAAATTGCAAAGACTATGAATATCTCATCATCTACAGTAGATAAGATCATCAAAAGATTCAAAGAATCTGGGGAAATTTCTGTGCGCAAGGGTCAAGGGTGAAAATCAATATTGCATGCTCGTGATCTTTGAGCCCTCAGGCAGCACTGCATTAAAAACAGCCGTGATTCTGTAATGGAAATCACTGTATGGACACCTCCAGAACTCACTGTCTGAACACAGTTTGCCATGGCATCCACAAGTGCAGGTTAAAGCTCTATCATGCAAAGAAGAAGCCATATATGAGCATGATCCAGAAATACCGCTATCTTCTCTGGGCCAAAGCTAATTTAAAATGGACTGGGGCAAAGTGGAAAACTGTTCTGTGGTCAGATGAAACGAAATTTGACATTTTTTTTGGAAACCATGGACGCAGCATCATCTAAACTAAAGAGGAGAGGGACCATCCGGCTTTTTGTCAGCACTCAGTTCAAAAGCCTGCATCTCTGATGGTATGGTGGTACATTAGTGCCTATGGAATGGACAGCTTGCACATCTGCGCAGATTCCATCCCATCTTTACTTCTGAGAGAGTCTGCCTCTTTAATATACTCTTTTTATACCCAGTTGTGTTACTGACCTGTTGCCAATTAACCTAATTAGTTGCAAAATGTTCCTCCAGCTGTTTCTTTTTAGTAACACTTACTTTTCCAGCCTTTCGTTGCCCCTGTCCCAACTTTTTTGAGACATGTTGCAGCCATTAAATTCAAAATTACCTTATTTTTTTCTTAAAATGGTACATTTCCTCAGTTTAAACATTTGATATGTTTTCTATGTTCTATTGTGAATAACGTATGGGTTTATGAGATTTGCAAATCATTGCATTCTGTTTTTATTTACATTTTACACAACGTCCCAACTTTTTTGGAATTGGTTGTATTATAGGGTATCTTTACCAGTTGTTAATAGACAGGAAGTGTTCTACCAATTTACTAGCTAGCCTTTGCATTCTTGGGATGTAATAGATAGCGATCCATCCATCCAACACTGTAAGCCAGCAATGAACTAAAAACAGCCACTGAAGCTTGCAAAGAAGGCAAAACTTCCCCATGTGCAGTATATTACAGCAATTAATTATAGTTTAACCACAACTTATCTGATTAAAAGTACAGTTGTGAGTGAGGTGTAGGACACCTTGTACATGGGACAGAAAGCATAATAGCAAAACACAATCAAGAAATCTTATCTACAATATAGCAATATGACTTATAACTAAATCTTTCACTAAAATGAGTATTTCATCCCCTTGAAGCAACGTTTGAGTCAGTGGCTTCAAGTCACAACAGTAAAGTCACAACCCTCTGTTACTAAGCCAATGATTTATTATCTGGGGGCTCACAATGAATTATGAAGAGTCTTACTACATGAATGATTATTGATATGATGATAGCTGGATGAATCGTTATCTATTAACTTTCCAAGAATGCAAAGGCTAGCTAGTAAACTGGTAGTAGTAATAGGTAGTAAACACTTCCTGATACTCTGTACAGTATTTACATATATTATATTACATAATGTAGTATGTTGCAAGGGTACCAATCGAAAACTATCAACAAACAATAAAAAAAAGACACGTGAAAAGTGTCCGCTGAGTGTCCTGGCGTGAACGCGTCAGTAATGCGCTCGGATTTTTGACCCCCCTAGAGGGTCAGGGGTTCACTCACCACAGTCTCACAAAATCCTGTGGGAAACACTGTGTTCGTGTATGAATGTATTGATGATGACTGCTGACAAAAGTGTATAGAATTATATTATCTGCTCAGATTGATCCAAATGCTTCAAAACCCATTGGATGGTACTTCACAGTGCAAATAGACAGTGACCCGAAACATACTTCAAAAGCAACCTAAGACTTTTTTAAGGCAAAGAAGTGGAATGTTCTGCAATGGCCAAGTCAGTCACCTGACCTGAATACAATTGAGCATGTATTTCACTTGCTGAAGGCAAAATGACCCAAGAGCAAGCAAGAACAGGAAACAACCAGTCTGGCAGAGCATTACTAGGGAAGAAACCCAATGTCAGGAGATGTCTGTGGGTTCCAGACTTCACACAATCATAGACTGCAAAGGATTTTTAACCAAGTATTAAAAATTACCATCTAATTTATAATTGTTAGTTTGTCCAATTACTTTTGGCCCCTTACAAAGGTAATTCCTACTCTGTTCACCTGATTTGGATGTAAATATCCTTAAATTAAAGCTGAAAGTCTGCACTTTGAGGTCATATTCATTATTCAAGTCCAAAACAAATATACTGGGGTAGACAGCTAAAATAAAAATAACTTTGTTAATGACTGTATGATTAAAGCATGATATTGCCCCATGCCACAATAAAATTAATTTTCATGTGATACGCTGTGAAGTGCTAATGTTAATGTAGCACCATGTTCACTTTGCGGCAGTGTAAAATTACTGGATAATGTAAGGAATATTTGGATACATTAAAATATTTAAAAGATTTTTTAAAAATTAGCTTTTTTCCTTCCCATTATGCCATTTGTCAATAAACACCCACCAGCCAGCTCTCCCCTTTCACAACCACCAACTGGGGAGGATGACTGCATGTGCTTCCTCTGAGACACATGAAGCCAGTCATCACATCTTTTTAAACTGTTGCTCATGCTACATCACAGGGCAATGAACACACTACACCTTTCTGCACACACTACCAATACAACAGCCCATTTCATTTTTATCAAAAATGTATTGCACAAGTGCACAATCCTTTGGGGACAGCTGAAGTTGGCCCAGCTGTAATTACAACATATGGTCAATAAAAATGTGGCATTACATAGTGTATAGTATGCCTCCATTTTCTGTTTCATTTCTATTCATGTGTATCATTACTGTACAACCACTTATGAAACTAAATTGCACAATCATGGCAACTTTGTAGAGTACAATTTTAAATAAAATTTACAATGTATAATAAATGTGATTTTGTGATGTTGGATTTCTATTGTGTTTATGTTTCACTCACTCATATATAGACAGCACCTCTAAGAAACACGGCACAACACGTGGGCTCACATTTTACGCTCCTCTAATGCACCTCTAAAACAGCTAGCGTGAAACACTTGTTAAATGGCCTTTAGATCAGTGATTTTGCTACATCTACATTTCTGTGTTCAAAGCTTGCATAAAAATATATTGTTTTCCTTGTGTCAAATGAATGTCTGTGTCTGCAGTGCCCTTCTGAAGTTACATTGCTTTACATCTTATTAAATTCACTGATTTAATCAGTTTATTCCACTCCCATAGAATATCTTCACAGGCTTGGGTTTCAGCAACAATTTTGTGATTATACTGAGTGTGTAACAGGAATAAAGAGACAAGCAGAGACGAGTTCATCTTCTACTCCAAAAGGCTGATGAGACTCCTCATTGAGAGAGCGCTCTCCTTTCTTCCATCTCAGGTCAGAATAATGTAGAGAAACAAAACTGTAATGGAGAAAAAGTAGAATATATTTAATCAGTGTTCTTTCTGCATGGGTTTGTTTTTGAGGCAGTGCCTTTGTGTATGGAAACTAAGGTTACATGTCCACCGCAGTGGAAAAAACAGAAGTAGCATAAGGCACAAAGGTAGCATATACCTTCGTAACACACTACTACAAGGTGTCACAAGAGAACCTTTACAGTTAAAAAGCTTTTTCAAAGCTCAGCAGCTCCTCTGTATCCTATTCTTCTCACTTTGCTTTTATAACACGTTTTAAGGTATTTTTTGTTAAACACTTATAGATGAAGCAGATTGTCTTTACAGTGAAATCAGTTCTTTTAATGTTTGTTATTCTTTGTTGCTCTACAACAGGAACTGAATGCGGTTTCCTTGAAAAAAAAAAAGTATATATACAATGTCACTTTTTAAATTCAGTATGGTAAATTGTGGGTCAATCTTATCTTGTCACCAGGTTCATGTTGTTCATACCCCACAAGGCCAGGACTATGAAGGAAGGACCTTTCAAGGGAAGAGGGTTAGTAGGAAATATAGATCTGGCAGAGCTCACAGATGAGCCACATTTTCCTTGTTTGGGGTCAGATTGTCTGCCTGAATCCAGATAATGGGTTTGTAGTAATGACTGAAGCACAGTTAATGGTTTTTGTATGTCTGGTTGAGCAGGTCACAGGTGTATCTATCCTCAGAGCAGGAGAAACCATGGAGCCTGCACTCAGAGCTGTCTGCAAAGACGTCCGTATTGGCAAGATTCTAATCCAGACCAATCAGGACACAGGAGAGCCTGAGGTACCATTCCAATTGCTACCATCCCATATTAGGAAATAGTAAAAGTGAGTTAGCACATAAACTTGAATCTGATCCTATAAATACATGTTATCAGTAACTTTTTAACAAGATATAACAAGATATTTGTTGCCATAGTTGCCAACAATGATTAATTTGTTTGGTTTTAATGATGTTTTAAGCTGCAGCTGAACAACACCATTTCTACGTCTTATGCTTGTAGTTGCATTACTTGCGTCTGCCCAAAGATATCAGTGAGGACCATGTGATCCTTATGGACTGTACTGTGTCTACTGGTGCTGCGGCCATGATGGCAGTACGAGTCCTACTGGTAAAGTATACACACACAAACGCAATTTCTCTTAATTTAACATTGATTCTGCAGCATTCTGAAGTCCATGTTTTATTTTCTTGTGTATATGCTGGCATAAGGTGTTTTTGTTTATGTGCATTTTTGTTTATGTGCATTTGTATTTATGTGCATAGGACCATGATGTACAGGAGGATAAAATTCTGTTGGTCTCTCTGCTGATGGCTGAGATGGGGGTCCACTCAGTAGCCTATGCCTTTCCTCAGGTCAAAATAATCACCACTGCTGTTGACAAAAAGGTCAATGACCTTTTCCACATTATTCCTGGCATAGGTAAGCAGCTGGGGTTAAACTGATGAAGAGACATATATCATTTAATATACTTACCATGCTGCAACAGATCTGGGAATATAATGGACATATTTGTGTGATTGTCAGGTGTCCACAAATCTTTGGCCATATAGTGTATATTAAAAAAGCAGAACATTTGTTAATTTTTGTATTTATTTATTTTATAAATTTTTCTAGGGCCATAACTAATGTGAATACTAGTATAAATTAATTATATTAAATTTGAATAATTTGTCTTATGTCTTCAACATGAGGTATAAACATTTTATTATTAACCTGTGAAGTTGTCTTAAAAATTAACTTTCCTGAATGTCTTCATCTCTACACCAGAGGATTGAGTAGTCAAACCTTGGTTTGTTGTTAACATCTTGTCAGCAACTTAGAAAAAGTATGTGAGTAGTCATGCACAGCTCTAATGCTTGTGCGCCATGCAAGTTCAGCTTTTACTTACCGTTTCAATCTAAAGTACTTCTATTACTTGCGTATTTCTGAAGACATGAGTTATTCACCACTTTGCAGATGTGTAGCCTCTGGTATCTTTCAAATATTATCCCTCTCTTAAAGAATTTATGTTGCTACCTTAATATGAACCTAGCTAATTGATATACAATTGATCAATTATCTATATTATTATTATTGTTATTAGCTAATTTTAATCCTATGGTATTTGATGTTTTAGATTCTGAGAAATAAAAGTGGCTTAATACACAAAAGGAATTATCAGAAAGTCTGTCCAGACTTGCATTCTTTTCTGTTCTAAGTCACATCCACATGTTGCTAATAATGAGGGCCTGGCTTTCCACAAGCTGCATAACACAAAGAACAACACTGTCTGATATCATGTACAGTCACTTTACATTATGATGTTTTTTTTTTCTTTCTTAACACTTTCTAGAGGCCTAAAATTTCCTAAAAATCTGAAAAATAAAGTTATAATATGAAACTGTATGAAGCTGCTGAATCTGTGTCTGTCCCTTGTATCTGAAGGGAACTTTGGGGATCGGTACTTTGGCACTGATGCACCGCCTGATTGGAGTGATGAAGACATGGATGAACCCAGCTGTTAGAAGCTACACAGATCCAGCTGAACATGAGCCATATGGACAGGACTGGACACTTAATGCACTATAGACCTAATGGGTCTGACTTTCAAAATATAGTTAAATACCACAAGCAGCAAATATTTTATATACTTGTTAGTGTCTTTGAAAATCTAGCATACTGAAGTTTTTAAAAATGTGAACATTTATTTAAAAAAAAAAATTAAGTTGAAATGGTGGTGTTTTACAGTATTTTATTGTCAACAAGGGAATGTGATTTATTTTGTTTTTGTTTTTAGTAGGTTGCTTATATGCCACATTTCTTTCTTTTGTTTGTTTGTTTTTAGGATTACAGCTTTCTGTAAACACACTGAAAAACAGGTCTACCTTATAGCTTTGTTGTGCCGCACAAAGTGAGTTCTTTTAACGACCACTTCATCGGAAAATGTGTGTGGGTGTTGTTTCTTTAACTTGGTTTCCCCTCTACCTGCAAAAAAATTGCTGACCAAACCATCATAGTCTGTTAATGTTGGGCTTGATCTTTTTAAAACAATTAACTGAGCAATGAAATGGGTATTTGGCCTACAAATATATACCTGCTTTATTTTTTATTTTCAAACATCTAAAATTAGATGAAAATGAGAGCATGATTTGTCAGGGTTTTTGTACACCTCTGTAAACACATACTTATGCAAGTCTCTAAAGTACAAGAATTGAATTTGGCACTTTCTAGAGCCATGACAAAATAGCAAAGCAGAATTAGCACTAGATGTAAAAAAAAAAAAAAACCCCAAGTGAATTGATGATCACTAATTATTGGGTCAGTAAGACTTTTTCAGGTCAAATGAAATGTGTCATGTGAGGTATATGTACAGAATATATCTTGGATTATAAATTTTCACACACACTGATATAATGTGTGTGTGTGTGTGTGTGTGTGTGTGTGTGTGTGTGTACATGTATGTATATATATGTATACACACATAAATCAGCCGTAACATTGAAACCACGTGCCTAATATTGTGTAGGTCCCCCTTCTGCAACCAAAACAGTTCTGACAGTTGTTTGTCCAAGACATCCCACAGATGCATGATTGGATTGAGATCTGGGGAATTTGGAGGCCAAGTCAACACTTCCAACAGTTCATTACTGAACAATTTTTGCAGGGTGCATTATCTTGCTGAAAGAGGCCACTGCCATTAGGGAGGACTGTTGGAAGGTGGTATTTGTCAAAGTAAAATCCACATGAATGCCAGGACCCAAGGTTTCCAGCAGAATATTGCCCAATGCATCACACTTCCTCCGCCAGCTTACCTACTTCCAATAGTGCACCCTGGTGCCATCTCTTCCCCACGAAAACGATGCGCTCACACCTGGCTGCCCACATGATGTAAAAGAAAATGTGATCCGTCAGACCAAGCAACCTTCTTCCATTGCTCCATGGTTCAATTTTGATGCTCACATGCTCATTGTAGGCACTTTTGGTGGTGGACATGGGTTAGCATGGGCACTCTGACCAGTCTGTGGCTATGCAGCCCCATACGCAATGCACTGTGTTCTAACACCTTTCTATCATAGCCAGGATAAACTTTTTTCAGCAATTTGTGCTACAGTAGCTATTCTGTGGCATTAGACCAAACAGGTTAGCCTTCGCTCGCTCCCCGTGCGCATCATTGAGCCTTGGGGCCCATGACCCTGTTGCCGGTTCACGGTTGTCCTTCCTTAGAACACTTTTGGTAGGTACTATCTAGTGCATACTGGGAACACCCCACATGACCTGATTAAAAAATAATAATAATTTTATGACTTCTACATTATCGAGCCAATACAAAAAACATTTTAGATTCCCAAACATTAGTTTTCTAGCACAAAATTGTGTTACAGAAAAATGTTTGTATGTCATTAAAGAAAGCAGCATATTACGTAAGAGACACTTTTCAGACAAAAAAACACAATGAAGGCTGCTGGGTTTTGCCGCAAAAAGTAAGAAGCGAGTGCGAATGTCAAAGTCTCCAGAAGAACTGTTGTTGGTTCTGCAAGATGCTCAATAAAACTTACCAGCTAATTTCCTTATAAAACTACACAAACTGTACCGGAGACTAGTATTTAATATTGATTTTGTTTCATTTACTACTGTTTACTGCTCTTTGTGTTATGTTAAAAAAAAAAAAATTGTAGAAACATTTATTTTCATTATTTTGAAGGCATATATATATATATATATATATATATATATATATATATATATATATATATATATATATATATATACACACACACACACACACATCAGTACTGTTTATCTATTTATGCTAATTATTCAATGCTGTGTATTTATTGTTTAGTAAGTCTAATAAACCAAAATCTCTATGTGGATATATTTGTGTCATATTATAACTTTGACAAAATGTGTTACTTGCAAGATACAAAAGGCTAACTAAAGAGCCAAAAGTCCCATATAATGTTAAGACTAACCCTATAAGCATATAGGTTTCCGATTACTAAATTACAGGAAAAGGATTTTTACTCTGAAAGTGCAATATATTTTTCCATTATGACATGTCTGATGACTATATAAGTGTTATATGGTGTACATATTCCTGCTTTTTTTATGTGATGCAAATTTTCTATATTATCTTTATAAATTATTAACGTGAGTGATTTGCTCTATGGTTGTATAATTGTGTAAATGAACAACATGGACCTTTTTGAAATGTAAGTTTTATTTTTAAATTTTCCTTTCATATAACCAGTACACACCACCAAAACCCAGCCCTATTAATTACCTGACTTGCTGTAGATACAGGAGGAAGAAACTGTAAAGTTTGTGTATGGAAGGTACGTTAGGCTTTTTTCATCCTATGGGTTAGAACAACTTACAGTGTTAATTTATCAGGTATGAATTAGTTCACTGCTTAAGAAATTCAAATTAAAAAATGTAACTATGTTAATATAAACCTTGTGATACAGACTAACAAACTGTAAAAATAAAAAAAAGATGTCTTATATACCTCAAAAGTGTATGAATACCTTCTTTATTATTATTTTTAAAAAATTGTACTTTTTTGTTTATCTGTATCGTAATGCATGGGTCTTTAAGATAAGTGCAGTTAAAAAGTTTAAATTTAACCTGTATCTGTAGAATTTTGTGTATTTGATTGATTTAAAATTAAATATTAAATTAAATTAAATATTTAATTTATTAAAATTAAAAAATACATTTCCTTATTGCATGTGTGACCATACATAACTGTTGTCATGAAGTACTCTTTTATCCCTTTTAGTCATGGCATATGGCATATTTTACACACAGGCATACATATATCTTTGTTTTAAACATGCATTCTGTGGATAGTAAGACAACACGTTAATGTTTCAAATACACAGGAAGGATACTGTGGTTGTCCTCTGCACATGGAAACTAACCTATCTATCTTTCAACACTTTCCATAATTAAGCTCCTTTTAAAGTACTATAACTGAAAAATGATCATGCAGCTGAAAGTCATCTTAGTTAGTTGAGGGGATATTGGGTAAAATGTGTGAAAATGTAAAGCATAAGTAAAACAGAGCTTCTCATCGGCATATGGGTGCATGAAAAAAATTTGAATGGTTAATGCTAAATGTAGCTATAAGGGCAAGTGTGTAAAATCTGGTAATGTATGGTCCATTTTTTGTGTGAAGATAGTAAATGACACATAGTAGAGAACAATGAAGCTGTGGGAAATCTACGTCGTGCCAGTTTTATGTTGGATTTAAATGATCTCTTCTATTAGGGTATCCTTTTGTTAATACATTAAAAAAATAGATGTTATGAAGCACACTTTTAAATTGGAAATGCTGTGCTGATGATTTTTTCTCAAGGTCTTCAATATTAAGATGTCATGGAAAGTTTACCACAAGCTAGCTCATAGTGACAAACAGGAAAGAGGTGCCTGTTTGAATGTGGCAGCGCTCACATCCCCAATAGCAGTGTCAGGCCCAACAGGCCACAGAGTGGTGATGTGTGAGTGAGTTATATGTGTTCTGAATTCTGTCTCTCTTACTGTGGACTGATGTTTCTCTCTCAGTGTTCTCTACAAATAGCTGGTGAGTGTCTTACAACTATCCTTATAACAAAATTGGGTACTATGTATTTTGCAAGATCTTTAATGAGGATTTGTGATCCTAAATAGCTCTGAAAACAAGTCTTCAGGTTTTGATTTCAGCTGAGATATACATTGGGTACACTTGAATTTTTAAGCGGACTTTTAATGCATTGTGTTAGTCATTAAGTATAATGCTTGTGAGGTGTGTAAATCCAGGATCAAACATGGTGTATAATTCATATGTAGAGAAATTTATAAACATTGTCTAAAATGAAAAAGAACTACAGCAGATGCTATTTATGGTTTGCCAGGTGATAAAGAAACAAATGTTCCAGTGCCAACCAAGAGAGATTTTTCATGTATGAAACGCACCAAGGATAAAAGCTTTGGGGCTTTTTCATTCAGTGTTACCATGAGGCCATTAAGCAGTTAAGTCATGGAAATACAATAGTACAGTATGCTGATCAATTATTTGTGTTTAGAAGCATTAATTTGTTTAGATTCACTGGGTTACTGTCCTCAAGGAGGAAATGTTATACAGCGTATGAAATATGTAGGTAACACAATAGAATAAGAAAATAGCAAATGTCAGTTTATTAAGTTTTAATATATATATATATATATATGACATTTTATTATATTTAATATTAATACTTATAGTTCAAATTAATATTTTTTAAATTCATTTCAAGAAGTAAAAAGCAAAATGCAAAGTATTTGTTAACATTTACACTGTTGATGGTGAAAATAAATTCAGTGGTAAATTGTAAGGTAATTTATAATCCTATAAATTGTCATCCCCTTCCAAAATCAGTGTTAAATTAAATAATTGTCCTTCATTGTATATGTTGTTGCAAATACTAAAAACGAACTAGATCAATATTATTAAGAAGAGCAGCTTTGTTATCATATGCATTTTACTGTTTTCTCACAGGTGACAAGGTGTGGATCTCTTTGCTCAGTTGTGTAAAAGCTCTTACAGGTTTACTTTGGAAGTGGGGAGTGGCTTCGGTTCCTCACTGTGTCTGGGCAGCACTTTCAAGGACTGTCAAACCTGAGAATGCTGAAGTTTTGGGTCAATCTCAGGTTCGTCAGCCCATGAAAAGCTGTCTCCATCCAATCCTAGTATGAGCAGTAAAGTTTTAGTTTTTTTTTTAATGTCATTATTTTTTAGTAATGTGGTCATTTTTGGTGACCTGATTACTGATTTCAGAAAGGTTACATCTATTTATTTAGAATTGTTAATATACATTTTGCATTACTATATAGATTTCATACAATTAAACCTACTCTTCATTTATATATGAATTTATTTGTTCATGTTGATCCTGCTGTTTAGGTGATTAAGGTGAATGATGTGTTGTGTTGTGACATTTATCACTTTGTATTATTTTTTAATATTGAATGTTTATTAATTCACTGCAAATGAAAAATTTGGTTAACTGCCAAAATAAATGATGTACACATTCTTCATCAGTTTATTTATTTAATCCATTTTAAAGGGCAGCTTAATTGGGGTTTGTGGAGTTTACAACCATTTAAAATCTTCTGAACATCACCTAGTTTAACAAATGGTTTCTTGGGTATTCTTTACATACTAAAAACTGTTTGTCTTTCATGCCCATAAAGTTACCAGTACAAACTTCATGACACAGCAAAGTAAATCTGTTGAGAGTAACAAACCTTTACATTTGAGTAGCCCTGCCATTTCACTGTATAATGGCAGGTTATCAATACAAAAAGGTAAATTTCCTTAGCGTAGTGCAACGTTATGACATAATTTAAGCCATGAAAACATTCTTTTGTCATATTCCATACTATTCTATTTAATAAAATCACATAAAGATCACACGGCATCACATATTTTGATGTATTATTAATGTAAAAATTACCTTTGAAATACTGGGCACATGACATATCTTTCACACCTGCTACATTACAATTTTTTTGTGTGTTTGTTGGAGGTGTGGGGTTTATTATTTTTTTTAAACCTCCTTTAGCGTTATTACAGCTGTGACTGTTATGAACTATGTTATATTTGATATTCATAAAAATATTTATCATAATCATAAATAGTTAAAACCAGTAAACTAACATAAATGGGGTTGAAATTCATTTTTGCTATATGTACAGTAAAACCTTTAAAATAGCCATGAACATGCAGCAGTTAACAGTTGCCTAAAATTAATGCATTTTACATTTTTTAATAAAAAGGTTTCTCTATAATAACAAAACAGTTTTACACTGATTTAATCATCATTATTTTTGTCACCATTATGCCATGCTGAGATTTACATTTCAATGAAATTAAAGTGAAAGATCTTAGCTACGCACGCTGTTCACATAATCTAAAATTGCCGGAGGTTGGCACCCCTGTCTTCTCTCCTCATAATTACCTTTTCTATCAGAGAGCACTGACAGAAAAATGTAATACTGAATTGTTTGTGGTATTTAGTAGTATAGCCAAAATTTATTTGATGGTTGTTTGCAATTTGGCAAAAAAAAAACTGTTGACAGAATGAGTGTAAAGATTATTTCAGAACTTGATGGAAACTGAAAAAGGTCAGTCAATTTGTCCTAATCCAGTGGTTTCAAGCCTCTGCATGCTCTTCCCCAATTCAACCCCTAATTTTACCATTTCTGACGCGGCTGAATGTGTTACTAATTTAAATAACATTAATAAATTTAAAGGTAATAGTTAATAAAATTGCAGTAAATTCTCAAGTACTGTATATAGTATCTGTAAACTATTTTGGAGGGAAGTGCTGCTACAGATCACCACTAGAGGGGCCATTGCCCATGTGAATGTTTTTCATTAAAATAGAATAGGGAACTAGTTCTACTTTTGATAGGGAAGAAGAAAAAGATGTGTAACACATATATGTAACATTTTTTTTTTTTTGCATGTGACTATACTTAAAAACAACATGGTATTTTATAGTGGTTACCACTATAGCCACATCATGTTTTGAAAATTTCCAAACACTTTTTATGAAAAACAGTGACTTTAACAAACACTTTTTGCCATTTTTGTAACTATAAACTTACAATCACATGCGTCTGCATACAATATATCATTCATTTCATGCTCAGTAAAATCCTTACCTGCCAGATGTTGATGCAGATGGTGCTTTTAAAATTTATGTTGTTCAGTAACTAGAATATAGAAACTGATTAATCCAAGGAGGATGAACACAGCGGTTGGCACCACAAACACATCTCTGTTGTGTGAGTGCTTATTTATAGGTTTGTACAAGAGTGGGTGGATAATCAGGGTAGTACGAGAACATTAGGTCTTACAAGAAGATTGTTTGAGATGGTCAATTCTGTAAAACCTTTATGTAAGAATTAAGAAAGGAAGATACAGTAAGTGTGTGTGAGTTACATTTACAATTCATTCATATCTTTATAGCCATACAGGCCTTTTTAGTGAAAAGGATCAAGTTTGGTCACACTAATAAAACGTTTGTCTACCATTCAGATGAAAAAAGTCAAATATCATTTTTACATTAAGTGACATTAAGTCTTAAAGGTGCTTAGATGCTATATTAAATGCAATTAGTGGCTAGAACGGTGGTTCATTAGCCAAGTTATATAAATAAATGTTATTGACATATAAATGCTGCTATTAAGTTAAATGTCATTAGCTGATAAATGTGCTTACATATCACTTTAGATGGAAAGAAAATGTTTGACCCTTTGTTTTCCCTCATGCAGTAGTGGCTGTGGTCCACAGGGATTATAACCTTGATGACAGCCTCCTTCCTCATTCCCTTCCTCCTTTTCGCATTCTCCACTCATTGTTTGACCCAATTTCTCATCTTCTGACCCAATCAGTCCCAGCAGGCCAGTCGCAGCCACTATATTGATTGGGGTCCCTACCTGAATTCCATTTTCTTTTTCTCTGGCTGTGTGTGCAAAAGTGTAAATGTATTGGTCAGGTTTGAGGTGTCTCTGCACTTGCTTTATTGAAACACTTACAAAACCATCACTGTGTATCCTTATCAGCTGCCCTGCCCTTTAATTTCAAACCCATCTCTGCCTCTCTCCGGCTGCATCCGAAATCGCGTACTGTGACAGTATGTACTGAATTCGATGTAGTACAATCTCGGACATACTACATCCGCCATGTTAGCATTGTCATGTGACCTTCGATGTCATCATAAACACAAAAATTAAGTTAACAGTTTATTCAGGTATTGTTAAGCAAGTCCTGTTTAACCAAGGTTTAATACTTAAAAAGAGCCGACACTGTCTTCCTCAATTTGTTTTTCTTCTGAACTCGTCCGCACCAGTCCCGTTGCATTACGCGATTTCGGATGCAGCCGTGTACACTGCAAAATCTCGCCTGAAGCAGTACACCATCCAGGTATTTCTCGCCTACTGTTTCTCGTCTACTGAGAATTCGGACATACTACCACTCTGCCATACTGCTTTTCTCATACTACTGTGTAGTAGGTAAGTTTGCAGTTTCGGATGCAGCCATTAAGTTTTATTGAACCAACAGGCGCGGACTGGCCATTGTAGTGATGGGTCGTTCACAAACGAGTCGCTCTATAAGTACAGAGGCAAGACACAAGGATGACTCTGGTGGCAGATTCAAGATTGTGTATATTTTATAAAATAATAAATAATAACAACTGAACACACACACAAAAACCCATTTGTTCATCAGCTGCCACATGGACAGAACTTCAGTCTTCACCGACTCCTGAGAGAGAAAGACTGAGTGAGAGAGAGAAGTGAATGAAATAAGGAACATTTACTTGAGCATGTTCAACTCTGTAATTTTAAATTTCATATTTAAAAGAGCTTAGTGACCACAGAGCACACATGTATACATACACACACACTAGGGCTGGGCGATATAACGGCACGTTACCGTTACCGAATAAAATGTCTACCGTTACAGATTTTTCTATTCCGTGTATACCGCGAAATGTAAATAAGTGGGCGTGGTTAACTTTGTGCGTAGCGCTCCTGCACGTGAGAACGAAGCTGCACATAAGAGTAGTTGTGAGAGGAAAAACATGGAGAAAGATCAGCACGCTGGTGAAGAAGTCCCACAAACCAATCCTGAGCAGGAGGAGGAACTTATCATGAAAAGAGGCGCGACATCGGTGGTATGGACGTGGTTCGGGTTTACAAAATCTGACAGAGCAGAAAAATGTTATTTGCACACTGTGTCACGTGAATGTTCCCACTAGAAGCGGTAGCACAAGTAACCTGTTTTATCATCTTAAAATGAAGCATGTCAAAGCCTACAATTGATTTACTGTTGATTTACCAGAATGACTATTTTTTTACATGATATATATCGTTACCATGAAATAAAATCACTCATTCCGTGAAATAGATTTTTGGTCATACCGCCCACCCCTAACACACACTATATACTATACACATATAATTAATATATATCAATCCTCATGCTTTGGGAACAATTTTTCTTGAAAGTTTCATGTCAATAAAACCCCTCTGAATTGAGAAAAAAATTTAATAGAGAGAGATGAAAGAAATCCAAATAGAAACAACATGTAGGGCTGCAACAAAACATTTGTGCGTTTATTTAAAATAAAATCCACAAAGTGTTACAAAAATAAACTTCAATTATAATTTTAATATATATATACATACATACAGTATCTCACAAAAGTGAGTACACCCCTCTTGTAGACATTTTATTATACCTTTTCATGGGTATTTCACTGACGAAATGACACTTTGCTACAATGTAAAGTAGTGAGTGTACAGCTTGTATAACAGTGTAAGTTTGCTGTGCCCTCAAAAAAACTCAACACACAGCCATTAATGTCTAAACCACTGGCAACAAAAGTGAGTACACCCCTAAGTGAAACTGTCCAAATTGGGCCCAATTAGCCATTTTCCCTCCCCGGTGTCATGTGACTCGTTAGTGTTACAAGGTCTCAGGTGTGAATGGGGAGCAGGTGTGTTAAGTTTGGTGTTATCGCTCTCATACTCTCTCATACTGGTAACTGGAAGTTCAGCATGGCAACTCATGCCAAAGAACTCTCTGAGGATCTGAAAAAAAGAATTGTTGCTCTACATAAAGATGGCCTAGGCTATAAAAAGATTGCCAACACCCTGAAACTGAGCTGCAGCATGGTGGCCAAGACCATACAGTGGTTTAACAGGACAGGTTCCACTCAGAACAGGCCTCGCCATGGTCGACCAAAGAAGTTGAGTGCACGTGCTCAGCATCATATCCAGAGGTTGGCTTTGCAGAATAGACGTATGAGTGCTGCCAGCATTGCTGCAGAGGTTGAAGGGGTGGGGGGTCAGCCTGTCAGTGCTCAGACCATACGCCGCACACTGCATCAAATTGGTCTGCATGGCTGTCGTCCCAGAAGGAAGCCTCTTCTAAAGATGATGCACAAGAAAGCCCGCAAACAGTTTGCTGAAGACAAGCAGACTAAGGACATGGATTACTGGAACCATGTTCTGTAGTCTGATGAGACCAAGATAAACTTATTTGGTTCAGATGGTGTCAAGCGTGTGTGGCGGCAACCAGGTGAGGAGTACAAAGACAAGTGTGTCTTGCCTACAGTCAAGCATGGTGGTGGGAGTGTCATGGTCTGGGGCTGCATGAGTGCTGCTGGCACTGGGGAGCTACAGTTCATTGAGGGAACCATGAATGCCAACATGTACTGTGACATACTGAAGCAGAGCATGATCCCCTCCCTTTGGAAACTGGGCCACAGGGCAGTATTCCAACATGATAATGACCCCAAACACACCTCCAAGATGACCACTGTCTTGCTAAAGAAGCTGAGGGTAAAGGTGATGGACTGGCCAAGCATATCTCCAGACCTGAACCCTATTGAGCATCTGTGGGGCATCCTCAAACGGAAGCGCAAGGTCTCTAACATCCACCAGCTCTGTGATGTCGTCATGGAGGAGTGGAAGAGGACTCCAGTGGTAGCCTGTGAAGCTCTGGTGAACTCCATGCCCAACAGGGAGTGCTGGAAAATAATGGTGGCCACACAAAATATTGACACTTTGGGCCCAATTTGGACATTTTCACTTAGGGGTGTCACGGCCGGCTCGCAAGCCGCGACAAAGAAGGAGACACCATGTTGGATCATGATAAGAAAAAAAAAAATTATTAAGTAAGATTAAATTAAAAATAAACGAGACAAAAACAACACGACGAAGGAAGAGCGAGCCCCTCGCAACTGAAGGGAACTGCTTAAATATCTGCCCGCATCAGCTCCAACACAGGTGTAAATCCTCAGCCCTCATGACGTCACTCACCCTAACTCCATCCTGCAAAACAAAGTAAAAATCCTATATCCAACGAGTCAATTGCTGGTTTGGGCACCTTAAAGAGTGTAAATAAATGAGTGGATTATGGTCTGTATACACGACCAATGGGTCCGACACGGATCCCACATACACCTCAAAATTTTGCAGGGTCCAAATCAAAGCTAATGCCTCCTTCTCAACCACAGAATAATTTAACTGATAAGAAGAAAACTTTTTAGAAAAATAACTAACTGGACGGTGAATGCTCGCATCATCAGCCTGTAACAGTACAGCTCCTGCACCAACGTTGCTAGCATCCACACACAACCTAAAAGGGCGATCAAATTGGGGAGTTATTAACACAGGAGCAGAAACGAGCAATGATTTAGCTGCCTCAAAGGCTTCCTGACAGACAAGAAGTCCAAAAAGTCTTTTGCTTTCAGCAAATCAGTGAGGGCGGCTACTACAGTAGAAAAATTCCTACAAAATCCCCTATAGTAACCCACTAACCCCAAGAAACGAAATGAGTCTGGCTTAGTCACTTTATTTATTTTCCAATAGTCAGTACAAAACCGATAAGTTCCATCAGGCTTATTTACAAGCAAGCAGGGGGATGCCCAGCTAGAAGATGATGGTCATGCAATGTCATTTTCCAGCATATACTGAACTTCAGCCTTAAGATGCAGGAGTTTATTTGGGGACACCCGATAAAAATGCTGGGGAATGGGCTCAGCATCCCCAACATCAATATTGTGCTCCAACCAGTGCATACATGAAGGTACATCACCAAATGAAGAGACATTACGATTCATAAGAACAATCAAGTCAGCACATTTACTCTCTGGCAAATAAGCCAACATTTTATGCAAATTTTTAAGAGTCTCTGAATTTTTAAGATGTCCCAACAGTACCGTATCGTCTGGAAAAGAAACTTCTTCATCAATTTCCTCCTCCAAAGGAACAGGTGAAGTACTCTCAAATATCAATATAGGTTTCACCTTCATCTTGGCGTCTAAGGCTTTGTGAGAACGGCAATAATAGGGCTTCAACAAATTAATGTGACCCAACTGTGTTGACTTCCTTCTATCTGGGGTGGCAATCAGATAGTTTAAATCAGTAACTTGCTTAACCACCATAAAAGGACCTGTATACTGAGCTTGAAACGGTGAGCCTTCCACCGGTAGCAAAGCCAACACTTGATCGCCAGGCATAAATTGTTGTTTCTCAGTTTGTCGATCATAAAGTGACTTCATACGCCTCTGCGAAAAACATAATTGTTCTTTTGCCATCTTACCTGCTTCATACAATCTACGCTTAAAGTCATTCATGTAGCTTATCAAATTTTTAGGTGGTGTACTTTCAGTCCAATTATCACGGAGCACAGCCAATGGGCCCTGAACAGTATGCCCAAACACCAAATCATTAGGACTGAACCCAGTACTTTCCTGACATACCTCACGTGCTGACAACATCAACCACAGCAATCCCTCCTCCCAATCACCCTCCATCTCCGTACAATACGCACGCAGTAAGGACTTAAGTGTCTGATGGAAACGCTCCAAAGCCCCCTGGCTTTGGGCATGATAGGCACTGGCTTTATTGTGCTTAATGTGTAGCAGCTTCAAGACCTGAGAAAACAAGTGAGAGATAAAATTAGAACCCTGATCACTCTACACAATCTTCGGAATGCCAAAAACAGAAATGAACTGAGTCAGAGCTTTCACCACTGATTTCGCAGTGATCGTACGGAGGGGATAGGCTGCAGGGTACCGAGTCGATGCACACATAACAGTGAGCAAATAACTACTACGTGAAATTTGATCTAGGCAACGGACCTACACAATCAATAATAAGATGCTCAAATGGTGGACTGACAGCCGGAATAGGAAACAATGGGGCAGGCTTAATCGTCTGATTTGGTTTGCCTGTTAGTTGACAAGTATGACATGTCTTGATGTACTTTGACACATCTTTCTTCAACTTCGGCCAAAAAAAATGACGAAGGATTCTATCATAAGTCTTTTTAACCCCTTAGTGACCTGCAAGTTCATCGTGGGAAATCTTCAACACAAGGGAGCGATACTTCTCTGGCACTACCACTTGTATAATAGAATCACCTGCAAAGTCACTACCATGTGGAATCCACTTCCTCACCAACATTCCATCCTGTAAGAAATAACCATGGGCAACATGTCTAATTTCATCAGATGATATCACACTCTCAAAAAGTTTGGAGAGAGAAGAATCAAGTTGCTGTTCCTGTATCAATTCTGAAAGAGAAACAGAAAAATCACCAGGCACAGAAAATGTTGATCTTACTACAGCAGAATCAGAGGACAACTTTGGTTGTACAGAGGCCATGGATCATGTCACAGCACATGCCGTGAATACCTCTGGAAAATTCTTGCTGCTCTCATCAGGACCTGGGAGAGGAACGCTCTAACTCATACACTTTTAAAACTGCAGCTTTAACGATATTGTAATCTTCACAATCTGAAGGTGAAAGTGCAGAATAAACTTCTTGAGCCCTGCCAGTAAGCACGCATTGTAAAAGCAGTGTACGTTCTTTACTAGGCCAACCTCTTGCCTCCGCTATCCGCTCAAACAGTGTAAAAAAGGTTTCCAGATCTTGCTCATTAAATTTCAGAATTAAACGCAAATTACCAGCAGTGTCAAATGTTTGAGAAGCACCCCGACCAGCATCACCTAAGCCGTTATTTAGTCCACCTACTTTTATTAGATCTAAACAGCATTTTTGCAGCTCAATATTAGTCTGTTCATTTCTAGTTTTTTCATGCTCTACTTCCAATTTCACATGCTCCTGCTCAATTTGTAACAACAATAACTGTTCCTGTTGCTCAAAAGTTAAAGAGCTCACCTGAGGTTTAACTTGACCTGCAGTAGCTGGCATTTCAACCAATATACACTGTTCTATCAATTTTGTTTTAAGTGTTTCTCTACCGGTACTATCCTTTACTCTTCTATCTCCAATCTCAATTCCATAATGATCCGCAATTTTAAATAATTGATCTTTTGTACACGAATCAAGCAACGCTTCACAAGGAGAACTAATGAAATCTTCAACTAGATTAGACATGCTTCCACCTTAAATATACGTTGCAAATCGAAGGTGTGTTTGTTTTACAAACCCCAGTAGGAGGAATAACAAGTTCCCTCTCCCTATCTATAAAAGAAACCCTAACTAACTCACCCCTAATCTTCGTGTGGTTACTGGTGAGGGGTATTTAAGCACTAACTCCCGCTGGTACAAAGAAAAGCAACCAGCACGCTGGCGACTCATTCATACCACGGATATGCTCCCGAGACAACTGCTCTACTCATGGTCAACACACAAAAAATTTTAAAAAATTACATTATCCCACTCTTTCCAAAAGGGAACAAGCGGCTACACCTAACAAGGGAACACCAATACTATTCAAAATTTCCCCCCACAATAAGATTTGCAAAAATCACTTACCCTCTTTTAACCCACATAGAGAGACCGCCAAACTACGGACACCAACAATTCATCACATTCCGCCCTTGAAACAAATAAATCCAATGCATATTTCCTTCAAAATGATGCATAAAACACCCCAACCAATAGTGCTACCACAACAATCACTCTTCCAATTTTACCTTCGGTTAACCAGCATGTCAAATTTCCTTACAAAATAACCGAACGCAAATAAAAACAAAGCACTTTCAAACCATGTCGAAAAAACAACAAGATTGTTCAAAATTTAAAGGACGAGCCCCCATTTATCACGGCCAGCTCGCAAGCCGCGACCAAGAAGGAGACACTACGTTGGATCATGATAAGAAAAAAAAAAAACACTTATTAAGTAAGATTAAATTAAAAATAAACGAAACAAAAACAACACGAGGAAGGAAGAGCGAGCCCCTCGCAACTGAAGGGAACTGCTTAAATATCTGCTAGCATCAGCTCCATCACAGGTGTAAATCCTCAGCCCTCATGACGTCACTCACCCTAACTCCATCCTGCAAAACAAAGGGAAAAAAAACAAGCAACCAACAAATATAACCCATACTGGGTTCATAACAGGGGTGTACTCACTTTTGTTGCCAGCGGTTTAGACATTAATGGCTGTGTGTTGAGTTATTTTGAGGGGACAGCAAATTTACACTGTTATACAAGCTGTGCACTCACTACTTTACATTGTAGCAATATATATATTATACACACTTTACATTGTAGTATAATATATATATTATACACACACACATACACAGTACTGTGCAAAAGTTTTAGGCAGTTGAAAAAAGGCTGTAAAGTAAGAATGCTTTCAAAAATAAAGCATTATTAACATTAACATGTCTATCAATTAACAAAAAATCTACATCAAATCAATATTTGGTGTGACCACCCTTTGCCTTCAAAACAGCATCAATTCTTCTAGGTACACTTGCACAAAGTCAGGGATTTTGTACGCATATAGTCAGGTGTATGATTAAACAATTATACCAAACAGGTGCTAATGACCATCAATTCAATATGTAGGTTGAAACACAATCATTAACTGAAACAGAAACAGCTGTGTAGGAGGAATAAAACTGGGTGAGGAACAGCCAAACTTGGCTGAGGTGAGGTTGCTGAAGACAGTCAAAAGTCATACACCAAGGCAGAAGGTAGTTATACTGCATCAGCAAGGTCTCTCCCAGGCAGAAATTTCAAGGCAGACAGGGTTACCAGATGTGCTGTCCAAGCTCTTTTGAAGAAGCACAAATAAATGGGCAACGTTGAAGACTGTAGATGCAGTGGTCAGCCAAGGAAACTTACTGCAGCAGATGAAAGACACATCAGACACATGGTCTCCAATGCTGAGAAGTACAGGCAGGTATTTATCCATCATGCAATACCATCAGGGAGGCATCTTATTGGCCTCAAATTTGTTCTGCAGCATGAGAACGACCCCAAGCATACTTCGAAAGTCATTAAGAACTATCTTCAGCGTAAAGAAAAACAAGGAGTCCTGGAAGTGATGGTATGGCCCCCACAGAGCCCTGATCTCAACATCATTGAGTCTGTCTGGGATTACATGAAGAGAGAGAAGCAACTGAGGCTGCCTAAATCCACAGAGGAACTGTGGTTAGTTATCCAAGATGTTTGGGCCAACCTACCTGCTGAGTTCCTTCAAAAACTGTGTGCAAGTGTACCTAGAAGAATGTTGCTGATTGATGCTGTTTTGAAGGCAAAGGGTGACCACACCAAATATTGATTTGATGTAGATTTTTCTTCTGTTCACTCACTTTGCATTTTGTTAATTGATAAATATAAACTATTAATGTCTATTTTTGAAAGCATTCTTACTTTACACCATTTTTTTTCACACGTGCCTAAAACTTTTGCACAGTACTGTATATATATTCAGTACTATGCAGAAGTTTTAGGCACATGCAAAGAAATGCTGTAGAGCAAAGATGCCTTCAAAATAATGAAATTAAATGTTTCTGCATTAAAATAAAAAATACCATAAGGAGCAGTAAACAGAAGTAAATGAAACAAAGTCAATATTTGGTGTGACAAAAAAATTAAAATTAAAATTAAAATAGTAGTCTCTAGGTACAATTTGTACAGTTTTATGAGTAAATTAGCTGGTAAGTTTTATTGAGGATCTTGCAGAACCAGCCACAGTTCTTCTGGAGACGAGGAAAAATTCCCACCCTGCCAGCACTTTGTGCTCGACAGTGATACACCTGGTAACACGTTTCCACAAAATCCTTCTTGCTTGCAATTCACATGGTGCAGTCCGCATAGTCCATTTTTACAACAGAAGAGAGAAAAAAGAGAGAAAGAAAAAAGAAAAGAACAATCCATTATGTCCATTATGAGTCCATGCAAAAGGTGGTGGGAGAGATATTCACTGTCCATATGCACATATGGTGTGGGTGTATCCAGTTCACTGTCCAATTCTGCTCTCAGTTTGTTTGCAGGGACTGCTGCCCTCCTTCACACAAAGCTCCCTTAGTACCTCCCAGGGTGCATTGATTGTCCATCTTGTTCTGCTCTCTTCTGCAGCCCTATCTGCATCGCTCAGTCTGTGCATATGCTCACACATCACATCACATCATTAATATTTTCCCTTCTGCTGTCCCATCATCTGTGTCAAAAGTTTTGTGTTCAAACATTCTGTTTGATATCCTACATTTGTGTAGGTCCCAATGCTGCCTTTTTAGCTGCTTCATCTGCTGCAGTGTTTCCCCTAGTGAGAAAGGAGCCATCGGTTTTGTGTGCTTGACACTTAACAATAGCTAACCTGGAGGGTAGAGTCATTGCATATAGTAAATCTGAAATATCTGGGCCATGTGTAATAATTGACCCATCTGCCCTCTGGAACCCTCTCTGTGCCCATATAGGACCGAATGCATGGCATAGACCGTACACATAGGCCGAATCAGTATAGATGGTGCAAGTCTTACCACTTCCTAATTTACACGCAGCAGTCAAAGCCTTAATTTCCGATAACTGTGCTGAACAGGGCTGGGGAAGAGAGACCTCCATTACCATGTTAAATACAACTGCATCAGTACTGGCTTCTTTATCGGCTTCTATCACAGCATAACCAGCTTTGTTCCCTGTTAGTAGAGATGCACCGATCGACCGGCCAGGGACCGGAATGCTCAGCCCAGACCGGTGACCGGCCGGTCAGTTTCACGTGTTTCCGATTCCGAGCCGGTCTGTGTTGTTGCCAGCGGCACAGGCAATAATGTCGCAGCCATGCTCACAGCCACATGTAAACATGTCGTAGGCTAAAACGCGAAAACCCATTGACCTACTGCAGGATCAACAAAGATCATTTCCCTGTGCTTGCTCCACTTGCCCGAGCCTACCTCTCTGCTCCATGTACAAGCGTTGAAAGTGATCGCTTGTTTAGCTTCGCTGGACATGTGATAGATGAAAGGAGAAACCGATTATCAGGTGACAAGGCAGAGATGCTTCTGTTTGTGAAGAAAAATTTGCCATTAATGCTCAAGTATACATATATTGGCAACAAAGAAAAGGTGCCTTGTGTAACGCTTTACACAGAGAGGTCGGATAGCCTGAATGGTTGTAGCCAGGTGTAAGCAAAACTCACGTATCTGATATTTCACAGTGGTTTATTATCAGTGTTGTCGATCCCCCGCACACATGGGGCAGTTTGCAAAACACTCCACTAACAACTGCGTTACTGAACATAAATAAAACAGGGCAAAGAGCAACAGAAATATAACCAGGCTTTACATGCATACATGCGATGATCATAGCTCGCACTCCGTCTACCGACTGCCCAGTCATCAGTGAGGGAGTAAGAGAGAGCGTTCCACCTAAAAGGAGCAGTAACTAATTCTACTTGTTATACTTGTTATTTAATTATTAGCCACTGCACCTATTATTATTTGGAAGAGTATTGTACACTTCAGTTTTGTTCATAGGCTTGTAATCTGTGGACTTTTGTGAGATGAGTAAAAAAGAGAAAAAGGTCAATTTATAAACATAGTGGAAAATGATTTTTCAGTTAATTGTTATTTCTACCTCTTTCCAGTCACAGAGCACTTTATATTGAGAGTTGTTTAAGTGAGAGAAGATCCTGTAACTTACTGCAGTTTGGGGGAAATTGTAATGTTTAATAATTCTTTTATTATGAAAATAAAATTTTGCATTGAAGAAAAGTAGATTTTTGTTTGTGTATGCTGTCAATTATAGTTCTTAGAAAGAAAATCGGAATCGGCAAAAATCGGTATTGGCAGGTCACACTTACAAAAAAATCGGAAATCGGAATCAGCCAAAAAAATTGCAATCGGTGCATCTCGGTTAGAGCATGAAAACATGAGCCATCAACGAAAAACACGTGTTGTGTGATCGGCAAAGGCTGGTTCTCTAAATCTGCGCGGGCTTTCAAACATTTTCTCATTCTTCCACACATTCATGTGGGTTACCATCTAATAGTGTTACCATTTTATCGACTGGGTTTACCGTATTGCATCGTTCAATTGTGAATTCGGGTGCTTATAAAATGACATCATATCCTGTTCGTCAAGAATTGGTAATGATGAACGATTGACTAGTCAGAAGCGCATGTAACGCATGAGTTGTGTACAGTGTTACAGGATGCCCCATGGTAATTGTTGACGCTTTTTGATAGGCGAACACTGCTGATGCGAGTGCACGGTAACACGGAGGCATTCCTTTCTGTACGTTATCCAATGCTGTACTGTAATACGCTACCAGCTGTTTGCCCATTCCTTGCTGATGTTGCATCAACACAGCTGAGGCAAACCCACGCCTTTCAGTGACATACAAGTGAAACGGTTTGCCATAATCTGGACTAGCTAGTGCAGAGGCGGTTGACAGTGTGGACTCAATTGTTTCGAATGCAGCTGTGGCTTCTGGAGTCCAAGTAAGTGGGGCACTCGGTTGTGTTTGATCAGCCATTCGTACTAAATCGCACAATGGTTGTACTAATCGTGCAAAATCACACATCCACAGTCTGCTAAATCCCGCCATGCCTAGAAATGCTAACATCTGTCGCACTGTCTGCAGTTGGGGCGCCTTTCTGATTGCTTCCAGATGCTTTGGGGAAATCTTATGATTTGTTCCCTCTAGAATTCGTCCTAAATATTCTACTTTCTGTTGACAAAATTGCAGTTTCTCTTTGCTTACTTTATGCCCATTTTCAGCGAGCATGTTCAACACTTTTAGTGAATCTTGTTGACACTGTTCTTTGGTTGGACTACACAAAAGTAGGTCATCGACGTACTGCAACAGGGTGCTATGGCAGTTTAGAGTTGTGAGGTCACGAGCCAGTACCTGATTGAATATGGAGGGATTTTCACAGTACCCTTGTGGGAGACGCTGTTGTCCTTTGTATGTAAAGGCAAACAGGTATTGCGAATCTGGATGAAGTGGTATGCTAAAAAAGGCAGAGCATAAGTCAATTACCATGTACCATTTTGTTCCTTCCAGTACATTGGACAATAGAGTGTGAGGGTCTGGAACGATAGGGGTTTCTGCTATCACTACTTGATTTATTGCCCGCAAATCATGCACTAGTCTCCATTTGTCTGAATCTGCCTTTTTTACAGGAAAGATAGGAGTGTTGCACTGGCTTCTGGCAGGAATCAACACTCCTGCCTCGAGTAGTCCCTGAATTGTTGATTTAATCCCTGTCCTATCCTGCAGTGATAATGGGTACTGCCTTTGCCAGGGCAACTGTATGTTGTCCTTCACCAGTATCCTGACCAGGTCTGCTGACTTAACTAACCCTACGTCTGTGGGATGTTTGGTCCATAGCGTGTCTGGCAATGATTTCAGCAATTCCTCATCCATTCTCTGCCTCAACTACCGCCATCTGTTTGTCTCTTATGTTTCTTTGTGAAATGACATGAGTTGCTACCATATGGTCTACTGCTGCTACGGAGACCCATACGAAACGCCCATCTAGTGATTTCTGTAAATACTGGTTTTCAGTAGATTTCCATTCTCTCACTTCCTTTCCCTGCCTAACCATGGGACCTAAATCTTTAGGTTCAAAACCATCTGCAACCATGAGGGAGACATGGGGAACTGCATCCTCCACCATACTGATACCAGTTTCTTATTCTGTCTGGACGCTGTACTATGGCCGCTATACCTTGGGGCCCTATGAACATGTCCAAGATCTTTACTGCCACCTTTTGCCCTTCAATGAGTTCTTCCCACATGTGCACAAATTCTTCATCCTGTCCTTTTGGATCGTATTTGATTGTACAGTGTAGTGGTGTCGGAGTTTCTTTGCAGTCTGGATGCAAGTACTGTAGCCACGGTGTCCATTCTTGATATTTTCCCCAGAGTTCCGATTGACACATGTCTGTTTCTTCCAACCAGTACACCTTGTCAGAGGTTTGCGGTGTTTTAACCTGTCCGTTGATCAACAAATATTGTGTTGCCATTGTTTTGGGAAATGTGATCCACAGTCCTGTTGATTCTCATTGAATTTTTGCTCCTAGTTTACATAAAGCATCTCTGGTGCCCCTGGAGAGTATAGTAGGGGTGTCTGAATAGTAACTCCATCAAGTGTAAGTGCTTGAGGCTCAGTAAATAGTAAAGTCTGTACTTTTCCCGAGAAGCCCATAGTTTGAATTGCTTTACGGGTGAGGGGGAGCTGCGAGCCTTCTTTCCCGATACTTGAATATGTAGCCCCAGTGTCAATCATGAAAGGTACCTTCAGGCCCTCCCTGACCAACACCATGACTGTTGGTTCTTGTTGTGCAGTGTGGTGACATACTGCATCAGCTCCCCCTCGGGTTTCTCTGGGCATCTTCAACTGTAATTCGGGTTTGGTCCTCCACTGGGACCATACATCTGTCCTCCAGGTGGTACTGGAGGCTGCCATTGTTGTTCTATCCATTGGTTTGGATTGGGAACCATTGGTCCCAGCCTTTGACCTCTTCTTTTGGCTCTGTCCACTCGATCTCCCCATGTGTATCTTTTCATGGCCTGAGGACAGTTTCTCTTGAAGTGATTGGGGTCTCCACATTCCCAGCAACCCTCGGCCATTCTTTGTCATCCAGGTCCAGCTCTCATCATTTGTCCTCCTTGGAAGAAACCTCTACCCCTTCCTCTGAGTGGGGGTGGTGGACCCTGATAACAGTAGTTTTTAGGGCCTTGCTGTCCCCCTACATATGTGTATTCAATAGGAGCTAATTGGATAGCTGGTATTTGTAGTGGAGCGTACGACATTTGCCCCTGGGGTGGAGCCCCAGCTGCCACCACCTGTGGCTGAGGAGCTTGAGGTATGACCATGAGTGCTGCTTGTTTTACAGTCTCTTTTTCTTTCTTTTTCTCACGTTCTTCTTGTTTGATTCTTGCTATTTCTCCCAGTTGTGCTTTGTAAAGTTGCACCATTAGCGCTTCCGTTGCTTCTCTGGCTTCTTTCTTTTTCTTTCAGTCTTGTTCCACATGATGCACCACATGGGCCAGGAAGGAGCTCCATTCCAGGGTGCTCAGGCCCACTACTTCTTCCAGTTGTTTTTTGTACTTCTTCAGGAAGTGCTTTTCTCAACATCATTTTAAAGAGACCTGTGCCTGCAGAGGATTCATCCCATGCCCCTCTAGACTCTTCATGCCATTTGTCCTGGAACTCTTGCATGAATTTGGTTATATTTCCTTTATCTTTTAATTTGATTGTCTCCAATTTTCCTGGATCCATTTTTGTTGGGTATTTTTCCCGTATTGCATCCCGTGGTGCGTTTCTGTCATCTCCAAATGGTAGGTGGTCATACCTGGGATCATCCATCATCTGTTTTATGTCTGCATTCTCCAGTATTTCTCCTGTTCTCCCTCATCCAATTGTCTGACAGAGAATGGCTTTTATGTCTCCAACAGCCAGATGTTGTCCTACAGTCTTTTCCTCGAATTGAGTTAACCATCTTTGTCCCCCATCACAAATGTTCGGCAATGTTTGTGTCAGTCCTATCATATCCATAAATGTCCAAGGTACATAATGCACTTCCTTTCCTCTTATTGTTAGTGGGAATTGATGAACGGTCGGATACATGCCCTTCCTCCTGGCCTGGGGTTGCTATCTTCATAGCGAATGGGTGGTTTGATTGTCCCCCTGTCGCGTAGAACCCTTCCTTGTGGTGGTTCATTTTTTATGTTGTTGAACACACTGTCTTCAGTATGTGTTAAATCCATTGCCTCCCCTGATATATGTTCTTTAGTTTCTGCTGGTACTGTTCTCTCCAGTTGTGCTCTCAGGTCCTGTATTGTCGAGTCAGCCTGTTCCCATTCTTTCTGTGAGTGTAGGCTTTGTTCCACTTGTTGTTTTATGTCCTTTGCACACTGGCACATCTGTGTAGTGCCTATTTGATAAGCCTGTTTTGCAGCATTCAGAGCTGTTTCTGTCAACCTCTGTAGCTGGTCAGCTGTTCGTTGGTCTCTTTCTCTCTGTTGTACTCTTTCTTCTATCTGACATATTTCTTTCTCCAACTTTTTTATTACTTTTTCCCCATCAACACTCCCCTTATGCATTATTCTCAAATCTCCCTCCACATGTATCACTTGACTGTCTTCTGACAGGTGTAGCGTATAATCTATGCTCAAACTGATTTCTAAATTAACCCAAACTAAACATAGAGTAACCCCGAGAGGCCTCCTTTGACCAGATGCACCTTTAGGATGCAAAAAGTCTCTCTGGGACCCACACAGGACTTACCCCTGCAATAAAAGAAGCCTTTGATGACTGAACGTCTGGGAAACTTCATGATTAGTTCATCAGCAGGGGTCCACCAAAACTCCCCGACCAAGGGGCCCTTAAATCTCTAATCTAATCTCAGTTTACGACACACACACATCCACCACACACACACACACACACACACACACACACACACACACACACACACACACAGACACACACACACTTACCTTACACACACACACACACACACACACCCACTCACGCTTACCTTACACACACAATGGAGAAATCCCTCTCTCTTCAATGTAACGTTTAATTATATGTAATTATTCCATGTCTAAATAGTGTGATGTTATTTTGTTTACATGTATTGTGTGTTTATGTAACTAACCGTAATGACTTTAGATAGTTTAATCTAGCATATCATTTTAAATGTCTGTAACCAGGTTTTATTTGTAATATTCTTTACAAATCCATCGAATTTGGTATGTAGTTAATCGTCTCGACGTACCCGGATTGATTATGCATATCACATTGCAATGGTGTACATCATTTCATGTTTTTCCTTTAATTTAATTTATAACACGGTATAGACCGGCTCCTCCCTCGACATTTAAATTAGGGTCCGAGACCAGACAAAGAGAGTCATCCGGACATGCAAACCCAACTTCCTGATTGGCCCATAGCCCAAAGAGGCGTGTGCGTTGGTGTTGTTTTTAAAACAACACCACGCTCACTTCACTGCGGATTTGAGTGTTAGACTTCAGAGTTTGACTTCACTTCTCAACTCCACTTCTTCCGGTTTCTCTCCCCCGGGGCCACGTGCCCCGGGAAGAGGAAGCCAGGATCTCTCTCTCTCTCCGGACACAAGATGCAACTACCTCCGGGCTCACGCCTTTTCAAACAACAACGAACCAGCGAACTCTACCCGACCTTGCACAAACTCTCAACCTTGAGGCTATGCAAGTATAGTTAATGACCTATATCTGCGTTAAGATTGTACCCCTGTGTTACAGGAGAATTAAGTAAGGCTAATTAGTTGTGTTTTTGTCTGCTTCCCTTTCTTTCATTACTTTCTCTCTATCCCTTTTCTCTCCCTGTATATAGATGTGTATGTTTCGCTTAGAGTTAGTTGTGTGTATCCATAGTCACATATAGCTATTAATATCTATTATCCCACGCTTGATTTTCTCTGTTTTGTTGACGGAATGAGTCAATTAAATACTGCGATCTCGTTACCCGCTCTAATCTTTAATAATAAACTTGGTGAGTTAATTCTTCCTGGCCAGAAGGATAAACTCACTCTTTAGGGTTCATAAAGCTGATCTAGGCCACATACATAGTCATAATTAATTATAATCCGTTATAGTTAATTATCTATATGTATATGTGCACATACATGAATTCCCTTTCATGGCTGATGTATATTTATAACTGGTCACAACACGCGTTGATTAGATATATAGATATACAGGTGCATCTCAATAAATTAGAATGTCGTGGAAAAGTTGATTTATTTCAGTAATTCAACTCAAATTGTGAAACTCGTGTATTAAATAAATTAAATGCACACAGACTGAAGTAGTTTAAGTCTTTGGTTCTTTTAATTGTGATGATTTTGGCTCACATTTAACAAAAACCCACCAATTCACTATCTCAACAAATTAGAATACTTCATAAGACCAATAAAAAAACATTTTTAGTGAATTGTTGGCCTTCTGGAAAGTATTTTCATTTACTGTACATGTACTCAATACTTGGTAGGGGCTCCTTTTGCTTTAATTACTGCCTCAATTCGGCGCAGCATGGAGGTGATCAGTTTGTGGCACTGCTGAGGTGGTATGGAAGCCCAGGTTTCTTTGACAGTGGCCTTCAGCTCATCTGCATTTTTTGGTCTCCTGTTTCTCATTTTCCTCTTGACAATACCCCATAGATTCTCTATGGGGTTCAGGTGTGGTGAGTTTGCTGGCCAGTCAAGCACACCAACACCATGGTCATTTAACCAACTTTTGGTGCTTTTGGCAGTGTGGGCAGGTGCCAAGTCCTGCTGGAAAATGAAATCAGCATCTTCAAAAAGCTGGTCAGCAGAAGGAAGCATGAAGTGCTCCAAAATTTCTTGGTAAACGGGTGCAGTGACTTTGGTTTTCAAAAAACACAATGGACCAACACCAGCAGATGACATTGTACCCCAAATCATCACAGACTGTGGAAACTTAACACTGGACTTCAAGCAACTTGGGCTATGAGCTTCTCCACCCTTCCTCCAGACTCTAGGACCTTGGTTTCCAAATGAAATACAAAACTTGCTCTCATCTGAAAAGAGGACTTTGGACCACTGGGCAACAGTCCAGTTCTTCTTCTCCTTAGCCCAGGTAAGACGCCTCTGACGTTGTCTGTGGTTCAGGAGTGGCTTAATAAGAGGAATACGACAACTGTAGCCAAATTCCTTGACACGTCTGTGTGTGGTGGCTCTTGATGCCTTGACCCCAGCCTCAGTCCATTCCTTGTGAAGTTCACTCAAATTCTTGAATCGATTTTGCTTGACAATCCTCATAAGGCTGCGGTTCTCTCGGTTGGTTCTGCATCTTTTTCTTCCACACTTTTTCCTTCCACTCAACTTTCTGTTAACATGCTTGGATACAGCACTCTGTGAACAGCCAGCTTCTTTGGCAATGAATGGTTGTGGCTTACCTAGTGAACCAAACTGAGAGACCATTTTGAAGGCTCAGGAAACCTTTGCAGGTGTTTTGAGGTGATTAGCTGATTGGCATGTCACCATATTCTAATTTGTTGAGATAGTGAATTGGTGGGTTTTTGTTAAATGTGAGCCAAAATCATCACAATTAAAAGAGCCAAAGACTTAAACTACTTCAGTCTGTGTGCACTGAATTTATTTAATACACGAGTTTCACAATTTGAGTTGAATTACTGAAATAAATGAACTTTTCCACGACATTCTAATTTATTGAGATGCACCTGTATTTCACGCCACTCGAGCTAATTCCTTACATAAATTGGAGGATACATTTAAACGTGTTAAACATCTTTTAATTTGTTACGTAAATCGTAACTGGTGGAGAATATTATTTTAAACGTTGCAGATTCATCCGATTTACTACATATTCTGGTAGATAATGCGGGGACGCTTTAAAACTCGTCTCCTTTAAAAAGGTGCGTTGAATCCAAGCATGCGCTTCTGTTTCGTTTCATGTTTAAGGTTGATCCATTACATTATTCTGGTGGAAAAGAATAATGCATAATAATGCCCCCTTTTTGTAAATTTCGCTACACAGGTGAAAACAGGAGGGAATGTCCCTTGTCTTTGGTTCAGGCAGGTCACATTTGCTACCTTGTTGCTTTGGGGTCAGTGGTGGAGGTTTTATCTCATCTCTCTTATGCCTGTCCCCTTCAATTGGGTCTTCCCTGGGCTCCTGGGTTCCTTCCATATTTACTTCTTCCACTCGGAATCCTTCCCTTCTCATGAGTTTTCGTGTAGTTGACTCATCCATTGGGGTGCTGACTTGAGGGTAGTCAGCAAAGTAATTCTTCAGCATATCGTTGTCTTTACTTGAGTCCACAGCACGTATCAGTATTCCAGTATCTAGTTCAGTCTTGTTTTCGGTGAGGCAGCTATCCTTCTGCTCATATTCGTGGAATGGGTTAAGGCAGCTCCTTCTTCTTACCTCATTTTCTGGCTGTTTCATAACTCCATCAAGCATCGCATGCACTTCTACTCGGGGCGGGGTCCATCCTCCATATTCCCCTTTCTCAGTTACTGGCATACCTGGATACATTCCGACTCTCTGATGGGTCTCTCATTGGGAGAACTGTGTGTTATAAGAAGGTGGATTAGCAAATTCCCACTGCCTCTCACATGGTGGCGCTGTTCCATTTTTATCCGTGAACTTTGATTTATTTCTTCACTGCTTACCTGCTACTTACTGCTTTCCTCCCGCTTTACTTTTTCTTGCTTCCTTTCTTGTTCTTCCATCTTACTTTCTTTTCCCTCTTGTTCAAACCATCCCACTATCTCTTCCTTTTGCTTAAGTTTTGCTTTTGCTTTTTCACCCTTTTTTGTTTCATACCAACATGCTAGTCTCTGCTTCATTTTTTGACATATTTGTTCATTAAAGGTTCCTTCATTTGGCCATTGCAACTCTCCAGCTGTCCTGTCATGCCATTTTTTGCAACATTTCCTAATATGCTTTTAATCTTTTTTGTGCTGTCTTATAATTATTTCTACTGGACGCTCCATCTTGTGTGTTCTTGTTTATTCTTCCCTAGCTCCCAAGTTGCTTGTTATTTCTTTTACCACTAAGATATATTGATTTGGGGCTCGCCTTAAACTATATCTCGTGACCCGCAACCCCTCTGCCGGCAGCCTGATTTCTACTAGATCAAATTCTTGATTAAATAACAGTGTCTGTACCAATGGTTGCTCCACGGATACTATGTGACAAACTTCTGATATTTATCTTCCATTCTCGTCTTCCTCAAGGTCTAAGTAGCGTGGTATAAGCACGTATTGTGACATATATGAATTTGCCTCTTACCTCCAGTCAGTATCTAGGTCTCAGTTTTGCTACTTAGGGTGCGATGGGTCTCTCTTCCCTTCCCCCACACTTCCTTTAGATTTTAACAATATTTACTCAATTTTAACAACGCAGACCACATTTATTTCTACATATCACATATATTACCTTATCCATACTTCTCTTCAACTTTATGTCAATAGTAACCACTCGAATTTCCTCTTATTTCAATCTAATCTCTTAAAGGTTTTCTACTCCCATATATGCTTAATCTATAAAGATGAGTCTTAGCCTGTTATCTGCAAGAGTAGAGTTAGCTCCTTACTGTATACTTTTTCTCCCCACCACACTCAAATAATTATTCAGCCCCTTATTTTACTCTCCCCGGACTCCACTGTTTTCTTTCTACTTCCCCACAAGTATCTAATTACTCTCCTCAACACTGGGGATACTTCGACTGCAGGATTGCTTCCAATCTTACCAATCGTATTGTTTTTAATTCAGTGTGCTTCTGTAGTTAACTGAGTAACAGTTTTCAACAATGTGGTATCTCCTGTTTTCATATATGCTCAAATATCCATAATGGTCTCTGGACTCAAAAAATAGAATAAAAAGTCTGCAAATATAGAACTCTAATCTACACAGATTAATTCTTCCTCCTTTCTTAAATGCATTCCTTAATATTCTGTGTGTGAAGGGGCTAAACTCTTCTATTCTAGGATGGTCAGTAGTATATACTAACCTAAAGCCTCTAAGCCCCAATGTGTTTAGGGAATCCCTAAAGTCATAATATGGAACTGAGAAGTAGTAGATGTGAGACATGCACCAATATACAAATCACTCAATAGTAGATTAATTAAAAATCAATAAACTGACACAAGGTCACTCACTCAGGCATGGTAACAGCACATACAGGAGCTTTTTAAGAGCGCGTGCCCTTAAGAATTCACACATACAAGGTCACACTGTCTTCTGAAACACAATTTTAGTGCATGCAGAAAAACAGAAAACCCTTAATTATCACTAAATTCGCTTAATTTATGGAAAATAATTGAAGGTCCAAATATACCCCCTTCTTTACACACTAGTTTTTCTCAACAACGGCCTAGTTTCTCTTTCTGGGTCGCACCTTCTACAGCCGGGGTGATGACCAAACAGCCGGCAGATCCAATGTTTTGGAATATTTTTTGTTCTATTATTACTTACAGAACCAAGAATATTCCAATTATCCATAAATAATTTGTTTTCCACGGTAAAATGCACATTCACACGTATCTAGAATGGAATGCCCATGAAATGAGATTTTAAACCAGTAGTGAACACACACACATCCCTCTGTCTCACAAACCATCAACAATAGATAAGCACACACTCACAGGCAGTGCCTGTCCTTGTCTCACACACACACAGTTTTCAAACCAAGAGACATTTGGGTCATAGATAAACGTCAGACATTACAGTGGAAATAATTTAAGCATGCATAATGTTGGCTGCTCTGTAGTTTGTCAACACACTATCACATTTTTTCTATTACATAAGAGTCTTCTGTCTCACACTTACACAACTATATCTTTTTTAACTCACTTCTTTTTCCCAATGCAAAGGTTTTAATTCATACCTTCATACACACACATATGCAATTAGTTTATACAATTACTGGCCGGCCAGAAAATCCATCTGTCTGTCACAGGACTTTTTCTCTTATCTTCATAAATCCGTTTCACACACATAATAATACACACGTTATACTATTACAACTGCTTCACCAAATCTTCACTTTATCTTACGGTGTCTTTTACTTTTCCCATCCACTATTTCTCCAGAGGCTTTTCCCAATCAAAATTTCCTCTATATTAGCCTCTGGGGCCGTCCACTGGGGGCCCGAGTCTGTCTCCCCTATCAGGGACCTCCCCTCCTAGGCCACAGAATAACTAATGCAGAACTTTGAATATCAAACAGGTGTCTGCTTACCTTTCTCCTATATGGCCAGTACCTACGGTCCACAGGATAGTGAGGCCCCAGTGAGGATCAGTTCTCCAGCCTCGCGTAGCCAAACGTTGGGCACCAATAATGTGGAGTTTTCTGCCACTGGATATACGATAGCCTCTACACAAAATACTCTGAATTCAAATAAAAACAAAATACTCATAACACAATGGATGAGAGAAGCAAAAATCAGATTTATTGCCCAAAAATATCATCCAACATGAGATCAGTTCAAATGAGACGTCCCAGAAGTGATCTGATCTATCCTGGGTTTGGTCTCTATTTATACCCCCCCCCCCCCCTTCATATCAAACAATTTCCCATTATGTTTGGTTTTCAGAAAATCCAGCTACCATTAGCTTCAGGAAACCAGGTTTTTCAGCCACCATTGTTTTCAGAAAATCAGGTTTTTCAGCCACCATTATATCCAGGTTTTTCAAGGTTAGCCGAAAAAAAAAAAACCACACTCTCTCCTCTGTTCTCCTCCTTCTTTCCTTCTTGGCCTGGTGTCAAGAAGGGCAGCAAAGAAGCCACTTCTCTCCAGGAAAAACATCAGGGACAGACAGCTATTCTGCAAAAAGTACAGGGATTGGACTGCTGAGGACTGGGGTAATGTCATTTTCTCTGATGAATCCCCTTTCCGATTGTTTGAGGCATCTGGAAAAAAGCTTGTCCGGAGAAGAAAAGGTGAGCGCTACCATCAGTCCTGTGTCATGCCAACAGTAAAGCATCCTGAGACCACTCATGTGTGGGGTTGCTTCTCAGCCAAGGGAGTGGGCTCACTCACAATTTTGCCTAAGAACAGAGCCATGAATAAAGAATGGTACAAAAACATCCTCAGAGAGCAACTTCTCCCAACCATCCAAGAACAGTTTGGTGAGGAACAATGCCTTTTCCAGCATGATGGGGCACCTTGCCACAAGGCAAAAGTGATAACGAAGTGGCTCGGGGAACAAAACGTCGACATTTTGGGACCATGGCCAGGAAACTCCCCAGACCTTAATCCCATTGAGAATTTGTGGTCAATCCTCAAGAGGTGGGTGGACAAACAAAAACCCACAAACTCTGACAAACTCCAAGCATTGATTATGCAAGAATGGGCTGCCATCAATCAGGACGTGGCCCAGAAGTTGATTGACAGCATGCCAGGGCGAATTGCAGAGGTCTTGAAAAAGAAGGGTCAACACTGCAAATATTGACTCTTTGTATCAACTTCATGTAATTGTCAATAAAAGCCATTGACACTTATGAAATGCTTGTTATTATACTTCAGTAACAGTTAGTAACATCTGACAAAAAGATCTAAAAACACTGAAGCAGTAGACTTTGTGAAAATTAATATTTGTGTCATTCTCAAAACTTTTGGCCACGGCTGTACTTGGCCGATGTACTTTAGTCTATGCTCTACCAACCATCAGAGAAAACATAAGACCCACTCCATTCCCAACCCCGGAGGTTGTCATAACTAATAGTCAAGACTCTACACATTTATTCAGTCCCTTCTGTTAGCTGGGCAGCGCCCAGACCTGGTGGTCAAGAAGTCTTGGGGCTTTAATTCCAAGTTACGGAGTCATGCTGGCTCTAGATCAAGTGAGAAGATTATGAAATGCAGTGCTGCAGTTAGCTAATGATACAGCCCTTGCCAACATCTCCAATACACTAGCCTCGCACAAAATCATGAGCTTACAGAACAGAGTGGCTCTGGATTATATCCTTGCTACACAAGGGGGAACATACCCCATTGGCCCTGAATGCTGCACAGGCCTGGTTGACCCAACTGATTATTTAGACAGAATACAAAAAGATATTAGTGATTTGTCAATGAAGTTGCATACTATGACTATGGAAAATTCCTCATGGTTCGGAAACATTTTTTGGCAAGTCCAGTTTATGGATTAGGGAAACTACAGTTTTGTTAATATTACTTCTGTTTCTGTGCTATGGTAGCATCTGTGTTACCAAGTGTTTCATATGGCCAGTTACTACCCCATCTAACAAAGAAATAGTCGTGGTTTCAGTAACAATCAAGAACTATTACCCATAGATTCTTTTACCTTATTAATGGGCGATACACTAAGATTAAGTGAAATGTGCCTGTGACTGTTCAAAGTCACAAGATTAAGTATACTGGCCTTATGACTACTACTCATGCCAAAGAAATTTTGTAAATAGTTTTTTGTGAATAGCTTAAATTTAATTGTGTGAGAGTTATTAGAACTCTCAACGGGGGAACTGTGGGAATATACATTTAAGAATTACTGGGTTTTTTTTGTTTATATGTGTATCAGTTTAGAAAAGCAACAGCGTCAGCCATATTACACTGTTAAACAGAGTTGCTAAGTGGAGGTCTCTGTCAGATCCTGTTCACCTTTTTGTGAGTCAAACAAGAATGGCTTCCTGAAGCTATCTCCTTTGGTATCTGTTGACTCTTGGTGCCTCTGTCCCAGTCACTGAATTGACGACCATTGTTCATGAGTTAATCATTGTCTGAGTCAAATGTAAATATAATGGCTTAGGTGTGGACCTTCTTTTATCTCTATGATCATTAAGTAGTCTGAGTAGTCCAATATAGTTAAGATGACTGGATTAAGGACTGGTGAAACTCCAGGGTCTGGGGAACTTACTTCCTTGGTATACTTTGTTTACAGTCATCAACTGAATGTTTTGTCTTCACATGGAAGGACAGCCCCTAAAATATCTTTAAAACTACAATGAATAGCTCATTGCTTTAGACTTGATGACTGCAGCGCAAGACAGCACGTTCTGACCTGTAGACTGATGCTCATGATGTTCTACAATAAAGAATCCTGTTGAAGCTTTACCCGAGTCTCCTGGTCTTCGCTTCTGAGTTTCCAACACCTGCCTTAGAGGACTTGGTAATGCTTACATAAACAGTAAACTCAAGAAATTCATCTTCGTTGACTCTGGGTATTCTGCTAAAGCTAGCGGTGTCGCATTACGTACGCATGATGTCATGTGCCATCGACTGGGAAACGGCTTATACTTCCGGTTAGTGAAAAAATGCTAGTGTTCCATTTGAGACGATACTACCCTTCTAAAATTCATACACTAGACTGTAGAGTACATAGTGCATACTGTAAGTGTATAGTACGTCATTTGGGACACAACTTTAGTATTTACTCTCTGATGCGTGTTTTCGGGACAGAAGTAATGTAATGTGTAAATGTACCCCATGCTGTGTGCAGACCAACTAGTCGATAATGAGATTTGTTGACAACGATTTTCATAATCGATTATTATCAATTTTATCGATTAGTTGTTGCAGCTCTAATAACATGTTATTGACATGACTTTTCCTGACCCTTATATATTTGAAGCCCAGATTGTAAAGTATGTAGCAGCACTACCTACCAAATGAATGTTCTCCCTTCTTTCCTCAATTGTTTGTGTATTCCTCTATTAAATTCCTCCACTTCACTGAAATAGTAAATGGAGAACATAATCACTGCTGGGTTAACAGAAATACTGTTAAAAAAAGACATTGTGTAATTTTTTTTTTTTTTTACATTTTCTACTCTTACCTGTGATGATAATCAGGACCAGAGAAGAAGACCTGCTCACCCTCCTGCAAAGATAAATTCTGCAGCACAGCCAGGCCATAAATGTCAAAAGAAATCGGTTAATTTAAATATACACGGGTCTGTACACAAGCAGCATACAGTATAGTATATAGTAGGGTTTGAAAGTGCAGGAGCAGGAACACCCACAAATACATTATATTGTTAGGCATACCTCTGGAGTTTAGAACACAAGTTCAGTTGCGTTGGTGTTCTATGCAGTACTGACTTCAGATAAGCAAAAAGGGTGTCCTGTTTTTCTTCACTGTTGAGGTAGACAGGCATCCAGGAAGAGGACTTCTGAGGAAACCACTTTGAAGGCTTCCCACTGAGTACATCCTATGGGTAAATTATTTTTGGATTGTGTGCTTCTTGAAAAAGAGAAAGAGCCCAATTGGTCAAATTAAACATTTTAAGTTCATTTCATAAACATAAATAGACATAAATTAGGCCTAAGCCTAGTACTTGACCAACAGATTTTTTTTTTAAATCTTCTGTCATACTATTGCCTACATTAAGCTAAATCTGTGTCCTTGAAATAACTTCATATAGACTATACAGTACATGACAGAATCTAACACGCAGTATTTTAATAGTCAATTATTATGTAGGCATTTCTGTTATTTCTGACTATTAAAAATGTCAAATGTCTCATTCAACATTACAAAAACAATGTCAAAATGAAGAGACATGCTGATAACATGTATTGTGGGGTAAAGAGGCAGTCAGCACACCCAGATAACAAACACATTTGGGCCAATTCCGGTAGAAATGCGCCACTGTCAGCTCAATGCTGGGATCGGAAGATAACTGGCCAGAGCCCTGCTGACTGCTCACACCACTTCTGGCTGACAGATGGTTTTTCCTATGTGGGCCAATATCGGCTGAAAGCAGGTGTACTTGAGGCAGGTCCATACTTGGTGTAGCCGTGTGTATCTACTTTTGGCCCGAGTTCGTTACGTCACAGTAGGGCCACATCTAGAATTAAGGAACTCAGCCACCTGAAAAGAAGAGAGAAAAAGTTTTGGCAGTTAAATCAGTAATAATAAAAATCTACTTGACTTGACCTGACTTGATCAGTAAGGATCCTCTAGGCTACAGTCGAGTCTTCATTTTCAAGAGGAATCATTTCAGCTGAAAAAGGTAAGTAATTTAATTTAGTAATTTCAGTCTACAGTATTGTTTGATGTTTAAAATGTCAAGAAGAAAATGTTTTTATATCTTTATAACAGTATGTGTGATGGCGACGAGAACATAACTTCAGAAAACCCACACAGTTTGATATGTGTCTCTTAACATGAATTAAACTTAAATACTTGTCTTTATTAGAAAAAACGCTGATTATGCACTGCACTATATTCATGAGAAATTTGGTATTTGTATTATTTGATTTTTGCGTAAATTCAATTCATCGTTTTCAACGAGTGATTAAAAGAACTGTTTCATATGAGTCATTTTTGTTGAATACGCTTGTGGCACTGTCTTATTTTATTTTACACAATGTTTATGGCTTATGTAGTTTCTTTATAAATAGCCTACAGACTCGGGGAAAGACTCGGTTGTCTTTTTGTGATGTATTAGTGACGCATAGTGTTTGTGCTGCTGGTGATACTTGCGCTTACGGGCTTTAGCATAGTTGGTCGTGCATTCGACTTCCGTACCGGAGGCGCGAGCTTGAGACCTGCTGTGTTCAGGTTTGGAAAACCTATTCTTTCTTTCTTTATTGAATAAAGATAGTAAAAACAATTTAAACACGAACTGACTTTCATTCATGTTTTATGTTAGGGTTAGGGCTAGTCACAGAAGTATAAATCAGCCTTTAGCGTGTCTCAGGTTGCAGGAGAAGTTATCAACTGTTTTGCCTCTGAGAGACTTGAGTTATAAAATTGCGCAGTGTATCCCATTTCTGTCATAATTTAATGTCTTTGATTTTTCTACTTATGCTCATTAGATGCTATACGAAAGAACCCATTATCATCAACAAATGCTGAAACTGAGACAGTGATGAAAAGGTGGCTGCAGCTGGCTTCAGACCGTGAAGGAGGACGGAAGAGGCACAACAAGCAGTAGCTTGCCCTTGATATACACACATTACATTACATTCTAACTGATAAAAAAATAATCTGTTCTACATGTTAAATTCATGTTCTTGTTTTGTTCATTTATGTCATTGTTGTGTATGCACTGTTGTTAAAAGTTAATGTTTAATGAGTTGAACTTAAAAATTAAAATCATTAATTTAAACTGCGTTATTGTTGTCATTTTATTTGAATATGACCATTTTGAATGAATGAATTATTAATTATGAAAAAATTAATGTGGTAATTTAATAATGTCTGGGTCAAATTTGGGTCACACACAATTTCTATTCACAATAGTGCATGGGCCAGAACTGTGCCACATCCATTACTTCTGCTCAGTTTACAGTGTGTGGGCCAGATCTGGGCCAAGGACCCAGGTGTATACTGGGCCAGAACTAAAGCAAGTATGTGGCCCACAAGTGGGCTAGACAAATTTTGCTATATGGGCAGTTTAAATATTAACGGTTTGTTTTACAGCATTAGAAGCTAATATATGATCGTTTTTATATAGTGCATTTAAGACTATAGTTAGCAACTCTCGGTCACTTCGACTACGTTAACTCTGCTGTCCAATTCCATGCATCACAACTGTTTTGGTACTCACACTCCGATTGTTGTCCATCTTCTGTTGCCAGAAAAATGCTGTCACTGGTCCTCTAATTCGGTAGGCGGCGTTGTCACTAAAAACCTAGGGTCCAAGAAATGTGGTCCTAGGACTGCGGTCCTGAAAAAGCAGGCTCCAGTATTGCAGGGTTATGATATGTCTATGTGCAGTTTTTCAGTGTTTTGCAATAACACTGGTGTTCATCAGTTTGAAGGCCCTGTTAAATTCATGTGACCTCATGCCCAGTTTGTATATGGGCTTGCCTTTTAAAAAAAATTTTAATTGAAACTTAAAACTCATAGAAAAAGAAATGCTTTAAAATTTCATTTACTTTCAACTATTGCCTGTGAAACATAGCAGCACATTTTAGCAAAAAACGGCACTTGATTATTTTAGCACCGAACTATGTAATCTCCACACTGAAAAAAAAGAAAAGAAAGAAAGAAAAAAAAAGAAAAAGAAAATGGACCATTTTTTTAAAATGGAGAGGTGAAAATTAGTTGCTACTCCAGATCCCTATTTACAGAAGAATTATCCCAAAATTGGGTACAAGTTCACCCAGCATCCTTTATGTCTACAACGTAGCTGTGTTCAATGACTGAAACGTCCTCGTTCTCCTGAGCCATGCTACTCCCGTCGCCCCGCGATGAAACAGGCCGTCCAATTAGATTTCAGCCTTAGATCATGTGCCCGGAGCTGCTGTTGTTGCACAAAAGGGTGCGATAGGTGACGCTATAGCACAGAAAGCTGTTTTGAAAACCAGTGTAAACACCGAAGAAATGTATTCCGGAAGCGAAGCGCTTGAAAAAAGCAGTTGTTTTTTAGTCTATTTTTCTTTTTGACTTTAAGAGTTGTTTTAATCTTTTGTATTTGCAGTTTATATTTATATGTTGTGTATGTATGTATATATTAGTGATGGGTCGTTTGCGAACGAGTCGGCTCTATGAGTCAGCTCCATTAAGTGAACGATGGGAGCTGCCTCCCGTCTGAGAGCTGATTTCATTTTTTTGTAAATTAATACAAGACAGAATAATAGGATGATCTTTTCGCCACACTGCTCGGCCAAGCGCACTCCATGCACTGACTGAATGTTGTGTTGACGTATATGTGCGTGCGACCAATCACGTGTGATAACACTCTCCATTTTAATACATGCATTTTAATAACAGACAACATAAAGGCAGAATGTAGAATTTGCAAGGTAAAAATATCATATGGAGCAGGATCAACTAACAATCTTCACAGCCATATTAGAACTGTACATCCAACAGTGCACTGTGTGTTATTTGTTTGGAATGGTTTGTGTTTTGGATAGTTCAATATAAATAAAAAGTTTAATACAAGTGTAATTATGGAAGCCCAAGCGGCCATGCATGATTTTTTTTCTTCTTCTTCTTGTTTTCTCGTGATCTCAACTTAAATTTCTTGTGATCTCGAGATAACAAAAGTTGTTTTCTCGTGATCTCGACTTAAATTTTCTGTGTACTCGACATCCATCGTCCCAAAGTCAATGGGTTTTTTGAATAACCTTTTACGTGTCTTGAAAAAGACGGTTGCTAATAAGTAGCTAAATGGGACTACAAAGGTTGTCGGAGACATTAAACGTCATCACGCCGAACAGAAAAAAAATCATCTACTACAGCCTCGTTTGTGTTTATACTCGCCCTCTTGCAATTTGAACTATTACAGCTCAAACTTCCTAACTTATCAATTTATAGTATTTTCCAATTGCAGTGTTTTTTAAATAAAGATTGAAAGAGTTGGCGGAAGTGTAGTGGCGGGTTGAAGTCATGCGACCGTGGTGTAGTTCGTTTATAGCCTAACATTAGCTTTTTACTTCTGCCGATTGTATTTAGGCTTCAAAATTCATAAAAGTTGTGTTCATTTGTGAAGATTATCTTGATGAACAAAAGATGTAAGAATCATAAACTTTTGTTGGTCACAGAGCTTATTTTCTGCAATAATCCAAAAGCCAATGGAAAAATCCTATTGGATTTTTGTCGAGGGAACCAGGGTAATGCTAACTTCCGGGTTGGCCTACAAAAAAAAAAGAGAAAACAGCTTTTGGTTATGTCAAGATTACGAGAAAATTAAGTCAAGATCACGAGAAAACAACTTTTGTTATCTCGAGATCACGAGAAAATTAAGTCAAGATCACGAGAAAACAACTTTTTGTCGCCTTGGGGCGAAGTATTAGGATAGTAACTTTGTTTCTTTGCCTTCTACCCAGCCGTGTTTACATGGACTGTGATTTCTGGATTTTGGATATTTGCTATGCCCCTCAGATTTTGGATTATTGCCTCACCCCTGTCTGGATATTGTTTGCCTGTTGAACTGACTTTGCCTTTTGCGTTATGTTTTTCCCGTTCCTAATTATTTGACCCTGTACCTAATAAAGTGACAATTTTGCTCCGCACTTGCATCCAGCCCTCCTTTACATGTTCTAACAGAATACTTCACCAAACATGGATGCAGCGGGGAAATTGAGGGCACGCTGCGCCAAATTTTTTGTACCCGCATTCAATTCAGTTCTTTTCCCTCAGTGGACATTTATTTATCCCCCCTCCGCCCTCGATGGTTTTTCAGTTTACGCTCAATGTTTTCTTTTACAATCCCAAATTTATTTCCTAAGTTTGGAGGACCCCAAGCCCAACGAGAAGCAGTTCTTATCCCGTTTAGTCAGCTCAGCTCACCAGTGGGCCGAGCTTCACCTCGCCCGTGGATCCAAGAAGCCAAGTACCGTGTCTGGCTTTGTGAAACTACTAGTCCAGGTGTTCGGGAGTCCTGAATTTGCACCCGACCTCAATATTTTCTTGGGGAGGGACCACCTGTCTGATCGGCCCAGCCGGCCGTTCATCGAGCACTATGGGAGGGAGCTGGCCGACGTGGTGGCCTGCACCTCTCAGCCTCTAACCCAGGAGTGCGCAACCGAGGGCTGTATCAGACAGGCCACACTGCGGTGTGCCAACCCAGAGCTCCAGCCAGAGATCCATCAGAAGGTCTCCCCAGCAGAGCTCCAACTGGAGGTCAATCTGGCAACCTCCAGCCCCGAGTTCCAGCCGGAGACCCAGCAGATGGTCTCCTCAGCGGAGCTCCGACCGGGGGTCAACGTGGCGACCTCCGCTCCAGCCCTGTTCCTGCCGGATGTCCACGAGGAGACCTCTGCTCCAGCCCTGTTCCGGCCGGAGGTCCACGAGGAGACCTCTGCTCAAGCCACGTTCCTCCCGGAGGTCCATGGGATGACCTCCGCTCAAGCCACGTTTCTGCTGGAGGTCCACGAGGAGACCTCCACTCAAGCCACGTTCCTGCCAGAGGTCCACGGGATGACCTCTGCTCAAGCCACGTTCATGCTGGAAGTCCACGGGATGACCTCCGCTCAAGCCACATTCCTGCCGGAGGTCCACGGGATGACCTCCGCTCGAGTCACGTCCATGCCGGAGGTCCATGGGATGACCTCCTCTCCAGAGACATGTCCATGTCCAAGTCCATGTCCAGGTTCATGCCCTAGTCCATGTCCAAGTCCAGGTCCAGGTTCCTGCCCTAGTCCATGTCCAAGTCCATGTCCAAGTCCATGTCCAGGTTCCTGCCCTACTCCATGTCCAAGTCCATGTCCAAGTCCATGTCCAGGTTCCTGCCCTAGTCCAAGTCCATGTCCAAGTCCAGGTCCAGATTCCTGCCCTAGTCCATGCCCAAGTCTATGTCCAAGTCCATGTCCAGTTTCCTGCCCTAGTCCATGTCCATGTCCAGGTTCCTGCCCTAGTCCATGTCCAAGTCCATGTCCAGGTTCCTGCCCTAGTCCAAGTCCATGTCCAAGTCCAGGTCCAGGTTCCTGCCCTAGTCCAAGTCCATGTCCAAGTCCAGGTCCAGGTTCCTGCCCTAGTCCATGTCCAAGTTCATGTCCCAGTCCATGCCCGGCCAGGCGGCCCCCAAGTGCAAGTTCCAGTCCAAATCCCTGTTCAGGTCCCAGTCCAGGTCCCTGTCCAGGTCCCTGTCCAAGTTCCAGTCCATGTTCCAGTCTGGGGCTGACCAGGAGGCCCCCAGGTCCAAGTTCCAGTCCAAGTTCCAGTCCATGTTCCAGCCAGAGGCCGACCAGGCAGCCTCCAAAGCCAAGTTCCAGTCCGAGTTCCAGTCTGAGTTCCAGTCCGGGGCCGGCCAGGTGGCCCCCAGGTCCGAGTTCCAGTCCGAGTTCCAGTCCGGGGCCGACCAGGTGGCCCCCAGGTCCAAGTTCCAGTCCATGTTCCAGTCCATGTTCCAGCCAGAGGCCGACCAGGCGCCCTCCAAAGCCAAGTTCCAAGCCAAGTTCCAAGCCAAGTTCCAAGCCAAGTTCCAGCCTGTGGCCGACGGAACGGCCAGCCATGCTCCGCTCACGCCTGGGAACTATGGACTATGCCTGCCTCGGGACCTGGGGGGCAGAGATTATTATCCTGCCCAGAGGCCCAGGTCCGCCAGAGGGGTCAGGACTTTGGCGCTTCAGAAGAAGCGCCTTTGGGGGGGGGCTCTGTTAGGATTTCCCATCGCGCTGCTCGCAGAAGCGAGCGAATAGCGCATTTTCACATTCACAGACTCTCGCTTTGTTTATGTTGCCACATGCATCTTTGTTTTGGTTTATGTTATGTCTCCGCCCCTGTATGTTTATTGGTTCTGTGATTATGTGTCATTATGTCTCAGGTGTTTTACGTTAAGCCTTGTTTCATTCATGTTATTTAAGATTTTCGTTTCTTCGCCTCGGGGCGAAGTATTAGGATAGTAACTTTGTTTCTTTGCCTTCTACCCAGCTGTGTTTATGTGGACTGTGATTTCTGGATTTTGGATATTTGCTATGCCCCTCGAATTTTGGATTATTGCCTTGCCCTTGTCTGGATATTATTTGCCTGTTGAACTGACTTTGCCTTTTGCGTTACGTTTTTCCCCTGTTCCTAATTATTTGACCCTGTACCTAATAAAGTGACGATTTTGCTCCGCACTTGCATCCAGCCCTCCTTTGAGTATAGTAACAGCATTATTATTATAACAGATTATTACATTGTAGTGGCCAGGTATTTAGCATCTTTAGCATCCGATTTTACATTTAAAAACAGAAAAATAATTATACCATTATACAAATGAATGCATTCAATACAATAGCTATTCACAATGTAGTATACAGCCATTTGTCAACTTTAACCTATTATTTATTAGTTTAAATCAATAATTTTACATGGTTGCACCACCTGATGATTATCAGTTGTGCCACCTGACAATATTAGTAATGAGAGGAAATATGCTGAAAAATTTATATATGAAGAAAAAAATTCAAATACAAATAGTGTTTTAGTTAACAGTCTCTATTGAAGTAAAAGTATTAAATTGATCAAAAACAGGATTAATCACGAGATCACATTCAGAACATCGGAACTGGAATAGACTACAGTGCAATAGATTGGTTAGATACACTGTAATCGATTGTGATTGAACAAGAACAAAGTCATGTTTTATATTGGTACACTTAAGAAGAAATATCAGCTTAAGTCCATTGAAAAATTTTATTTCAAATATCCAAATGCATTCATCAAAAGATTTTAAAACATTAAATGCATAGCAACTGGAATGCACCACTATATAATAACAAAAATGGATTCTGATTTAATAACAATGTAATGTTTGACAAAATATTATTAATATTAGTTTAGCACTAAGGGTTAATATCCCATTTCAGGTGTGTACACTAAAGCAGTCCCAGTCTGCATGAGTTAGCCGTGTGTGCCGTGAATTTAGAGGCTCTGGCTCTGAGATCACTTTGAGCACATCCGTTGTGTAGTAAAAAATGAAGTCAGCAGGATGGGGCCAAGTGAACACATTTTTTCTACCCAACTGCTGCATGCAGCTCACCTCAATCTCATCACCAATTACCTGAAGAGCCTGTCCCATGAATGAACTTCCCATTCAGATCATTTTCATCTGGGGCAGTGTCCAGGGTACTGGCTGTTTGCAAGCTGACCATTGTGGGATTGTGACATTGACAGATATGTGGTCTGCTGCAGAAGCAAGAGATCTCCCTGTGCATAATTTTCCCTGGTTCAATGGAGATGACCTGTGCATTTGCAAAGTTCCCTTTACAGGGGGCACAACCTCAGAGACCGCTTCATCAAATCTGTTGATGTCCTCCTCACTCACCCAGAAGAAGTTAATGTCAGATTTTCTCTCTGTTAGGAGGCTGTAAAAATCTTCTTGGGTCTGGATATCTGCACCTCTTTGAAGAGCAGAGTCAGCAGTGCACTTGATTGCACCACCAATTCCATCGGGGACACCTTTTCCATGAGACTTTTCAGAGAAGTTCCAGGAGACCTGCTGGAAGCCTGAGAGGAAGGGGATGGTGCTGAGCAAATAGAAATTCTTTTTATTACGGTACTGAGTGACTGGAACGTCATCACATGTATCTTCATCACATGTAAAGCTGTGAGAGATGGATTGCAATTCTCCATCATGTTACAGAACCAGGGAAGGAGGGAAGCAGGATGCACTTGCAGGGGAAAATGATCAGTTTATTAGGAACATGAAAAATAATAAGAACATTCAAAAGTGATGGTACATCATAACAAAAATCCAAAAAAAAGCAAGTCCATATTCCAAAAAGGTGAGACACTGATTCGAACACTTACTGGGCAATAATCCAGGACGAAATGAGGCAGGAATCCAAGAACCCAGGAACGCCGGGTAAGCAAAAACATAAGATAAAACGCAGGAACCAGGGAACGCCTGGTTAACAAAAACATAGGAAAAAACCCTCAATATTCGAGCACTCTTTAACAGTCAGATCATTCTTTCTCATCAAAATCAATACTCCGCAACAAAGCGGACACAGACAGAGGTTTAAGTAGCCGAGTTCATTCAAAGCAAACAAGATTAAATCCGCGACACCTGGAAACGATAATCACATATTAAAAGGCGAACCAATGAGGAAACGGGGGCAGAGACATGATGCAACACAAAAACAAAAATGGACATGGCAAAGTAAACAAACGCAGAGTCTTTATGAATTGTGCTGGAATGCGCTCCGTGGAATGCAGAAGGGCGCTGCTCCGTAGAAGCGTAGCGAGATATGCTGCTCCGTAGTGGAGCAGCGAGAGGGAGCGCTAACACATCACATCTGTCTCATCATGCTGAAGGGACGCAGAGATTGTGGCATAGGACTGTGAGCCAGCTGCTGTATAAGCCACACTTGTGGACTGTGGCCTGCTTTCTACAAAATAAAAAGATTGGACCTCACAATTAAGTTTGCAGGAAAAGAAAAATTAACATGGAGGACAACTTCATTTTCTCTTAGGCTTTCCTTTAAAGCCCTGCACTCTTTTGCTTGGTGCAACCAACTGTAATGGTGTTTAGCTAGGCTGTTGAGCTTCTAATTGAAAAGGTTCAACAGTTCAGCACATGTTCCAGTTTGTGCTTCTTTGACAACATTCATGTAAATCTTATGCCCCTCTGACACAGGTTTTCTTATCCATTGATGCCAGGTCACTGTTTCTTCTGCCTGGGGTGTTGCAACTTCTACTTCATCATAGCAGTATTTTGCACAGACTCAATATTGACTTGACTTGTTTTCTGGACTGCACACAATTGAGAAATGAGTTGAGAAATGCTAGAAGTTTTCAGAAGACCTTTCTGCTGCAATTTTTTCAGTCAAGAGTTTCACATTCTCATGGTCTAAGCATGCACAAGTATTCCTGCTGAAACTTTTGACTGTGTTACAAAGAATGGGCAATATTGAACAAATTGTCTGTAAGACAGCCTGTGGGACTTTTGCATTGCAGAATTATACTGCAGATGGAGTTCAGTAAAGGATTTAACTATCACACGCCTCTGTTGTTTTTTGTGTTTTTTGTGACTGTATCCTTTCTCCCTGGCAGTAATCGACTGTTCTCATCTTGACAGAAGAAGTCAACAACTCTATCTTTTCTCTGGATGACCAATTTCTTTGCTATTCTCAATCTCTTCCCGTCAGTTGGAGATTTTGCCTTTTACTTCCCAGACTTTTTTTTCTTTACTCTTTCTATACGCTTTTGTAATTTTTCTGATTCTCTTTTGGCAGCTTCCATTTCTCTTTTAATTTTGCGCATTTTACGGCACAACTTTGCTTTCTCTCTTTGCCATTTTATTTTACTGTTTGCTACTCTCTGTGGTGTTGAGGATGCTCTGGGATGCTGAGCATCTATGCTGACAATAATCTCTTTATCAGTGTTGGGAGGGTTAGGTTGAAGCTCTGCTGGGAGTTCTATGGGAGTTGTATCCATTGAATCAGGAGTGAAATTCAAGATTTCCTCCATGGCCCTTTTCCTTTCCCTGTACTTTCTCTGGTCTTGCTTCCACTGCTTCCACACTTTTTCCTGTTCTGTTCTGGACAGCTGTTTGATGGGGGGTTGCACAATTTTTCCTTCTATTTTCCTCCTCTGATAACTATAAAACAAGAATTAATAAACTGACACATTCCCATTTAGAATTGAAAGAAAAAAGTAATAACTATAAAATGTTATCCAGACTTGTATTATAGTTTATCAAGATGCATTAAATCACTTTTCTTTTTGCAAGATATGCTTCTCTTGCAGCCAGATCATTTTTAATGTGCTCCCTGTGTCGTGCTGATTTTTCTTTACTTGATAGTGGCATCTAAATTTATTTAAAAATTATAATCATGAAAAAAGTGTATAAAATATTTACCTTAAAAATAAAACATTTTAGAACAATAATAGACAATCTTAGAGCTTTAAATAATATTATTTATTTCATATAGTGACATTCATTGCAGTTGCACCACCTGACTCATTGGTTGTGCCACCTGAATTTTGCAACTTTTTGAAAATTTTAAATTAAACAGGCTTATACTTGGAGGCGTGTATTAGCTTTTGTCTTTGCTAGCAAGTCTATACATATAATTTTTTAAATATAATGAAAAGCTTTATGATAAAATAGCATGTTCCTAGTTTTACATTGGTTTTACCACCTGACATGGAAAGTATACCAACCTACCTATGCGTTGAAAGTAGCTATTTTTTTAATCAGTATTTGAGAGAGATCTACAAATCTTTTCACTCATCACAAAGATCACTTGGGGTCCTCTGAATGATGCAATATCATCATGACTGTTATTACCTCTTCACTTCATAATAAAAGTCCCATGTTTGCGGTTGTGCCACCCTGATATTTGAGAACATACAAATTGCTGGACAAATGTTTTTCAATTATCTCAACAGCTTCAAACTATTTGTATTTGTGAAATTTGTTTATTTGAAAGGTTTCAAACATAAAATCATGCCACAGTATTTAATTTTGAATTTATTATCATTAAAACACAATTTTTTATCGTTTACTTAGTCTGTTCATTTGTGCGGACAGTTGCGCCACCTGACATTTTGGGGGTTTGAAATATCAAAACATAAAATAATATATATTATTTAAATGTACTGAAAATGTATTCAAACTAAATAGGTTTTATAGAATAAAGTGATACATGTCATGAATTTATTACATTATTTTAAATGGAAATAATGCACTCAGACACAAAAATATGCATGTCATGTCATTGACCCAAGTATGTGTGAAGCAAATTTCCATGAATTTTCCAAAACTTTCTGGATTTATTTACAACCCCATTTGTACCAGACTAGAGCGGCGGCTTTGCCAGCGGATATACCAGCGGAGCTACGGAGGCACAGGCAAGGGATGAGAGTGGGTGCAAAGGTTAGGGAGAAGCAGGAGAGAAACAGGAGACTCAAACCTTGCCTTCCATCATTTGTTATGGGGAATGTAAGATCGCTGGCCAACAAGTCGAATGAGATTGCAGCACTGATGAGCAGCCAGCGCGATTACGGGGAGGCCAGTCTGTTGTGTTTCATGGAGACATGGCTAACAGGGAACATTCCTGACTCTTCGGTTGAGCTAGCTGGCTTCACACTAGTGCGAGCAGACAGAGGAAAAAAGAGCGGTAAGACGAAGGGAGGAGGTTTAACTGTCTTTGTTAACTGAAAATGGTGTAACACTGGACACATAACAGTGAAAGAGAGCATCTGTACTCCAGATCTAGAGCTACTGTGGGGCTGAGACCATACTATTTCTCTCACGCCATTGTTGTAACTGTATATATTCCACCATTGGCAGCAGCAGTGCATGTTTGTGACATCATTCACTCCACCATTGTGAAACTTCAGACACACCCCACACCCCAGCACACTCATGATAATCAACAGGGACATGTCTCCCTCTCTAAAACCCTAACAAATTTTATGCATTATGTAAAATGTAAAACAAGGGAGAATAAAATCTTGGACCTGCTGTATGTCAATGTGAAGGGGGCGTACACCTCCACTGCCCTCCCCATCTGGGCAGATCAGACCACAACCTGATCTACTTTGTACTGTGCACAAGCCTGTAGTCATATTGCAGCCCATCACCACCAAGTCTGTAAAGGTGTGGTCCAGTGAGGCTGAAAAGGCCCTGCAGGACTGTTTCCAGACCACAGACTGGGACCTGTTCCTAGAGGACCATGCAGAGGACATTGAGGGACTCTCTCATTGTATTACAGATTACATACAAACAGAAAAAAGAGAGCATTCATGGAAGGAGACAATGAGGAGGTCAGGTCAGTCCAAAAGGAGCTGCGGAGGGAACTGAGGAAAGCCAAAAACGCCTACCGGGAAAGGCTAGAGGGCAAGCTGAAAAGAAATAGTGTCAAAGAGGTATGGGAGGGGATGAACAGGATGACTGGACTTAAAAAATCTAGTCCGGCCGTGGAGGGGAGCCTGGAACATGCAAATTTTCAACAGGTTACACTCAGCCCCCACCCCTGAGAGCTCAAAAGGATAGTCTTGCACTCCTGATACTGAGGACAATACAGGAAACATCATAGCCACACGCACCTCAACTACCCCCTCCCCATCCCCTTCCACCAGCCCATTCATAACCTCCAGCCAGGTGAGACGGGAGCTATCCAAGCTCCGAATCAACAAATCTATAGGCCCAGACAATATTAACCCCAGACTGCTCAAGGCATGTGCCACACAACTTGCAGGTGTGTTTCAACACCTTTTCAATCTTTCTCTAAGACTGAAAAACTGTGGAAGACCTCCTGCATTGTTTCAGTGCCCAAGAAGGGTCCTCCCAGTACCTGAAATGGCTACAGACCTGTGGTGCTGACCTCACATGTCATGAAGACCTTCGCGAAACTGGTTCTGCAGCACCTGAAGCTGATTGTGAGTGACTCCCTCGATCTGCTGCAGTTCACGTACCAGGCCCAAATCAATGTGGATGACGCCATCATCTACCTGCTGCATAGGGCCTGCTCACACCTGGAAAGGCCAGGAAACATGGTCAGAGTCATGTTTTTCAGCTTTTCCAGTGCATTTAACACCATCCGGCCCCCCTTGCTTGCAGCAAAGCACTCATTCATGCAGGTAGACCACAACATGGTGGCCTGGATCACTGACTACAGGTGCATCTCAATAAATTAGAATGTCGTGGAAAAGTCCATTTATTTCAGTAATTCAACTCAAATTGTGAAACTCGTGTATTAAATAAATTCAGTGCACACAGACTGAAGTAGTTTAAGTCTTTGGTTCTTTTAATTGTGATGGTTTTGGCTCACATTTAACAAAAACCCACCAATTCACTATCTCAACAAATTAGAATATGGTGACATGCCAATCAGCTAATCAACTCAAAACACCTGCAAAGGTTTCCTGAGCCTTCAAAATGGTCTCTCAGTTTGGTTCACTAGGTAAATCACAACATGCAACATGCACTGCCAAATTAGCTGGCTGTTCACAGAGTGCTGTATCCAAGCATGTTAACAGAAAGTTGAGTGGAAGGAAAAAGTGTGGAAGAAAAAGATGCACAACCAACCGAGAGAACCGCAGCCTTATGAGGATTGTCAAGCAAAATCGATTCAAGAATTTGCGTGAACGTCACAAGCAATGGACTGAGGCTGGGGTCAAGGCATCAAGAGCCACCACACACAGACGTGTCAGGAATTTGGCTACAGTTGTCGTATTCCTCTTGTTAAGCCACTCCTGAACCACAGACAACGTCAGAGGCGTCTTACCTGGGCTAAGGAGAAGAAGAACTGGACTGTTGCCCAGTGGTCCAAAGTCCTCTTTTCAGATGAGAGCAAGTTTTGTATTTCATTTGGAAACCAAGGTCCTAGAGTCTGGAGGAAGGGTGGAGAAGCTCATAGCCCAAGTTGCTTGAAGTCCAGTGTTAAGTTTCCACAGTCTGTGATGATTTGGGGTGCAATGTCATCTGCTGGTGTTGGTCCATTGTGTTTTTTGAAAACCAAAGTCACTGCACCCGTTTACCAAGAAATTTTGGAGCACTTCATGCTTCCTTCTGCTGACCAGCTTTTTGAAGATGCTGATTTCATTTTCCAGCAGGATTTGGCACCTGCCCACACTGCCAAAAGCACCAAAAGTTGGTTAAATGACCATGGTGTTGGTGTGCTTGACTGGCCAGCAAACTCACCACACCTGAACCCCATAGAGAATCTATGGGGTATTGTCAGGAGGAAAATGAGAAACAAGAGACCAAAAAATGCAGATGAGCTGAAGGCCACTGTCAAAGAAACCTGGGCTTCCATACCACCTCAGCAGTGCCACAAACTGATCACCTCCATGCCACGCCGAATTGAGGCAGTAATTAAAGCAAAAGGAGCCCCTACCAAGTATTGAGTACATGTACAGTAAATGAATATACTTTCCAGAAGGCCAACAATTCACTAAAAATGTTTTTTTTATTGGTCTTATGAAGTATTCTAATTTGTTGAGATAGTGAATTGGTGGGTTTTTGTTAAATGTGAGCAAAAATCATCACAATTAAAAGAACAAAGACTTAAACTACTTCAGTCTGTGTGCATTGAATTTATTTAATACACAAGTTTCACAATTTGAGTTGAATTACTGAAATAAATGAACTTTTCCACAACATTATAATTTATTGAGATGCACCTATATCTCACCAGCAGACCACAATATGTGCGATTGCAGGGCAGTCTGTCAGATGTAGTGATGTGCAACACCGGCACACCTCAAGGAACTGTACTTTCACCTTTTCTCTTCACCATCTACACCTCTGAGTTTAGCTTCAACTCTGGAATATGCCACTCCAGAAATTCTCTGATGACTCCTCCATTGTGGGCTGCATCTGTGAGGATAAGGAGGAGGCGTGGTGGCGAGCTTCGTCAGATGGTCTAAGGATAACCACCTTTAGCTTAACATCGGCAAGACCAAAGAGATGGTAGTGGACTTCTGCCGGAACAGAAAGCCCCCAGCACCTATTACCATCCAGGGGGAGATAATAGAGATGGTGGACTCGTACAAGTTCCTGAGAGTGCACATTAACAACAAACTGGACTCGTCGGAAAACACTGAAGCTCTCTATTGGAAGGGACAGAGCAGACTGTTTTTTCTAAGGAGGCTCAGGTCCTTTGATGTGAGCAGCAAGCTATTGCACATGTTCTGTCAGTCTGTGTAAGAACTCATCACTAGGCTGCTATTCCTCTCCTAGTCGGCAGGGACTCTACTGCTCAGTAGGACTGACTTTTTTGAATTGTTGTATTTTTCATTTTTTCCATGGACAAATGTGGAATAAATCTTCCCTTTGACCAGTATTATATTTTGACTGTCTTTTTGATTTAATGTTGTAACAGGTGATGTTTTAATTGCAATCCTGGGTTAATTTGAATGTTGTCAGGGTTAAAACCCGACTGGCGCCCAAACCTATAGAGTTTATTTATGCTAGGGCAGCCACCACCGTTACAGAGTGGCACCCGAACAGGGACTTGAACTGTAAAAAACCTGAAAATTTATTTTTTGTGAATTGTTTTGTTGGGGAATTATTGAAATCTTATGGTAAATTGTTGAAGGTTAAAGTTTTTTTTCTTCCCCTTAAAAGAAAACTGTTGTGTTTTTGGAAATTCTGTGTTTTTTGATTACGGGAGTGTTATTTTGGAAAAGCTTTTGTATAAATTGTATGTGGATGTTTTGTGGGAAAATGTGGTGCATGAAATTACTGACAAACCTAAGTATTGATTTACATGTACAATTACTGATTTTCTGCCCAACATTTCTTTCACCCACACAACACACATGGTAAATATTCCTCCTTCTCCATCCACTTTTATAGAAATGGAGTCACCTCCAGACGTCTCAACTCCTGTATGGCCACTAGCAGCGCGACCTCTGATGTCAATCGTACCTCCACCTGGTGTCTCTGCAGTAAATAATACCCCTACTCCATTCAGCCCCATGCATCCTGTGTCTCATATGTGTAACGAATCAAAGGCATTACTAGCACTATTCTTTTCCACCAGAATAATGAAATGGATCAACTTTAAACATGAAACGAAACAGAAGCGCACGCTTGGATTCGAAGGACCTTTTTAAAGGAGACGAGTTTTAAAGCGTGCCCGCATTATCTACCAGAATGTGTAGTAACTCGGATGAATCTGCAACGTTTAAAAATATTCTCCACCAGTTACAATTTATGTAACAAATAAAAAACAGATGTTTAACACGTTTAAATGTATTCTCCAATTTATGTAAGGAATTAGCTCGAATGGCGTGAAATATATCTATATATCTAATCAACGCGTGTTGTGACCAGTTATAAATATACATCAGCCATTAAAGGGAATTCATGTAGGTGCACATATACATATAGATAATTAACTACAACGGATTATAATTTATTATGACTATGTAAGTGGCCTAGATCAGCTTTATGAACTCTAAAGAGTGAGTTTATCCTTCTGGCCAGGAAGAATTAACTCACGAAGTTTGTTATTAAAGATTAGAGCGGGTAATCGAGATCGCAGCATTTAATTCACTCATCATGTGACCAAAACAGAGAAAATCAAGCATGGGATAATAGATTTTAATAGCTAGATGTAACTATGGATACACACGACTAACTCTAAGCAAAACATACATATATACACATCTATATACAGGGAGAGAAAAGGGATAGAGAGAAAGTAATGAAAGAAAGGGAAGCAGACAAAAACACAACTATTTAGCTTTTTTCAGAACCAGCACAAACTTAATTCTCCTGTAACACAGAGGTCCAATCTTAAACGCAGATATAGGTCATTAACTATACTTGCATAGCCTCGGGGTTGACAGTTTGCGCGAGGTCGTGTAGCGTTCGCTGGTTCGTTGTGCCGTTTGAAAAGGCGTGAAGAGGTTGCATCCTTTGTCCGGGAGAGAGATCCTGGCTTCCTCTTCCCGGGGACCCTAATTTAAATGTCCAGGGAGGAGCCGGTTTATACCGTGTTATAAATGAAATTAAGAGAAAACATGAAATGATGTATCCCATTGTAATATGATATGCATAATCAATCCGGGTATCTCGAGACGATTAACTACATACCAAATTCGATGGACTTGTAAAGAATATTACAAATAAAATCTGGTTACAGACATTTAAAATGATATGCTAAATTAAAACTATCTAAAGTCATTAAGGTTAGTTACATAAACACACAATATATGTAAACAAGATAACATCACACTATTTAGGCATCGAATAATTACATATAATTACACGTTACATTGAAAGGAGAGAGATTTCTCCATTGTTTGTGTAAGGTAAGCTTGTGTGTGTGTGTGTGTGTGTGTGTATGTGTGTGTGCGCGTGTGCATGCGTATATGTGTGTGTGTACGCGCGTGCACGTGTGTATGTCCAGAAGAGGGGGTTGGCATTCTTCTAATGTCCCACCGGTCCTTGGTCACCTCAGGGTGACCTTAGGGAGGACATTTCTCCTCTGGCCTGCTGATTCTGAGGCTAAATCTATGTGGTCGTAAACAGATTAGATCAGAGATTTACAGGCCCTTGGTCAGAGTTTTGGTGGACCCCTGCTGACGAACTAATCGTGAAGTTTCCCAGACGTTCAGTCATCAAAGGTTTCTTTTATTGCAGGGGTAAGTCCTGTGTGGGTTCCAAAGAGTCTTTTGCATCCCAAAGGTGCATCTGGTCAAAGGAGGCCTCTCGGGGTTACTCTAGGTCACCTGAGTGGTGAAACTTTCTATGTTTCGTTTGGATTAATTTAGAAATCAGTTTGGGCATAGTCATACGCTGCATATGTTAATGTATTTTCCTGGTCAAGCTGGCAGCACTCCAGTGCAAACTATCACCTGGGCACCACAAGTGGATAACATGCAACTATGCACATCATCCGAGGGTGGATCTACCCAACGTTCTACCAACTCCTGGAAGAGAAATTCAAAAGTTTACTTCTCAGGTGCAAGGGAACTGGGAGAATTTATTTGACTTCATGAAAAGACAAGAAAAAACAGTGAATGATCTTACCCAAGAAATGAAAAACATTTCTTCTCAAAACAAAAATCAATTTGCGGACCTTGCTGCAAAAGTTGAGGATAACGAGTCAAGTCTTCACTCTGTTGACCACTACCAAGCAACAAGAGGGATCTGAAACAGACAGGTTGATTAAAGCTATGAAGCAAATGATTACAGCTGGGCTCCAAAAGGTGGAATCTACCTTGGTGTCAGAAATGCGATTCATGGTAGACCAACTCCAGTCAGAAGTCTGGCAGGACATCAAAGCTATTCAACACACATTTCAAACAAGCCAAGATCATATTACTTCAGAACTTCAGCAATGTGACACTCAAATTGACAAACTTTCTATGTGCGTAAAGAAATTGAGAAATGAGACGGAAAAAGGATTCCTGGATCTCAAAAAACAAATTGACGAGCAACAAAAATTGACACCACAAATTCCCAGCACCACCATTACTTCAACTCCGCCATCTGTGTCTACTCCAGCAATTCCTTCAACTTCATCAACCCCTCTTCCCATACCTATAGTAAAAAGTGATCATATTAAATTAACTTTTCCCTCTTTTGGTAGACCATCAGACAGTGCAGACCCCCTACTGTACTTAACCAAATGTCAGGATTTTTTGTCTCTTCATCCCCTCATTGATGCAGATATCCCAGCCACATTCCATACTGTCCTTCATGGAACTGCTCGGGATTGGTGGGAAGTCAGACGCTCCAGCATATCTATTTGGAGAGAGTTTGAGTCTGCATTTCTTTCTGCATTTTTATCTGAAGTTTATGATGATGAACTGGCTGAACGGGTCAGAACAAATATCCAGGGTGAGAAAGAATCTATACGAGACTTTGCATTCTCCTACAGAGCTTTGTGTAAAAGATGGAAGGCAGATCTAACTGAAGGTGAAACTGTAAAGATTATACTTAAGAACATTAAGCCTTACCTTGCCAGCCAGTTGCATAGTCGGGTGAATACTGTAGAGGAATTAGTCAAATTAGGACATCAACTAGAAAAAGACTATGAACAACAGCTTCAGTATGAAGGCCAAATGGGTCCTAAGCATCTGTCCACATCACAAAGATCTTCATCAAACCAACCTGCTGAGAAAATCCCAGTTCATTGTTGGAGATGCCGAGGACAGCATCCGCCAGGCAAGTGTCCACACTATATCCCTCCACAGTCACCTCATAAATCATCTGGTCCCCAATATACCAGCAGCAAATACCCCTATTCGTCAACTCAGACCAGAGGTCAGTCTTCTAACAACTCAGTTACTGCTACAGGTATGCAGAAGCCTCCAACTACTAGCAAGAAAGCCTCTACCTCCACAAACCTTAATGCACTAATGACAGTACCTCAGCAGTTAGTTGTTCCTGTTAGTATTGTTGCATGGACTGGAAAAGCCATTGTTGATACTGGTGCAAGTTATACCCTTATTCATGAAAGTCTCATGAGACAACTCACAACACCAGATCAGCTCCATCCATGGTCCAGTAGTCCTCTCTACCTAGCAAATGGAGAAGCAGAGATTCCATTAGGCTGGATGAATACCACTATACAACTCCACGGACAAGATTTCACTATCCCTGTTGCTGTTCTATCATCACAAGGCCTTGTGACTTTTTTTTAGTGGAATGCAACTTAATGTCACAGATCAAAAATATTCTTTCAAGTTTGCCCCTGCAAAGGAGTACCCCTTTCAACCAGGTAATGCCAGTGTGCCAATTGTGAGTCCACAGTCTGAATACCTGCAACAGAAGAAGACAACACAGAATCTGTCCTTATTGAGTTCTATTCCCCCTCCAACCCCTCAAATGCAAATTCCACAACCTGACAGTATGGACGAAAAAATGTTACTCGAAAATGTAGTGAATGAGACTCATTTACCTCCAGATGGTAAACAACAGTTGCTCCACATCCTAAAAACCAACCCTCGGGTATGTACTCTCCGGACTGGACGCACTGATGTTCTGCAGCATCACATTTATACCATTGTCAGGTACCCATTAAGCAAAAACCATACCGCTTGTCCCCTTTTAAACAACTTGCCATGGAAGAACAACTTGAGGAAATGTTGTTACAAGGAGTTGTTGAGCCATCCCACTCTGGTTGGGCCTCTCCAGTGGTCTTGGTTCCTAAAAAAGATGGTAAACTTAGATTCTGTGTGGATTACAGAAAAGTCCATTCTGTAACAGAAAGTGATGCCTACCCTCTCCCAAATATCACAGAGATCTTGGAGTCACTCTCTGGAGCAGTTATTTTCTCCACTATTGACCTCAAGAGTGGTTATTGGCAGGTAGCTATGGATCCCAATAGCAAAGCCAAAACTGCCTTCATCACCCCTGCAGGTCTCTATCAATTTAATGTTATGCCGTTTGGTCTCAAAAATGCTCCCGCCACTTTCCAGGGACTCATGGACACAGTCCTGGGAGAACTAAAGAGGAAAATATGTTTTGTCTATATAGATGATATCATTATTCACTCACCTTCAATCACTCAGCACTTCCAGGACCTTCAGTCGGTTCTCCACAGATTAGAGACTGCTGGTCTAACTATTAATTTAAAGAAGAGCAAGCTCTGTCTTCAAGAAATTAGCTTTCTAGGACATGTCGTAAGCACGCATGGCATCTCCGCAGGCCCATGTAAAACTGAGGCCATTCATGTCTACCCTGTGCCTAGAAACCTGAAGGAGGTACAAAGGTTCCTTGGATTGGCGGCGTGGTATCATCGGTTTGTCCCAAATTTCTCCAGGGTAGCCGAACCCCTCAACTCACTAAAAAAGAAAGGACATAGGTTTGAATGGACAACTCAGTGCCAACAAGTGTTTGAACAGTTAAAGTCTTGCCTCACCTCACCACCCATCCTTGGCCATCCAGATCTTCAGCTCCAATTCACCATCTACACCGATGCCAGTGACACTGGTTTGGGTGCCAACCTGGCACAACGGAAAGACCAGGGCAAAGAGGAGGTCATTCCCTATGCGAGTAGAACTTTAACAGGAGCTGAGCAAAATTATACGGCAACCGAAAAAGAATGTCTGGCAGTCGTATGGGCTTTTTAATGAAATGGCAACACTACCTGGAACACAAACTTTTCACAGTTGTCACTGATCACTCTGCACGACAATGGGTCATAGGTTCCACTAAAACCACCAGCCGACTCATCCATTGGGTCCTACGCCTGAAAAAATTTGATTTTATCATTGATTAATTTGATATCAATTTTATCAAAAGGGAAACTCAATGTAGCCCCAGATGCACTATCAAGGTCTTCACCAGTCTCGAGCTGTAGTCTATACACCAGCCACAAGGAGACAGACCTGCCTTTGTCAGACATTGTCCTGTGGGAGGAACAACACAAAGATCCTGAAGTCATAAAAATAATGCAAGTAGTTGCAGAAAACAATGCAAGTGTGAAAGACCAATTTGAAGTTGTTGAGGACAAATTATATCGGAAAACTTACCTGTCGAATAACCAGATGCATTATCGAGTGTACATACCCAGTAGTCTTCGGCCCTCTCTGCTGCAGCACTACCACTCCAGTCCTCTTAGTGGTCATGGAGGACTCTACAAAACATACAAACAACTCCAAGAAGTAGCATTCTGGCCAGGCATGTGGTCCAATGTGAAAGGTCATGTGAAAACCTGTGTGAAATGTTAAATAATAAAATATGACAATCAAAAACCTGCTGGAAAACTGCAGCAAACAATTACCACTCAACCAAACCAAATGTTGGGAGTCTACATTATGGGTCCACTACCAAGAAGTACAAACCAAAATGAGTACCTGCTTGTTTTTGTAAATTATTATTCTCACTGGGTTGAGATGTTCCCCATGCGTAAATCTACTGCCCAAAATGTTGCCTCTATCTTCCCAAAAGAAGTTCTGACTCGATGGGGTGTTCCAGATTTCCTCCTCTCAGACAGGGGTGTTCAGTTTGTCTCAACGGTGTTCAAAGAACTGTGTAAGAACTGTGTAAGAATTACTCCCAAACTGACTACGGCATACCATCCACAAACCAACATGACTGAAAGAGTAAATCGGACCCTCAAAAATATGTCAGCCTATGTGGATGAAAATCACAAAAGTGGGACCAGTTCTTACCCGAGTTCCTATTCGCCATAAATTCAACCATCCAAGAGACCACTGGACTATCGCCAGCAGAACTCCAGCTTGGCAGAAAACTCCAAGGTCCAATGGATAAAGTGCTTCATGGCCTCAATCTAACTCCAGACACTGCTTCCTATGATGTGGTCCATCATCTTCATCACTTACAAACCCAAGCCAAAGAAAACAGTAAGAAAGCAAAATTGAAACAACTGAGAAATTACAACAAAAAGAGAAGAGATTTAACATTCAAAAGCAAAGATCGTGTATGGTTACGTAACTTCCCGCAGTCTAGTGCATAACATAACTTTAGTGCAAAACTAGCACCGAAGTGGAAGGGTCCTTACCGTATACTGAAGCAGCTGGGTCCTCTGAACTATGAAATAGCCTTGGAAAACACTGGAGAAGATATCCGTGCAGCACATGTCTGTAATTTAAAAATGTGTTTCCCAGCAGCCGAAGAATGGGAGGCCCAGGAAAAACAAACTCTTTGACCTGTTTCAGGAAGTCTCTGATGAGGAAGAAGAATTTTTAGGATTCTAAATCCATGCTTTTAAACAACGAAGGGTTGTTTTCGTCAAGGGAGGGAGAGTGTGGCAGTGGGGATGCTGTGCCACAGTGTCCTTGCGGTTTTGCTTTCATTTTTCTTCTCTTCTCGCTTTGTGTGTTTGGGGGTGGAGCATTTCAATTATCAGTGGACGGAAAGAGGATATAAGGAAGTGAGTCATACTTGAGAGTAATGGCGTCATCTGTAAAAGTTTGCAGTAGTGTGGGAGTGCTTGTTTGGAGAACCCTGCGAAGTGGAAAGACGGCTGTTTGTCAACACGGTTGCTTTTCGTGTGAGTGATGTCTGGTGCATTGTGAAGTCCTAAAATTACTTTTAAACGTGGCATTGCCAGATCGTCTGCACTTAAAGTGTTCCAAAGACAAGTATCGGCTGCTCATCCACCTGTCCTGGAGTCTGAAATCCCGCTACACTCTCCAGTTTCCGTCATGACTGCAAACTTGGTGAGTACCTCTCTGCCGCCATTGCACCTACTCATTCACTCACTACACGCATGCACTCGCACCACTTTCACTTTCACACATTTGGTGTGCTTATTGTTTTTATGAGTGTTAAATGATTATTGTGCTTTGAGAATGTTGGTTGATAAGGATAAAATGTACAAATGCTTATTTGATGTTCCTTTTATCCCTTCTTTTTTCTCTATGGACAATTTATAAATGATTGTGGACGTGAATCTGCTGTTTTGGAAACCTACACTAGGGTGGCGCAATTCCTATGTGGACCTTACGCCGAAACTTATTTTCAACTGTTGTATTTTTCATTTTTTCCATGGACAAATGTGGAATAAATCTTCCCTTTGACCAGTATTTTATTTTGACTGTCTTTTTGATTTAATGTTGTAACAGGTGGTGTTTTAATCACTATCCTGGGTTAATTTGAATGTTGTCAGGGTTAAAACCTGACTGGCACCCGAACCTATAGAGTTTATTTATGCTAGGGCAACCACCACCGTTACAGTGTTATACCGGTGTTTTCCCCTATTTAAGTAGACTTGTGCCTTGTCTTTTTTTTCAGTCCACCCAACCTTTCATATCTCTTGACTAAAGCCTGTTGTCTGTTCTCCTCTGTCCCCAGGTGACAAGCCTCCTCCAGCTGCACGTATCATTGACGGGCAACCCGCCTACTCTGTGCACAGGCTGGTAGATTCCCACCGGGTCCATGGAAAGGTGCAGTACTTGGTTGACTGGGAGAGTTATGGCCCAGAGGAGAGCTTGTGGGTGCCTGCTTGAGACATTCTGGACCCCACACTCATTATGGCATTCCACCGTGCCCACCAAGGGAACGTCAGGAGCCATTCTTAGAGAGGGGACTCCTGTAAGAACTCATCACTGGGCTGCGATTCCCCTCCTAGTCGGCAGGGGGCGCTCCTCACCATGAACTCTACTGCTCATTAGGACTGATGTGTTACACGTGATGTGTTTTCCCCTATTTAAGTAGACTTGTGCCATGTCTTTTTTGTTCAGTCTTGAGCCTTTGTCACCCGCCATCTGCTGCAAGCTAAGTTTATGCTTTTGACTATTGTGTCTGCTTTTGTTTTTCCTTGTTTTGTGGAAGCACGGCTTCCTTTGTTTTTTGTTGCACTTTTATCTAGTAAAGATTATCTTTTGTTGAAGACCCATGATTCCTTGCTCCTTGCCTCTGCCCTTGGATTCATTAACTGGGGAGTTAGCTTCATCAGTAAGCTCAGTGACTTTGACCACAGGAGACCTGGCTTTGATCCCTACTTAGAACAGCTTGTTACAGTCTGTGGTAGCCAGCTGGGATTGCTGTGACATGCTGGGGAAGTGGAATTAAGACTGGGGAGGCTGACAGACTCAACAAGCTGGTGAAGAAGGCCAGTTTTGTTGTTGCTCAAAAACTGGACAATCTGGAGACAGTGGTGGAGAGACACCTAACCACCCCCTCCTTTGTACCATTTTGTACCATTCTGTACTATTTATATTGTTTAAATATCACTATGCATAGTTATTGTTATATGTTTATACTGGTTATACTGTACAGCTTCTATAGGTATATTGTATTGTGTATACTGTACATATGCGATATGTATATGGGCTATATGTGTATTGTGATTATACATTGTTGTTTATATTGTTCATATGTACATTATATAGTTTGCTCTTATGTTTACATATATATATATTTATATGTGTATCTACTGTATTCTTTATATATCCCTGTATTCTTCTCTTTACTATCTCTATTTTCTTCACCTGTCTTGTTGCTGCTGTGACACCCAAATTTCTCTGTCTGGGGATTAATAAAGTATTATCTTATCTTATCTTATTTCATAAAAGTTGGGATTTTTTCTAAAATGGAATAAAAACAAAGATCTGTGATTTGTCAAGTTTCTTGAAACTTTAATTAACTGACAAAAGTACAGAGAAAAGAGTCATGCTACTGTGATAATACTGGGCTCGGGAGTATTTTGGAAATCGTTGTCACATAACACAGTCCGCGGCTGCATCTAGAAATGCAACCCGAAACTCGATTCCGCAAGGAAGAAGCCACACATCAACTCTATGCAGAAACACTGCTGAGTTCTCTGGGCCCAAGCTCATCTCAGATGGACTGAAAGGCAGTGGAAACATGTGCTGTGGTCAGATGAGTCCACGTTTCAGCTTGTTTTCGGGAAAAACAGATGTTGAGTTCTCCGTGCCAAAAATGAAAAAGACCAACCAGACTGTTATAAGTGAAAGGTGGAAAATCCAGCATCTGTGATGGTATGGGGGGTGTATCAGCGCCCACAGCATGGGTGACTTGCATATGTGTGAAGGTACCATTGACATGGAGGCATATATTGGGATTTTAGAGAGACATATGCTGCCATCAAGGCAACGTCTTTTCCCAGGAAGTCCATGGTTATTTCAGCAGGACAATGCCAGGCCTCATTCTGCATGTGCTACAACAGCGTGGCTTCATAGAGTGCGTGTGCTTGACTGGCCTACAAGCAGTCCAGATCTGTCTCCTATGTCACATCATGAAGAGGAGAATCAGACATTGGCAACCAAAGACTGTTGAGCAGCTGAAGTCTTGTATCAAGAAAGACACGTTGACCTCCGGATGGAGCTCAGCAGAGGAGACCACCTCACGGGTCTCAGGCTGGAGCTCTGGAGATGAGGTCGCCATGTTGACCTCTGGCTGCAGCTCGGCAGGGGAGACCACCTCACGGGTCTCAGGCTGGAGCTCTGGAGATGAGGTCACCACGTTGACCTCCGGCTGGAGCTCTGCAGGGGAGACCACCTTGTGGGTCTCAGGCTGGAGCTCTGGTGTGGAGGCAGCCCTGTTGGCCTCTGGCTGGAGCTGGGCTGTGGAGGCCGCCCTGTAGGCCTGCTCATAGTAGGTGGTGAACGGTTCACCCGCCAGGCTGTCCCTTCCCAAAAAAATTTCTAAATTGAATTTAAAGTCTGCCTTCCCATAGATCACCCTCATGAGGTGGATAAACTCTGCTACTCTCCCTAGGTCTATGGTTCCCGTGGCGATCAGGAGCTCCACCCATTGGTGAGCTGGACCGACGAATCGGGACAACAGAAACTCTAGCCACAGTCTCTTCTTGGGCTTGGGGTTCACCAGGCTCTCAAAATAAAATTGGCATTGGATGTAAAATCCCTTCAGAGGGCTTTCAAAGCCCTTGAAGGGAGCTGGAACATCCAGATAAAGCCACTGGGAAAATTGCACAGAATCAAACGCCATCATAAAGATCCCGATGTGACGCTCCCTTCACTCTCCTGCTGCATCCATGTTGTAGGTGAAGTATTCTGTCATGTAACGGGGATGGAGATGGATGCAAGTGCAGTTCAAGCTTTTATTTAAGATACAGGCAGACAATTCCAAATCATAGGGCAATATCAAGGTCATAAAGCAGGCGAGGGATCAGGCAATTGGCAAACGGGCTAAACTAGGCAGAACAAGAATCAGAAACTCTAAGATGAAAACAAAATCAAGAAACTATGAAACGCGGAACAATGATCAAAGGCTTGGTACAGGTCTGGCGGAAAACACAGAAACACACAATACTTTGCCCCGAACAAAGACACACGAGGGGTTTAAATACTAAACATAATCTGAAGGGACAACACAAAACAGCTGAGACATTAGGAAATAACCAATAACATAACAGAGGTGGAGACAGGACAGAAATAAAAAAAAACCCACACATGTCAAAAGTAAACAGTCAATGAAAACCTGGAAGTGCGTGCTGTCACAAGCAGTTCATGAGGGGAAATCCTTGACATCAACAAACACATTAGGAAACTACATAAAAGTTACAAACACAGATCAACAGTGGTCACTAAGATAGTTCATTGCATATTATAAAAAAATATCCTTGTATTAATATTCTGAAGAGTTTACATACACAGTGCAGTTCCCATGCAGTTCAACACTACTGACCCGGACACACTTATGAACAAGTGTTGTCCTTTCCACTGGGGTCAAGATTAATTTGTTCTGGTGTGGGTGTGTGTGACAGCCCCTAAAGGTCAGGAGGGGTCATACCAAATGGCCCATCAAGCTGAGGGAGATCATTAAAGCAAGACACAACTGTGATGTTTAAGCTTTTCCTCCCCCACATGTACTACAAATACCACTTACAAAATGTGCAGGGAAAAAGACTTGTATGACCTGATGAGTGAAATGGAACCGTGGCCAACCAGCAAGAACAAAAGCAGGCTTATTGCACACAAGTTCAACATTTTCTTCCTGCAGATTTGAGTACTAATTTGACTTTTACTCTGGAAGTATATTGAGGGAAGGAGGTTAAATCTCTCTATGGATAAAGGACATAGTTTGGTTTTAATAAAAAGTGACTCTGGAACCTTTATAAGCTCCCTAATATTGTTAAATCAGGCAAAATACTGAGATTTTGAACTTTTAGCAAAGGATGACCTCCACAATAGGATGATGATGTTGCTTCAGGGAAGAGAAGGTTTGTATTTTTACTCCCCTACAAACAACAAGTTCCAAAGGGGAGAGAGAGAGAGACAGAGAGAGAGAGAGCGAGATAGAGAGAGCGAGAGAGAGTGTGTGTGTGTGTGTGTGTGTGTGTGTGTGTGTGTGTGTGTGTGTGTGTGTGTGTGTGTGTGTTTGTGTGTGTGTGTGTGTGTGTGCACGTTAAGCACACAAATTGGCATCAAGTTGTTTAAGGTAATGTCAGGACAACCTTAAATTCTTAAGTACAACTGGTTATATATATAAAAAACAAAGTTTAACAAAAGATACAGCAAGTGAGAGTGAGAGAGAATGAGCAGGGAGCAGGCATTCAGTCCATCTCTGTATGTGTGTGTGACTGTGGTCTGTGTGTATTGTGTAGGTCACCTTTGACTGCAGACAGCCAATGAAAGGAGGAGAAACACAGCGAGGAAGAGAGCAGGTCCTGTGTGGTTTCAGGGTTGTCGGAGTGGTGGGGGTCCCATGGGTGGATGAGTAACATGGGTGGTGTCTCGGGTTGAAGCAGGAGGTGGGAGAGGTAGTGATGGTCAGTCAAAGCCAGAAAATCAGAGGGAGGGAGAAGGATGTCTGGGAGTGAGAAATGAAGAAAACACAATCTCAGCCTAGGACCAGAAGATGAATGTATCAAACGTCTGGATCTTTTCTTGCCATGTATCCTGAAAAATAGAAAAATATGTATGTAGAGTTTTCTCCAATCGATTTAGAAAAGCCTTGTTAAGTAATGTACTAATTTGACAGACCAAGATGAGCCCAGAAATGAAGTGACAGGCACATTTTAACACCTGTCCAAAGTGTCTCATACTGACTGGCATTTTCTCCACTTTTTCATGCATGAATGTTTTTTTTTTCTTCTTCCACTTAACATTCCCTGAACTTTTGTGAAGTTGCCGGCAGCATTCTTCATTGTTCAGAGTTTTTTACATTGTTTTGGGGGTATTTTCTTTGAGGGTGGATGCGAGTTTGTTTCGTCATGTGCCGTCACCACATTACCTTCAGAATGTTTGTTTCCCCAAAGAGGCTAATCTGTGAGCAGAATAGCTACACACACCTGGCATGTTACCATCTTGAGTAACACAATGCAGAAGTGGAACACTGAAGAACATCAGAGGGGCGGGTAAAAGAATGAACAGGTAAATAGGATGAACAAAGGAGGTAGGGTCAGACAGCAGCAGCAGCACACTTAGAAAGAGCCTGGGAAAGATTGTGAGGGCAGATTTCCTAAAAATCCAGACAACCCATATAACAAGAGTAGGTGTCATATGACTAAAACAGTAAAATTATGCCTGACATATCAGTTGCATAATGTGTATTTTATACATTTGTAGTGAGCATTGCAAAGGAATTGGCTTCTGTCAGTGACTGTATTGTAACAAAACACTTACAGAGTGCTCAAAGGCAGTGCGTTCTCACTTTTTAAGTCTAAGACTCCCTTAGACTTAAGGGACAGGGACATAGTGTTTGGAACCATGTTGTTTTCGTTAGTCTTCTTCTTCTTCTACTGATCCTGCAGACCAAACAGTACATGCTGCAGACATGGAACTTGGTCAGTAGGTAGTTCTGCTACTCAGGCAAGAGAGATGAGCCCAATTGGCCTAATGGTGGCATTATAGGGAAGTGTTTTACATTTTGGCTCATATCTCGAAAACCGTAAATCCTACAATGATGATTGTTTTTCCAACTTATTCTGTGGGTTCTCCCTAAATAGGCATCGAGATTTAGCTCTAGATTTCTTGCTAATTTACATAATATTCAAACTAGTTTTGAGAACTTGTTCTAGGATTTTTGGGCAAGAATCTGAGGCTATTATGGGCACAGACTCATCGAAACTCATCCAGTTGAAGACTGGAAAAAGACAAGGTGATTTTTTTCGAATCTTCTGAAAAGAGACTTGAGAGACTTGTCAATCAATACTAATGAGGCGGAGCCTTAAGTCTGGTGCACACTGTATGATTTTTAATAGTCCTTTATGATTGTTGCTTGTCAGACAGTAAGAACATGATCCCAGCTATAAGCCATGTCACTGTGGGATCTCAGTTGTCATTAATGTCAGACTGTACGACATTCAAGACTCGTCCAGAGTTTTACATCACCAATCCGTTACACGTTTGGTGACAGTGAGCCACATTCACACGTAGAATTTAAATGGTGGCTAGGAAACGAAAATCTCAAAAATCTCTAGCATTAATTTTGATCATGGCTTGTCTTGAAAAGAAAAATAGAAAAAATATGGTGTGTTTAATTAGTGCTTAAGGACAAGTACATAAAGGTAAGACATTTAAGTGGCCTAATGTACAAAACAGTTTACACAAAAAGTTTGTGAACCCTTCATAATTTAAGGCATTTCTGCATAATCTGATTAAACATCTGAACTGCTAAACATCTGAGCAAGCAAGACAAAAGCACTAATCATATCACATTAATTATACTTTAACCATAATGTAATCATTTCACATATATACACCAATTTTATGTGCAAAAAACAAAATGGGAACAAAATGGGACTGATGTTGAGTCACAGATTTATGTGCCATTTATGCCAAATTATTACATGTAAACTGTTTCATAGATTGAGAGAAATCATTCTCCTCATGGTCTTTTTGTCTGTTTCCAGACTCCAGTGACAGAAATAGAGTGGAGAGAGGTGGCTAAAGGATTCCAGGAAAGGTGGTAATTTCCACATTGTCTTGGGGCAATTGATGGAAAACACATCACCATCCTCCACTCAGGGAACAGCGGGAACACTTTTAGGAACTACAAGTCCCATTTTTTTGTCTTGCTGATAGCAGTCGCTGATTCGCAGTTCAGATTTTTGTATGCTAATGTTGGCACTCAGGGTAGAGTGTCTGATGGGGGCCTCTTTGCTCACTTTGATCTTCGAGAGGCAATGGACAAAAAAGCTGACAAAAAAAGGCACAGATATTGGGCTGCCTTATTTAGATGTTTGCTGCGGATGAGGCTTACCCTCTCCACACAGACTTAATGAACCCATACCCTTCTAGACACCTTGTTAATGACCAGCGTATTTACAACTACAGGTTGTCACGAGCAAAACATGTAATTGAAAATACCTTTGGAATCCTGGCCTGGATCCAGTGGCAGTGTCAAACATTACACTGGCTGCTCTAGCCCTTCACAATTTTGCAAGCCATAAAGCAGAACCAGTTAAAATGGCTGAATATAGAGTTGCATAGTTTTTAATTTTGTCAGCAGCTTTAAATGTTTTTTGTTTTTATTTAGAGGATAACAGTTAACAGTTGCTATTTATAAAATGGTCAGTTTCATGTATATTCCTATGCTTTTACTGTTTCAATCATGTCTCAATGCAGTTACTGTTGATAAAATGAAATCACAAATACAATGATTTGTTTGAAACAGAATCTTTATTGCACATATTTTGTGAACAGCAGAATCAAACAGTATTCAATTTGAAACTTTTTTTGTGCAAACATATTGGCAACACTTTTTTTGGTTTTAGAACAAGCCATCAGAATGTATAAAACCAAAAATAATTATGTAAACCATAACAGCACAAATGTAGCCATCACAGCACAAATGTAGCTTCAAAATGCAACACAAAACAGTTGTTCACTCAAAAATACAAATTTTCAAAATAAAAATTCACCCATGTCCTTTCAAGCCGTTATGATTTTCTTCCACTAAATTCCAAAGACATTTTGAAGAATCTTTTTGTCTATTTAATGAAAGTCAGTGGGGCCCAAGACACAGCCTGATTCATTCATTAACTTTCATTGTGTGGACAAAAACATTCTTCAGAATATCTTGTTTTATGTTCCACAAACGAAATAAGGTCACACGAGAATGGAAGGACATGAGGGTGAATAAATGATGACAGAATATTCACTTTTGGGTGAACTATTCCTTTAATAATTTGTATTTACTCATTGTTATTGATATATCCTCCCTGAGTATAAGGTCCACTGTGTGTAGCTTGATGATGGAGGGGGCTGTTGGTAAGGGGAAACTAGAAAGAATGGCTGACGTGGAGCTGCACGCTCAACAAAGGGAGAATACATACACTGTAAGAAATATCTGTATATTAACAGTTTTATGACTGTATATTTTACCAGAATTTGTCCATAGCACATGATTCACAGATGTTTTTCCGGTTACTTACATTTTCGAATTGCATTATGAGACTTTGAGCTCTGCTCCAACTTTTGGTGGAAGCACAAAATTTTATCCAACTGTTTCAGCGGTAAGTAATTTTATGGAAAATTTAATACTGCAATTTAACAAAGTGACTGTTTTATTGCCATTATTAGTAGTTTGAAGTCTGAGTGGTCATGTAAAACACCATTGTGAATGTTCGTTGGATATCGCTAACGTAGCGAGCTGGTGTTCACAACGCAATTATCCTTAAATTATTATCCAGCACTTGGTTTGGGAGATTAAAGGATTTATGATTTCCCCCCAATAAGTTTACAAGCCGAGCAGCTTTCTCATAGAAACTTATGAACAATAAATAATAAAGTCTGATCTCCTCCAGAGCCACTCTGCATGTAAAAGGTAATTATTATATGGAATTTTCAAATAAGTTACAGTTTTCTTGGTATTATATAAGTAGCTAACGCTAACAGTTACAGTTCGTAACTGTTGTGTAGTTTGGTCACGGTAAGACGGTGATGTTAGCCAACATGCTAGTGGTGTCCCTTAGTGGTGTCTTTTGAGGGGCTTAAATGTAGGCTCTTTTTAAATATAATTTTGGGCCATTTGTCGTTTGTGTTGGAGTGGGCGATATACCGGTAAACACGATAAACTGATAGAAATGTGACAAATAGTATAAATGTTGGATTATCGTCTCTATCGCTGTTACGCTCACGTGAAGTTGCAGTACTGCGTCTTCATGCAAGTTTATCCTTTCCAGACGTTGGTAAGCGCAATAACATTCAAGCGCAATAAGACGCGAAAGAGAAAACCAAGTAACTCAATTCGCTACTCACGCGCTGTCTACAGACGGTTTTCCGTCCACAAACACCCGGAGCGCGCGCGTACAGAAATCCGCCTGTCACAGCCTTCTTTTTTGCGGGTTATTGCACTAAAAACGGTCAAGCACACACACAGTTATGTCAAAATGCCCGTGAGTATTCACGTAAACACAGTCGGTTATGTGTTAAGTGAACGTAAACGGAAAGAGATCGGATGTGTGTCAGTATATTGGATCTGTGCATTAGGTCTTAAAGTGACAGCAGCCTAATAAACCTGCTGCTGCCTGAGTCATTAATGTTAATCACATAACAAAAGACACAGAGAAAATCACTCACTGCTTATGACTGAATAACTTTAGTAGCTTTCATAAGGATCAGTGTATATTTAATTCATACAGTGAAGACTATGCATTGTTTTATTTTTACATTTGATTATTTAATTTCTGTATGGCAGCACGTCTCCAAGATGATACCTAGAGCTTCAGAGGGCTCCACCGCCAGTGAAACACAGGGGTTTATATTCAAGCCATCCCTGTGCTCTCCTAGTCTACAAATTGTAAGTTATCTTTGTCTCTGTCTATCTCTTTCTCACCCTGTCCCTCTCTATCTCTCTTAACTTTTCAAGTGTAATGTTAGTGTGTATTAGAAATAATATTGTCCTTTATTTTACAGCTGTAAAAGTAGCATATGGCCAGTCAATTATAAAGGCATCCCTATGCAAGGTATCGCCATGTCTTTTTCTGTCCCTGTCTTTTCTCTCCCTGTCCCTTGATATAGAAATATCTCTCTCTCTCTCTCTCTCTCTCTCTCTCTCTCTCTCTCTCTCTCTCTCTCTCTCTCTCTCCTTGCATCTCTGACACACAAAAAACAACCACAGTGTAATATTAGTATGTATTAGTAGTAATATTGTTCTTTGTTTTAGAGTGACTGAAGTAGCGTCTGGTGGGTCCATGCTCAAACCACCCTTGTGCACTGCTAGTCAACAAGTTGTAAGTTCTCTCTTTATCTCTCCCTGTTTATCTCTGTCTCCCTGTCTCTCTCTCTGAACCCAGCGATCTCTCTCCCTGCCTCTCTAACTAGATCTCTCTTCTTGCATCTCTGACACACAACCACATTTCAAGTACAGTTGTGTTAAAAAAAAATAGCAGTACAACATCAGTAACCTGATGAACCACTGTTATTAGTAGTAGTGATATTTCTGCATTACAAATAATTTACTTGTAGATGTAGTATTGTAATAGAAAAACAACAGACCCAACTGTCATGACATGCACACTGCTTGTTCTGAGTAATTGACTCATTCATTGAAAGGGGCGTGTTCAAAATAATAGCAGTGTGGAGTTTAATTAGAGAATTTATTCATTCTCTGAAGAAACAGGTGTCATTAATTGTCCTTTGTTAAGGAAGAAGGGAAGCAAATGTTTCACACATTGTTATAAAATATATTTCCTTCTGAATTGCTAAGTAAAGTGGGTTCTTCCAAACATTGTTCAGAGGAACAACGTAATTTGATTCAAAAGTTGATTTGAGAGAAGTGCAGCATATTATAGGATGCTCAGCTAAAATGATCTCAAATGCTTTAAAAAAGGAACAAAAACCCGAAACACGCCTAAGAAAATGAGCAACTACTGTTAAAATGGATCGAAGAATAGTCTGAATGGCAATGATTCAGCCAATCATCACCTCCAAAAAGATCAAAGATAATCTAAAATTGCCTGTAAGTACTGTTACAGTCAGAAGATGTTGGATCAAAGCTAACCTATCAGCAAGCCCCGTAAAACACCACTGTTGAAAAAATGGCATATGCAGAATCGGTTAAAATTTGCCAAGGAACACACTGATTGGCCCAAAGAGAAATTGCGTAACATTCTGTGGACTGATGAGAGTAAAATTGTTCTTTTTGGGTCTAGTGGTCATCGACAGTACGTCAGGCAATCCCGGGTACTGTGAAGTATGTGAGCATGGTGGTGCAAAAATCATGGTATGGAGATGTTTTTCATACTATGGTGTTGGGCCTATTTATCGTATACCAGGGATCATGGATCAGTTTGAATACATCAAAATACTTGAAGAGATGATTTTGCCCTATGCCGAAGAGGAAATGCCCCTGAAATGGGTGTTTCAACGACCCCAAACACACGAGTAAGCGAGCAGCATCTTGGTTCCAGACAAAAAGGATTGAGGTAATGGAGTGGCCAGCTCAATCCCCTGACCTCAACCCCATTGAAAACTTGTGGGGTGACATTAAAAATGCAGTTTCTGAAGCAAAACCCAAAGATTCACAGGAACTGTGGAATGTAGTTCGTTCATCCTGGGCTGAAATACCTGTCTCTAGGTGCCAGGGGGTCCTTGACTCGATGCAATGCAGATGCGCAGCAGTTGCCAAAAACAATGGTTATGCAACTAAATATTGGTTCAGTAATTTAAAGTGTAGTTAAATCTTGACAAATTTCTTCAGTTTGTAAGTATTTGAGTTTGAAGAGAAAAATGTCGGCACTGAAATTTTTTTGAACAAGTTAATATTCCTTTTCTTTGCTTCCTGTAAAAGAATAATGCAGATAAAATTTGTTAATGCTTTGATTTGGAATTGAATGTGTAATGTTTCCACTACATTTGAAATATGGAAATTAAAGCTATTAAAAAAATTTGCATTTTAATTACTGTTATTAACGCACTGCTATTTATTTGAACACAACTGTATAATGTTAGTGTAACATTGTACCTTGTTTTACTTCCCTGTAGGTATGGCAGTGTAATCGTCTGTCATTACTGCTCTTTCACCTTGCCTTTTAGTCTGCTTTGAGTGTCTCAGGGTGATCAGCTTGTTTCAATATTTTTTTTCCACCCTGCTTCACTGTCATGACCTCTGGGTTGTGGATCACTAGACTATCTAGACTCCATCCATCTGGTTGTTGTTGTTTTGGGTCCATTTTTCCAATTGAGAAAAAAAATACTGCTGTGTTCTTGACTTTCTTTATATACAGAGCTAATGATTTTTTTTGTTTTTGTTTTTTTACATGGATGTATTAGAAGGCCAGTTTTTCTTCAGGAATGTTCTGTAGTTAATCCTTATTCTTGTTTCTTTCCTTTTCTTAGCTATGTTGTTGCTTCCCTTCTCTTTTTGCTGTCCTTTTTGGTAGTTTTGTCTTGGTTTAGGTCTGCCATTGCAGTTGGTAGCTGACAGTTGGTGCTTTTGACGGTTAGCTTGCTAGGTAGCTAGTGTCTTCCACCATTTTGTCTACTGATTTTAGTTTACTGGTTTCTCAGATTGACTTGAAATTTGCTCATTTTGTTCTCAAATTTTTTAAGTCTAATTTATTATAAAACTTGCCAGTAAACTTGATCTAAATTAATAAAATTATTTGCTGAAGTAGGAGCTCATGTTTTGTTGCTTTTTGTTGCTTCTTGTTGCTTCTTGTCTCTTGGTTGCCTTGGTTCTTATCACTTGGTTGTCTCTGTCCCTACCTATCTTTCTCTCTCTTTCCTTGTCTCTATCTCTCTGTCTCCTTCTCTATCTCTCTCTCAAAGTCTCTTTCCCCTCCTCTGAGTTTCTCCTTTTCTTGCTCTTTCCATCTCTTCTGACCTCTAACTTTCTGTCCCTCTGTCTCACTTTTTCTCCATCCTTGTCTTTCCCTCTCTGACAGTCTCTTTCTTTCTCTGTTCTTCACTCTCCCTCTTTCTTTTTCTCTCTTTCTGTGGTAGTATCGATTAATTCTAATACTTTTTTTAAACAGCCATTGAAATCAGTCTGGTGGCTCAAGACATCCTCTGAGGAATTTACTGCACGTTTCTTTTACAAGTGGTAAGTTGTTGTTTTTTCCGGAATCTTTCTCTCTTTTTTTGACACTTTCCACTTGTCTCTCTTAATTGTTGTGTCAATGATGATTAGTAATATATTTTTCTATTTTGTTTACAGCCTTCATCTTACCTGCAGACAAGAAGCAAATCCCCCCCATCCCTGGCCCTTTGTAAAAACTTTCTTCCCTTGCAAATTTTCCAATAATTTAATCAGTGGATGTAATTTGTTTGTTTGTTTGTTCGTTTGTAATGTTAAGAGAGACTGTAATGAATTAGCAAACTTGGAACACCTTAAAGATAAGAAACTTTTCACTTTGGGACATACTGTATGTTTTTGTTCTTAGTTTAGTATTTTTACTGAATTGTTACCGAACTATAAGTTAATTGAAAATAAATGCAGAAGATTTGTTTGAATTTTTTTTAACGTGTTATCACTGTAGGGTACACCGTTAACTAACAGAAAAGTTATAAGCTGTAGGTATAATATTGAACAAAAATTGTCTTTTTTGTACAATATGTCCTGTTTTTTTTTTTTTTTTTTAACTAAAGACACACTATTAAATAACAGGAAATGTCCTGTTTTTTTACTGAAGGTATACCATTAAATAACAGAAAATGTCCTGTTTTTTTTTTTTTTTTTTGACTGTGGGTTAACTGTCAATTAACAGAAAATTTCCGTTTTTTAATTTAAAAAATGAGACAAAATCCGGATAATGAGCTGCCAGTACTTTTTCTGTTATTTTACGGATTTATTTCTTAGAGTGTAGGCTGGGTAGGAGGGCCTAGAGGTTACGGTACTTGCTCGCTAGACTGTGCAGACATTGAATCTTGTGCTTCATATAAAATTCTCATAATTGCTTGCCTAGCCTCTATTTTCTCTGCAGTATCTTTAATAAGATGCATTTCGCTGGCTACTTGTTTGCTAAAAATGTCATCAGAATCTTCATTGTTGCTAAAGGCACTACTAGCAACCTGCCTAAGGATGTCCACCTTCTCCATCTCCAGCTTGTCTCTTCTCTCAGCTTTCCTTGGTTGTGATGGGTCATGTGAAGTGGATTCTGATGCAGCAGTGTCCAATTCCTCTAATTCCTCATTCTCCAGCACTTGATCATCTCCACTCTCATACATCTCACCTAGCTAGATGCAGAACAAAGAGAAACAATGGAAACATTACTATTGCAATCACAAAATATAGTGTATTTAAGATTATTATGCAATACATCTTAAAATATGAGGGCACCTTTTTACTAAAATAATTGTTAATTGTTAATAAACTACAAATAATATTTGTTATGAGTGCTTCTCAGCACTTATCCTCTCTTTGGATAAAAGAGATATTATTACTAATGTAAATGCATCTCAAAACAAAGATTACGATTAGATTAGATTAGATTCAACTTTGTCATTACACATGTATAAATACAAGGTAACAAAATGCAGTTTAGCATCCAATCAGAAGTGCAAGAGCAGCAAGTGCAATATATACAGTATGTGCAGTTATGTACAGATAAATTAAATGAGCAGTTATATACAGATGAGGGCAATGTGACAGGTGGGAATAAATAAATTAGCAGTGAAAGAGGTGGGGATAAATTAGCATTAATATACAGTAAATATACAGATGAAGTATGGGCAAAATATACAGATGTTCTATATTAAAGGGCAAATATACAGGTGTAGTATATTTACACATACACTGTATATACATATATATATACACAGATGTATGGTGAACAGATATACAGAGTGCTATGAATATATGTACAGTAGTAGAGAAAGCGCTGTGAACATACTATAACAAAATGCTATACAATGAATGATAGATGAGTACAGTCATAGTCACTTGGAGAGATGAAGAGGGAGGAGGAGTGTGTAGTGGTATGGGAGGAGGACAGAGAGGGTTCAGCGGGGGACAGAGTTCAGTAGGGAAACAGCTGTGGGGAAGAAGCCGTTCCTAAACCTTCTGGTTTTGGTCTGAAGGCTCCTGAAGCGCATTTTGGAGGGTAGCAGCTGGAAGAGACTGTGGGGAGGATGGGAGGGGTCCTTGAGAATGCTGCATGCCCGGCGTAGACATCTCTTCTTCTGGACGTCCTCAATAGTAGGAAGTGGAGTCCCTATGATGTGTTGGGCGGTTTTCACCACCCGCTGCAGTGCCCTGTGGTCAGCGACAGAGCAATTCCCATACCAGACTGTGATACAGTTGGTCAAGATGCTCTCAATCGCACAGCAGTAGAAGTTATCCAGGATGTCAGCAGACATGTGGTTCTTCTTCAGTGTCCTCAAGAAGAAGAGGCGCTGATGGGCCTTCTTAACCAGGCTGGAGGTGTTGCTCGTCCAGGACAGGTTATCTGAAATATGGATCCCCAGGAACTTGAAGCTGGAAACACGTTCAACAGCCATGCCGTTGATATGCATGGGGTCATGTGTGTCTCCCTTCTCTTTCCTGAAGTCCACAATAAGCTCCTTAGTTTTGCTGGTGTTCAGGAGCAGGTTATTGTCAGTGCACCATGCGGCCAGGTGCTTAACCTCGGCCCTGTAGTCAGTCTCATCGTTGTCACTGATGAGTCCGATCACCGTGGTGTCATCTGCAAACTTGATGATGGAGTTAGATCCATACATAGGCCTGCAGTCATGGGTGAAGAGGGAGTAGAGGAACGGGCTCATCACACAGCCCTGTGGTATGCCAGTGTTGAGTGTGATGGTGGTGGAGCAGTTGTGACCTGACCTAACATGCTGAGGTCTGTTGGTCAGAAAGTCCATGGTCCAGTTGCGTAGGGAGGTACTGATTCCAAGATCCTCAAGTTTAGTGGTTAACTTGGAGGGAATGACTGTGTTGAATGCTGAGCTGAAATCAACAAACAGCATTCTTGCATAGGTGCTCTTGTTTTCCAGGTGTGAGAGTACAAAGTGCAGCGCAGTGGATACAGCACCCTCTGTACTCCTATTGCTTCGATAGGCAAATTGGTGTGGGTCCAGTGTGGGGGGCAGGCATTTCTTGAGGTGTGCCAGGACCAATCGCTGAAAGCACTTCATAACTATGGGTGTGAGTACTACAGGGCGGTAGTCATTCAGGCACGTTGGTGATGAATGTTTCGGCAGTGGCACTATGGAGGTGGTCTTGAAGCACACTGGTACTGCTGCCTGGGCAAGGGACAGGTTGAAGATGTCCGTAAAGACCCCTGCAAGCTGCTCAGCACATGCTCTAAGCACACGTCCAGGAATGTCATCAGGGCCAGCAGCCTTTCGTGCATTGATTCGGCTCAATGATTTATGGACGTCTGTAGGGGTGAGTGTGAGGATCTGGTGGTCATCAGAGGGTAGGGTTTTGGCAGTCTTTTCCTTGTTGTCCTTGTCGAAATGAGCATAAAAGTCATTTAGCTTGTTGAGGAAGGACACATTCATGGCTGTCGTTGTGGAGTTGCTGGGCTTGTAGTCAGTGATGGCCTGAATGCCCTGCCACATGCGTCTAGGGTCGGAGTTACCAAAGTGTTCCTCCACCTTCAGCTTGTTGTTGTGCTTCTTGATGCCCCTTTTCAGGTCCGCCCTAGATGTACTATAGGCCTGTGCGTCACCTGATCTGAAGGCACTGTTATGTGCCTTCAGGAGAAGCCGCACCTCCTTGCTCATCCATGGCTTCTGATTAGGGTACGTGGTGATCTGTCTCTCTGTGGTGACACTGTCAGTTGTGGTCTTGATGTATTCTAATACTGAGTAAGTGTAAGAGTCAATGTTTGTATGAGAGCCACAGGTAGCCTGAGAGGCAAACCTACTCCAATCCGTGTCTTTAAACCTCTCCTGGAGCACAGAATCTGCCCCCACTGGCCACACTTTGATGGTCTTCAATGATGGCTTCACAAGGTTGATGAGTGGTGTGTACTTGGGAGTGAGAAACAAAGAGAGGTGATTAGACTGCCCCAGGTGGGGGAGGGGGGTTGCCGTGTAGGCTCCAGCGATGTTTGTGTAGACATGATCCAAGGTTTTATCCCCTCTGGTGTGGCAGGAGACATGTTGATAGAATTTGGAAAGCACTGTCTTTAGGTTGGAGTGGTTGAAGTCACCGGCCACAATAAATGCAGCCTCTGGGTGTGCAGTTTGTTGTTTGCTAATGGCCGCATAAAGTTCGGTCATAGCAAGCTTAGCATTAGCATCCGGGGGGATATATGCAGCTGTTTTTATCGTAGAGGTGAACACCCTTGGCTGATAGAATGGTCTACACTTAGCCATGAGAAACTCTAGGTCAGCTGAGCAGTGTCTTCCAACATTGACAGAGTTCGTACACCAAGCCTTGTTAACATAAATGCACAATCCTCCGCCTTTTGTCTTATGGGAGTCAACTGCTGTTCTATCCGCCCGGAGAGTGTAGCGTCCGGCTAGCTCGATAGCATTGTCAGGTATTCCGCTATGACATGAAATTGCAGTCCATAAGTCCCTTGTTGTGGGTGATCCGAAGTCGTAACTCGTCAATTTTGTTCACCAACGACCGCACATTAGCGAGGAAAATGCTGGGTAAAGAAAGCCGGTGTGGTGTTAGCTTTAGCTTAGCTCTTAGCCCTCCGCGTTCCCCCCGCCTTTGTTTACGGTCTCTACGCCGCCTGCGAGCACTTCCGGCCGGCTGAGTCGCCTGCAAAGCGTCAGGTGTTCTTCTGAGCTCAGGGATGAGTCGAAGGTTGTTGATAAAACAGTCCGAGTTGTGTAAACCTATGTCCAAAAGCTCTTGTCGGGTGTAAGATGTAAAAGCGAAGCTGTTCTGAGCGAACAGACCCGAAATGAGCAGGAATAACACTGCTAGCTTGCAAAATCTGAAGAGACGCTGAGCCTCGCGATGTACATGCGCCGCCATCTTGGTCATCTTACAAATATGACCAAAAATATTACACTATATATATATATATATATATATATATATATATATATATATATATATATATATATATATATATATATATATATATATTACACTATATATATATATATATATATATATAAAATAAATATTACACAATATTTGTGGTTTTAATAGTTTGATTTGTGTTAGCTATTTAAAATATACAACAAATTATAAGAATAATGATCTAAGAAGAAAATACCTTCATATATGCTGCAAATTAAGCCAATAATATGGACAATACATTTATAAAAATACAAAATAAGCTTGACTTATATTCAGTGTACTGACACCCCGCCAAGGCTACATGTGAGACCCGAGAAAATCTAAATTCTTGAGAATCCAGTTCTGTCTAGACGTGAGTTCTTTTGCCCCACTTCCACCTTGTTTGGGGTGCAACAATTTGGAAAATTGGGGGCACAGCGATGATGCACATGTTTGTACTCCCAGTGCTACAAAACAACGTAAATTATTAATGATCATTATAGGAAGGAAAATAATTGATTGACATGTTGGCCATATTGTTTATAAATGTCAATATGTTTTTAATTTTTGCTTATAACTTCTGAACGCTTTGTCATAAAATCACGACCCTGGTCTCATTAGATTCTGTGGGGTATACCAAGTCGAATGATTGGACATGTTCTTAGGTCGGCCTTTTTGTGTGTCATTTTGAATTTTCTAAAAATCCCCTTTTTTAACTCCCCCAGGCCGTTCATACGATTTTCAGCAAAATCGAATCCTATCATCTTCACATTATGCGCACATAAAATTATGGAATTCAAGTAGATTAGTCAACCTGTTCTCAAATAACGCTCAAACAAATTCGATGGCGAGCATACCGAAATGGACATGATGCTATCTCTCCTTAATGCTTTAGCGTATTCAGACCAAACTTAGTATATGCCACGGGCATCATAAAATGAGGGTACCTGCACAGTTTCGGAACAGTGCCACAAAGTTTTCACGAGATATGAAAAAAGCACATTTTTGCTCAGAACTTATGAACGGTTTGTCATAAAATCATGACCATACTAAAATCATGCTTGGTTATCTCCTTATTTTGCCTCTTTTGTATTTGGCCCCTTAATTGCTGCTTGCAGCTATATTTATTAGGGGCCAAACACCAAATGGTGTGCTGGCACCTATTGTATTCATTAGTTTTTTTCTTCTTCTACTTCTTCTTCTTATTCTTCTTCTTCTGCTCTTGAGTCTATGGCAGCCCATACAGGTGCATCTCAATAAATTAGAATGTCGTGGAAAAGTTCATTTATTTCAGTAATTCAACTCAAATTGTGAAACTTGTGTATTAAATAAATTCAATGCACACAGACTGATGTAGTTTAAGTCTTTGGTTCTTTTAATTGTGATGATTTTGACTCACATTTAACAAAAACCCATCAATTCATTATCTCTATTCACAATATTCACATATTCACAATCTCTATTTCCTCAGTTTGGAGGACCCCAAACCCAGCGAGGAACAATGGGTGAGGTTCCTCCAATCCCGTTTGGTTGGCTTGGCTTGCTGGTGGGCAAAGGTCCACCTCGACAGTGGGTACATGGAACTGAGCACTGTTTCGGGTTTCGTGGATGTCCTGATCCAGGAGTATGGAAGCCCACAATTCGAGCCGGACCTAAACAGAGTTCACCTGCCCGATGAGCCCGGCCAGACTTTCCTGGAGCACTACTGGCACCTCTCAGCCCCGGACCCAGGAGTGCACGACGACCGGGGGCTGCATCGGACAGGCCACTTCGCGGCATGCCAACCCCAAGCTCCAGCCGGAGACCCAGCAGGAGGTCTCCTCAGCGGAGCTCCCTCTGGAGGTTAATGTGGCAACCTCCAGCCCCGAGTTCCAGCCGGAGACCCAGCAGGAGGTCTCCTCTGTGGAGCACCCTCTGGAGGTTAACGTGGCAACCTCCAGCCCCGAGCTCCAGCCGGACACCCAGCAGGAGGTCTCCTCAGCAGAGCTCCACCTGGAGGTTAACGTGGCAACCTCCAGCCTCGAGCTCCAGCCAGAGACCCAGCAGGAGGTCTCTCCCGTGGACCTCCGGCAGGAACTTGGCTTGGGCGGAGGTCAACCCGTGGACCTCCAGCAGGAACATGGCTTGGGTGGAGGTCACCTCGTGGACCTCCGGTATAAGCAGGACAAGAGAGGAGGTTTCTTCTTGAACCTCTGGCAGGAACAGGACTGGAGTGGAGAACCCCACTTGGGTCTCTGACAGGAACTGGGCTGGAACGGAGCACCCCACTTGGGTGTCCGACAGGGACTGGACAGGAGTGGAGCACCCCTCTTGGGTCTCCGACAGGAACTGGACAGGAACGGAGCACCCCTCTTGGGTCTCCAACAGGAACTGGGCTGGAACGGAGCACCCCACTTGGGTCTCCGACAGGAACTGGACAGGAGTGGAGGTCTCCTCGTGAACCTCCAAGAGCAGCTCCGCTGGGAAAACCTCCTGCTGGGTTTCCGGCTGAAGCTCGAGGCTGGAGGTTGCCATGTTAACCTCCAGGGGCAGCTCTGCTGGGAAAACCTCCTGCTGGGTTTCCAGCTGAAGCTCGAGGCTGGAGGTCTCCACGTTAACCTCCAGGGGCAGCTCCACTGGGAAAACCTCCTGCTGGGTTTCCAGCTGAAGCTCGAGGCTGGAGGTCGGCACGTTAACCTCCAGGGGCAGCTCCACTGAGGAGACCTCCTGCTGGGCCTCCGGCTGGAGCTCGGGGCTGGAGGTCGCCACGTTAACCTCCAGGGGCAGCTCCGCTGAGGAGACCTCCTGCTGGGCCTCCGGCTGGAGCTCTGGGGTAGCCCGCCTGTGAAGCCGTTTGTGCACCCGCCAGCTCCGTTAAAACAGCATTGTGAGCAGAAGTAGCAGGTGGGGCACTGGAGAGTGGCTGGTTTGGTGCATCCCTCGGTGGCGCACTTCTGGGTCAGGTGTTGAGAGGTGCAGGCTGCTCTGTTAGCCCGCTCCCTCTCATAGTGCTCGAGGAAAGACTGGTCCTGGTCCCCTGGCAGGCGCACCGAGTTCAGTAGGGAAATGAGGTCAGACTCAGCTTCTGGGCTCCCGTATTCCCATGATAGGAGCTCCACGAAACCTGAGACTGTCGCCAGTTCCGTGTATCCGCTGGCAAAGTGGGTCTCTGCCCACCTGTGGGCTGAGCCGACCAAACGGGAGAGGAGGAACCGCGCCCATAGTTCCTTACTGGGCTTTGGACCTTCTAACCCAACAAAAAATCCTTGAGCTTCTAAAAAATAATACCTGGGGTGCCACGAGACGCCATCATAGGCGGTAGGAGGCGGAACACAGGCCCGAAAAGAAATAGAGTCCAGGAGGGGAACCGAAGGTGGGGCGTGGTTATCCAGGAGTTTCCCCGCTGCATCCATGTTTAGGCGGAGTATTCTGTTATGTAAACTGTAGGCAGAGGAGTCAGGATGCATGAGCTGGGGAAACGTCAGATGATTTTGAAAAGTTTATTCACAAAAAACTCAGGAATCCACAACAAAAATGACAGACCATATTCCAGGCAGTGATCAAAAAAGAGCAGTAATCCAAAAGAGGCAGTAATCAAAAAGACAGGAAAAACACGCGAGACAAGGAAGTGGTCTGGGAACCACGAACACGGAGCTACGGAAATCAGAACAAGAATTATAACTACAAACACGGAGCTACGGAAATCGGAACAAGAATTATAACTACGAACATGGAGCTACGGATATCGGAACTAGAATTATAACTACGAACATAGAGCTTTACGCTATTCTACACTAAACTAATACTCCGCGCTGAAGCGGACACAGACAGGGGTATTTAAACACACAGAAATCATAAGCACCTGAAACCAATGAATCAATGAAAAGAACATGAACCAATAGGAAATAAGGAAGCGGGGACATGACGGGAACATGAAAACAAAAAAGCACATGGCAGAGGTAAACAAAACGAGAGTCCTTATGAATCGAAGTGGAGATCGGAATGCGGAAGTACGCTGCTCCGTTAGCAGCGTAGCGAGAAAGAAAGAGAGGGAACCTAACATATATGTCATACAGTGAAGTCTGTTTTATTTTACATTTAATTACTTTATTCAATTTCTGTAGTATTTCTTACTTGAATATTACTGATAGACCTACCTGAGAAAACGTATAATTATCATGAAATAAGATTGTAGCCATATCGCCCACCCCTAAACATTAGCAGCTGGTGATTTCAGTCTTGAATTTCATGTAAAATGTTAAATGTAATTATTAATGTAGTAAATATCATAAACCCTGCTGACAGGGATTTATTATTATTATAATTTTTTCATTTTAGGAATTAAACTGAAAAAAAGTTACAAGATCAGAGCTGTGTTCAGAAATGAGTTTGTTGTCATTCATAGACAGATTAAAAACAGTAATAAAGCATGAAGCTTGTTGTTATGACATGCTACTAAATGTAACTCTACACTGTACTCTCTTTCTCAGTCTATATAACTGTGGGGGAGAGGCATCAAATCATTGAAATGTCAACTCGAACTGGAGGACACAATATAGTGTGATACAATAACAAAACAGGTTCATTTGTATTTTCATACACTTGTAATATAATAAAAGTTCTACATATACCTCTATTAGGGATGCGCAATATTTTATCGTTTGTGATATACTGGTAGAAATTCTCCCCACAATAAGAATTAGTCTTCCCGCAATAATAATGATAAAGCCTAGCTGATGACGTATTTTTGTGTGCGATGGTCTGATAAACAGGAATTTATTGCTAAACGAGGAGTGTTTGGGTTTTTACTGTTTTTTTAATATTCTTTTATGTAATTGGTATATTTTAGGAGCCTATCTGATAATGGGTAAGTTTTACTTTTAGATCAATGTTTGTGTTTCTGAGGCTCTCAAGACTGCATGCAGCTATCACTTGTAGCGAAAAACAGTGGTGAATGGAACTGTAATGATATGGGGCTAGGTGGATGCAAATGCAGTTTAAGGTCACTTTATTAGGAAAGCCAGTCAGAATAATACGTACACCAGCATACAAATCCAAAACGGCAGGCAGAAACGTGTTCATAAACAGGCGTGGGTCAAGCGATCTACAAACAGGCATGAATTAGACTAGACAGGAATCAAGAAACACGAGGACGAAAGCAGGATCAAAACCAGGAAAACGAGAAACACAAAGAAAGGGCTTGGTAATCACAGAACGCTAAGGAAACTGAGAAAATACTTCGTCCCAAACATGGAAACACAAGGGGTTTAAATACACATTGTAATTAGGGAAGTAATACAAGACAGCTGAGACATGAGGGAGGAACTAATGACATCACAGGGTTGGAGACAGGACATAAACCAAAACAAAACACATGTACAAACTATAAACAGAGTCAGTGTCACTGAACCCGGAAGTGAGCCACTCGCACACTTTGGTGTTCGGCACAAGGGGGGAATCGTAACAGAGCCCACCACCTAAGGTGCTGCTCCTGAAGCGCCTTAACTTGGTCCCCTCTGGCAGTTATGGGCCTGTGGGCAAGATTGTCCACTCTGCTCCCCAGGTCCGGAGGCAGGCATTGTCCGTGAACATGAGGCAGGAACACCGCTTGGAAGGCCGCATCATCACCCTCTGGTTCGAGCACAGAGTGATGAGCTGTTTCGCCGGCCTCAGATGTGACTCGGCTTGGATGGCCGCCTGGTCGGCCTCGAACTGGAACTCAGCTTAAGATCTGGAGAGGAGGTCGGTCTCGGACTGGAACTCGGCTTAAGCTCTGGAGAGGAGGTCGCCTCATGGGCCTCCGGCTGGAGCTCTGGAGAGGAGGTTGCCTCGTGGGCCTCCGGCGGGAGCTCTGGAGAGGAGGTCACCTCATGGGCCTCTGGCAGGAGCTCTGGAGAGGAGGTCACCTTGTGGGCCTCTGGCAAGAACATGACTCAAGAGGTCGCCATGTTGACCTCTGACTGGAGCTCTAGAGGAGAGGTCACCATGTTGACCTCCGGCATTAGCTCGGCAGGTGAGACCATCTCGTGAGTTTCAGACAGGAGCTTGGGGGATGAGGTCGCCTCGCTGACCTCTGGCTGGATCTCAGGATATGAGACCACCGCGTGTGTCTCAGGCAGGAGCTCTGGAGATGAGACCACCTCGTTCGTCTCAGGCAGGAGCTCTGGAGATGAGACCACCTCATGTGTCTCAGGCGGGAGCTCTGGAGATGAGACCACCTCGTGTGTCTCAGGCGGGAGCTCAGGAGCTGAGACCACCTCATGTGTCTCAGGTTGGAGCTCTGGGGTTGAGGTCACCATATTGACCTTTGGCTGGAGCTCCGCAAGTGAGACCATCTGTTGGGTCTCAAACTGGATCTCTGGGTTTGAGGTCGCCACACTAACCTCTGGCTCGAACATGACTTGAGAGAAGGTCACCATGTTGGCCTGCTCCCTCTTGTAGTACGTGGTGAACGTCCGAGGAACTCTGTCCAACCGGCTTGCCCTCTCAAGCATTCTTTCGCTGTTGGGTTTGACCTCTGACCCTCCGAATGCCTTAACTAATAGTTCCATGAAATGGGTCACGCTGCTAAGATCGTAGGACCTCTTAGCAGTCAGGAGCGCCACCCACTTGCGGGCTGAGCCAGTGAGCTGGGACAGCATCAATCCCAACCACTGCTTCTCAGAAGGCTTGGGGTCCACCAGGCTTGAAAAATATAGCTGGCATTGGAAGAAGAAGCCCTCCAGAGAGCTTTGAAATCCCTCAAAGGGAGCCGGAACATCCAGAGCGTCCACTGGGGGAAGCGCACGGAATTAAACGCCGGCACAAAGATTCCGGCATGACGCTCTCCTGTTGCATCCATTGTTGGTGAAGTATTATGTAATGATATGGGGCTAGGGAGATGCAAATGCAGTTTAAGGTCACTTTATTACGAATGCCAGTCAGAATAATAGGTACACCGGCATACAAATCCAAAACGGCAGACAGAAACGTGGTTACAAACAGACGTGGGTCAAGCGATCTACAAACAGGCATGAATTAGGCTAGACAGGAATCAAGAAACATGGGGATGTTAACAGGATCAAAACCAGGAAAACGAGAAACACAAAGAAAGTGCTTAGTAATCACAGAACACTAAGGAAACTGAGAAAATACTTTGCCCTGAACACGGAAACACAACAGGTTTAAATACAGATTGTAATTAGGGAAGTAATACAAGACAGCTGAGACATAAGGGAAGAACCAATGACATCACGGGGCGGAGACAGGACATAAACCAAAACAAAACACACGTGCAAACTATAAACAGAGTCAGTGTCACTGAACCCGGAAGTGAGCCACTTGCACGCTTTGGCGATCAGCGCAAGTGGGGAATCATAACAGGAACTATATTTATATCGTCACTGATATCATTACTGCAATAAATACCAGAAACTATTGTGATATAGTTTTAAGTCCATATCGCCCATCCCTAACCTCTATATCCCTTTTTTTCATTGAAACCATTTTTTGATAGGAAACTAGTTGAGGTGCTCCTGACATGAAATAAAAATATTTAATGGCAATGGCAAGATGTAATAGTGGTATTTTTTGTTACATTTATATTGCCATTGGTTTGTGAAGGTTAAAATGTTAATTTAACAGCTCAGCGTCGAGTTTACAACTGCAATTTCAAATCTTTTTTCTATTTAAATACTTTCTGGACTCGGCCGGACTCGACTCGGACTCGGCCATTAAGGTCTCATACTTAAGTCCAACTCAGCCCCTTTTGGACTCAGACTCGATTGGTTAAGGATTTGGTCTCGACTCGAACTCGACAAAGGTGGACTTGGACCCAACACTAGTGATTACTTTGTATATTTAAACCCCTCGTGTGTCTTTGTACGAGGCAAGGTATTGTGAGTTTCTGTGTGTTTCTTCCACCCATACCAAGACGTTTGATCCTCATTTCTGTTTCATGGTTTTTGATCCTGTTTCCGTCCCCTTGTTTCTTGAGTCTAAACCCAGTTCATGCCCGTTTGTAGATCGACTGACCCACGCCTGTTTTTGACCACGATATTGTCTTCACATTTTGGATTTGTCTGCCTCTCTCTCTTTAATAAAAGCTCTTAAATGCACTTGCATCCGTCTATATTCTCGTTACGTGACAATCGTTATACTAGGGCGCTAGTTTTTTCTCTCTAATTATTTTTCTTTTAAGTGGAGCTACATTATCTAACATGTAGCGGAATGTTGACTCCAAGCATTCAATTGTCTGATCAAGTTCTGTGGGATCAGATGTGATCCAATCATAGTTGATAGCTCTGGGAGATTACTGATAAAACTCTGTGCAGTAGCCAACATGAAAGTATGTTTGGCACGGAACATATATTATAATTAAGGCACATTAACTAGAGATGAGATAATGATCGTAGATAGCTTCAGACTGGAAATATGACTATATTTTCTATATTTAATCCAGATGTTTAGAGATAGTGACCACCATTATGAGTGGGCCCTACTGCGTTCTGATTAACCCCTACTGAATCTAGAATGGCGACAACCCCTGTTCTCAGAGGGTCTTCCACGTTATCATAATGAATATTAAAGTCTCCAACAATTAATGCTTTGTCTAAAGAAACAACCAGGTTAGAGATGAAATCTGCAAATTCACAAAGCAATACAGAATATGGCCCTGGGGCCTGTAATTAATAATTAGCAGAATTGATTGAGTGGACTCATTTTTTGTGGCATCACGTTATGTTAGAATAAAGAACTTCAAACATGTTGAATTTATGACTCTCTTACAAAAAAGAAGTTTGTTCAAGTGTGCTATTAGTAAACTAATTAACTCTTTTTTTTGTTTTACTTCTAAACTAAAAATAAAAGAGTATACATTCAGTCTACTTTTTATGTAATTCTCAGAGATATACATAACAAAATAATACTTAAGTATACTTGGCTTATACTGAGAAGTACACAGAAAAGTCTATAGAAAAGTATAGGCCAAATTTATTAGAAAATTATATTTGGGCTGATTGAGATATACTCAGGAATTAAATTGGGCTGGGGCCGTCCCTTTCCTCGTACATTTTCAACAATATAGGCACTATATATATATATATATATATATATATATATATATATATATATATATATATATATATATATATATATATATATATATATATATATATATATAGTATCTCACAAAAGTGAGTGCACCCCTCACATTTTTGTAAATATTTTATTATAACTTTTCATGGGACAACACTGAAGAAATGACACTTTGCTACAATGTAAAGTAGTGAGTGTACAACTTGTATAACAGTGTAAATTTGCTGTCCCCTCAAAATAACTCAACACACAGCCATTAATGTCTAAACTGCTGGCAACAAAAGTGAGTACAGCCCTAAGTGAAAATGTCCAAATTGGGCCCAATTAGCCATTTTCCCTTCCCGCTGTCATGTGTCATGTGGTCTCAGGTATGAATGGTGAGCAGGTGTGTTAAGTTTGGTGTTATCGCTCTCACACTCTCTCATACTGGTCAATCTAGCCACAGGAGGTCACATCCAGTGTACTTTTTGTGCCGGTTCCAAGCCCAGATAAACAGAGAGGGTTGTGTCAGGAAGGGCATCCGAATCACTAACATGACTTCCATACCGGATCAGTCGGGGCCCGGGTTAACAACGACCGCCATCGGTGCCGTTGACCTACAGGACACTGGTGGAAATTGGGCTACTGTTGGTCGAAGAAGGAGAGGAGGAAGGTGTGTTGGAGGAGGAAGGCGTGTCCGCAGGCAGAGAGAGAAGAGGAAAGGCAGGAGTTTAGGACTGAAAGTAGGGACTTTGAATGTTGGTACGATGACAGGTAAAGGCAGAGAGCTGGTAGATATGATGCAGAGGAGGAAAGTCGACATTCTGTGTGTCCAGGAGACCAGGTGGAAAGGGATCAAGGCTAGAAGCATTGGAGCAGGGTTTAAACTGTTTTATCATGGTGTGGACAGGAAGAGAAATGGAGTAGGAGTGATCCTGAAGGAGGAGTTTGTGAAGAATGTTCTGGAGGTAAAGAGAGTGTCAGATAGGTTGATGAGTCTGAAGCTGGAAATTGAAGGTGTGATGTTGAATGTTGTTAGTGCTTACGCTCCACAAGTAGGCTGTGCGCAAGAGGAGAAAGACAGATTCTGGAGCGAGCTTGAGGAAGTGATGCAAAGTGTTCCCAGATGTGAGAGAGTGGTGATAGGGGCAGACTTTACTGGTGAAGGGAATAGTGGGGATGAGGAAGTGATGGGCAGGTTTGGTCTTCAGGTAAGGAACCCAGAAGGACAGAGGTTGGTAGACTTTGCTAAAAGTATGGAGATGGCTGTGGTGAACACGTACTTTCAGAAGAGGCAGGAACACAGGGTGACATATAAAAGTGGTGGCAGGAGCACACTGGTGGATTATATCTTATGTAGACACTGTAATCTGATGGAGATTAGCGATTACAAAGTAGTAGTAGGAGAGAGTGTAGCTAGACAGCATAGGATGGTGGTGTGTAAGATGACTCTGGTGGTGAGGAAGATGAAGAGAGCAAAGGCAGAGCAGAAGACAAAGTGGTGGAAGTTGGAAAAGGAAGAGTGCTGTGTGGTTTTCAGGGAGGAGTTGAGACAGGCTTTAGGTGGTCAGGAGGTGCTTCCAGATGACTGGACTACTACAGCCAAAGTGATCAGGGAGACAGGTCGGAAGGTGATAGGTGTGTCATCTGGAAGGAGGAAAGTAGACAAGGAGACTTGGTGGTGGAATGAGGAAGTTCAGGAGAGTATCCAGAAGAAGAGGTTAGCTAGGAAGAAGTGGGACAGTGAGAGTACGGAGGAAAGTAGACAGGAATATAGGGAGATGCAGCGTAAGGTTAAGATAGAGGTGGCAAAGGCCAAACAGAAAGCTTATGAGGACATGTATGCAAGGTTAGATAGTAAGGAAGGTGAGAGGGATTTGTATCGGTTGGCGAGGCAGGGGGATAGAGATGGTAAGGATGTGCAGCAGGTTAGAGTGATTAAAGATAGATATGGAAATGTGTTGACAGGTGACAGGAGGATGAGGGAAAGATGGAAGGAGTATTTTGAGGAACTGATGAATGAGGAAAATGACAGAGAGAGAAGAGTAGTAGAGGCAAATATTGTTGAGCAGGAAGGAGAAAGGATTAGCAAGGGTGAAGTTAGGAGAGCTTTGAAGAGGATGCAGCGAGGAAAGGCGGTTGGTCCTGATGACATACCAGTGGAGGTATGGAAGTGTCTAGGAGAGATGGCAGTAGAGTTTTTAACTAGGTTGTTCAACGAGGTCTTCAAGAGTGAGAGGATGCCTGAGGAATGGAGGAGAAGTGTTTTGGTGCTGATTTTTAAGAACAAGGGAGATGTGCAGAGTTGTGGAAACTACAGAGGTATTAAGCTGATGAGCCATACAATAAAGTTGTGGGAAAGAGTAGTGGAAGCAAGGCTAAGGGGAGAAGTGAGCATTTGTGAGCAGCAGTATGGTTTTATGCCAAGAAAGAGCACTACAGATGCAATATTTGCTTTGAGAATGTTGATGGAGAAGTACAGAGAGGGTCAGAAAGAGCTGCATTGTGTCTTTGTAGATTTAGAGAAAGCGTATGACAGGGTGCCAAGAGAGGAGCTGTGGTATTGTATGAGGAGGTCTGGAGTGGCAGAGAAGTATGTTAGAGTGGTGCAGGATATGTATGAGAGCAGTAGGGCAGTGGTAAGGTGTGCAGTAGGTGTGACAGAAGAGTTCACGGTGAAGGTGGGACTGCATCAAGGATCGGCTCTGAGCCCCTTCTTGTTTGCGGTGGTGATGGACAGGCTGACAGATGAGGTCAGACAGGAATCTCTATGGACTATGATGTTTGCGGATGACATTGTGATCTGTAGTGAGAGCAGGGAGCAGGTGGAGGAAACTCTAGAGAGGTGGAGATTTGCTCTGGAGAGAAGAGGAATGAAGATTAGTTGCAGCAAGACAGAATACATGTGTGTGAATGAAAGGGATCCAAGTGGAACAGTGAGGTTACAGGGAGAAGAGATAAAGAAGGTGCAGGATTTTAAGTACTTAGGGTCAACAGTCCAGAGCAATGGGGAGTGTGGAAAAGAAGTGAAGAAGCGTGTGCAGGCAGGTTGGAATGGGTGGAAAAAAGTGTCAGGTCTGTTGTGTGATAAAAGAGTACCAGCAAGAATGAAAGGAAAGGTGTACAGGACAGTAGTGAGACCAGCGATGTTGTATGGTTTGGAGACAGTTGCACTGAGCAAAAGACAGGAGGAAGAGTTAGAGGTAGCAGAGCTGAAGATGTTGAGGTTCTCTTTGGGAGTGACGAGGATGGATAGGATCAGGAATGAGTACATCGGGGGGACAGCACATGTGAGATGTTTTGGAGACAAAGTTAGAGAGGCCAGGTTGAGATGGTTTGGACATGTTCAGAGGAGAGAGTGAATATATCGGTAAAAGGATGCTGAGGTTAGAGCTGCCAGGCAGGAGGCCGAGAGGAAGACCAAAGAGGAGGTTTATGGATGTAGTGAAGGAGGACATGAAGGTAGTCGTTCTGAGAGAAGAGGATGCAGGGGATAGGGCTAGATGGAGGCAGATGATTCGCTGTGGCGACCCCTGAAGGGAACAGCCGAAAGGAAAAGAAGAAGACTCTCTCATACTGGTCACTGGAAGTTCAACATGGCACCTCATGGCAAAGAACTCTCTGAGGATCTGAAAAAAAGAATTGTTGCTCTACATGAAGATGGCCTAGGCTGTAAGAAGATTTCCAACACCCTGAAACTGAGCTGCAGCACGGTGGCCAAGACCATACAGTGGTTTAACAGGACAGGTTCCACTCAGAACAGGCCTCACCATGGTCGACCAAAGAAGCTGAGTGCACATGCTCAGCATCATATCCAGAGGTTGGCTTTGCAGAATAGACATATGAGTGCTGCCAGCATTGCTGCAGAGGTTGAAGGGGTGGGGGTCAGCCTGTCAGTGCTCAGACCATATGCCAGACACTGCATAAAATTGGTCTGCATGGATGTCATCCCAGAAGGATGCCTCTTCTAAAGATGATGCAAAAGAAAGCCCACAAACAGTTTGCTGAAGACAAGCAGACTAAGGACATGGATTACTGGAACCATGTCCAGTGGTCTGATGAGACCAAGATAAACTTATTTTGGTGGCAACCTGTGAAGCTCTGGTGAACTCCATGCCCAACAGGGTTAAGGCAGTGCTGGAAAATAATGGTGGCCACACAAATTATTGACACTTTAGGCCCAATTTAGACATTTTCACTTAGGGGTGTACTCACTTTTATTGCCAGTGGTTCAGACATTAATGGCTGTGTGTTGAGTTATTTTGAGGGGACAGCAAATTTACACTGTTATACAAGCTGTACACTCACTACTTTACATTGTAGCAAAGTGTCATTTCTTCAGTGTTGTCCCATGAAAAGATATAATAAAATATTTACAAAAATGTGAGGGGTGTACTCACTTTTGTGAGATACTGTATGTGTGTGTGTATATACATACCTTTCTTGTTCTTACTAACTCAAGCAATGATTCAAAGCCTTGCCTTTGTAGCACATAATAAATGAGGTCTGCCCCTAAAGTTTACAAGATTACATCAGAGCTTCAAAAAATCTTCGATAGCGTCAGTCACAGGGCAATCGGAGTGACGGTTTATGCTCCTGCCACTTTTACGTGAAGTTTACGTAAGGTTGCATTTAGTTTTTTTTTTGCACTTGTATTATACAAGACTGTAAATCGCAAGTTTGTTTCCTACTGATGATCCAATCTCAAAGTTTCAGAGGTAAAAGATATGACTGAGGCAAAGAGGAGGAAGCTTACAGAATACTTCAAAAGGTAGGCAAGGTCTGCGTTAGTCACTACTGAGTCACTACTTAATATGTACAGTAGGCTACCTGTTTGTTGCCATAGGGTGAGATTTGTGAAGCAATGCTTTTGAAACGTTTTTATTTGTGAAAATAAATCACGAAATTTAGGAACTTGACCCCTAGGTCTTCTGAACACTTTTCATTTTTTCTCAGGTACGCTAGCTTACTAGAATGTTTTAGCACCTACAACGCCTGCTGTTCTCAAGTCCGTTTCATATCATATGGTGTCAGGGGCAGACTGGCCATCTGGAGCACCGGGAGTTTTCCCAGTGGGCCGCTAGACAATGTGGGTCAGCCCGTTGCTGCATAAATATATAAAGAATGAATGATAGTACATTTATGTATTCTGTCGGCCCAGGCAAATGCCTGCGAGCAAATGTGAACAAAGTAGGAAGTGCAGAGGTAATAACGAGATGCAGTTTTTAAAAAAAATAAGTGATGCAAAATGTCGAAAATAAGGGGAAATTAAACAAGCAGGAAAACCCATAGAAGGGCATAGAGGAAATAGGAGGACCCCAGCAACCGGAAAATAAGGGGAATTCGGAGAACAGGAAAGTTAATCAGAAGGGGGAGTTACCCAGAAGAGCTGGAAAATAAGGGGAATTTGAGTTAGCATGCAAAATAGGTTGGGAGGAGCATAGTGGTACAGAATAGGAAAATAATGGGAAATAGCCGGGGCAAATGTAAATTAAAAAAAGGTAGAGATAAATAGAGGGGATTTTCTGGGGGATCTTTGCACTTGCTTGCAACCCTTGAGCGCAACAGATTTCTGTGACATTTGTCTGCAATAAAGAAGTTTGCTCTTATTCATCCAAGCCTGAAGAGTCTTGATTTGCTTTGGTGTTCAACTTTGACAAGCAAGAACCTGTGTATAGATAAACAAAAGGAATTGACCCTGAACCACCCTGTAAGTGTCCGCTCAGAGAAGGACTTAGGAGGAGTTCTGACAGTAGCTTATAAAATAAATAAATAAATAAATACCAGATACCGTGGGCCACTCTGTGCTAGAAAGTCAATTCCAATTTAATTTTCCTAAAAAAAAGATTGTTCTACTCTTAATATTTTGTATTTATATTCTCTCCTTTAATGATTACATCATTCCTCTATTTGATACTGACACAAAGGAGAGGGCACAGGCCTACAGAAAGATTATATTGTTATCAGATGTAACACACTGTGAACACTTTACACACTGTGAACATCTAGAATGATTTTGATCAGCATTTCAGTGTTCATAGCAGAGGGCTCTCTCAATTTGTTATATTTTACAGTTTGTCAGTTGATAAGATTTTGTAGGCTTTGCATACACATGTGCACCCCTCGAAAGCCTCAAACCACTTATACCCCCCCCCCCGCCCCCCTAAAAAACAAATCCCAATTTAATTGGATATAGTTAAGAAAAGTATAATTAAATATTCTAAGTTTAATCTTTTGATGGAGTAGCCTATTAAATGCTTTTTTCACACATATTTGCCTCTTTAAGGTAGTACTCCAACATATATTTTACATACTATCTTATAAACTTAGTTGGTCAAGTTTAGCAAGTCAGCTTTTGGGTGGAATAGCTTATTATTATGTCTTAAACAACATAAAACTTTTTTGTATCAGACCACACAATTTTTAGGTGAGCAAAAGTATAGGAACAGAAGTAATAACACTTAATATTTGGTTGCATATTCCTTACTTGCAATGACTGCATCAGACATGTGATTCACTGACCTCACCAAATTGTTGGTTTCTTCTATTGTGATGTTTTTCCAGGATTTTACCGCAGTCTCTTTCAGATTTTGTGTCTTTCAGGGGTTTTCTCGCTTCAATCTCCTTTTCAGGATGTGAAATGCTGGGTTAAGGTCAAGTGGGTTAAGGTCTGGTTATTGAATATGGCGTCTAAAAACACGCCATATTCCTGTCTGAGGTCGACGGAACAGCCTCCCAAGTTCAGTTCCAGTTAGAGGTTGACGGCACAGCCTACCAAGTTCTGCTCATGCCAGAGGTCGATGAGATGGCCTCACACGTCCTGCTTCAGTCTAAGGCCGACGACGCGACGTCCAAAGCCTCGCTCTTGGCAGAGGCCGACAGGATGGCCTACCAAGCCATGTTCCAGTCAGAGGCCGGTGGGACGGCCTCCCAAGCCATGTTCCTGCTGTCCTGCTTCCGTTTTTTTGACATTTACTTTGTTTACTGTTTCATGTGTGTTTTTTTGGTTTCTGTTGTGTCTCTGCCCCTGTAATGTTGTGTCTCAGCTGTTCTGTGTTATCCCCTTTGATTTCATTATATTTAAATATAACTTATTTGAATATTTAAATCCCTTGTGTGTCTTTGTTTTGGGTGAAGTATTGTTTCTGTGTTTTCCACCAGTACTCTACCATTTTGATCCTCATTCATAGTTTCATAGTTTGTTGATCCTGGTTTTGTCCTCACGTTGCTGATTCTTGTTCTGCCTAGTTTAGCCCATATGTAGATCGCCTGACCCACACCTGACTTTGAATATTGATATTGCTCTACGTATTGGATTTGTCTGCCTGCTTCTTTCATTAAAGCTTTTTACTGCACTTGCATCCGTCTCCATCCTGATTACATGACTTCAACAAATGCTGTCTTCACAGCTGAAACTGAAGGCTAAAACCAAGAGTAGATGTTCAGAGATATTTTATTTTTTAAACAACAGTCTAACAGGACACACCTGGGTAACAAGAAACACATGTCAGTCAAATGATCCAATATTTTTGCTTGCCTACAAATTGGATAGTCTGATACAAAATGCGTTATGTTCTATGTCATTTAACACTTGTACATATAAATACCAGGAAATAAACCCTGAAATTCTAAACTCTCTTCTAATATTTATCTTTTGATCTAAAACCCAAATGTTTTCAGTCTACAGCAAAAACAAATGAATAAGCCTTGCTTCTCCAATAGTTTCAGAGGGGACTTTATTATTATTATTATTATTATTATTATTATTATTATTATTATTATTATTATTATTATTATTATTATTATTATTATGTTGGCTTGACAAAGAAAACATACTGTTCTGCTTTATAAGCTTATTATTATTCTTAGTAGTACAAAGCAAGCATCACTATTGTTATCTCACATACTTATTATTATTAATGGTGCTTTCACGATTATCTCCCATACTTGTTATTATAATTATAATTAGTGGTGCTTGTGAAGCAAGAATTACTATTGTTATCTCACATAATTATTATAATTAATATTATTATTTGTTATGACTAGGGGACCCAGATGCAGAACATAGACAGGAATTCAGGGTTAAACGGGTTTTATTGAAGGCTTGAGGAAGCTGGAGTGTGGAAAAGGAGTGTGGTAATGTGTAGTCAGTGTAGTCTGTCGATGCACCATGGGGAATGTGGAGGGAGGATGAGAGTGCTGTCAAGGCTGTGGCTTGAACTCAGGTAAGCCATGAATCGGAGTGCTATGGTCAGACACACACACACACACACACACACACACACACACACACACACACACACACACACACACACAAACAGAAATGAAAGGGAGAGAAAATTCTGGAAACACAAGGAAGGGGAAAAACAGGAAAACAGAGGGAAATACATGGGAGCTCTGGCCCAGACCATGACAGTACCCCCCTCTCAGCGGGAGTCTCCAGACGACCTGCCAGACTGGTCCGGATGGGCCTGGTGGAACTCACGGATGAGATAGGGGTAAAGGATAAAGGATAAGCGTACCCAGGTCTGCTCCTCTGAGTCCATATCCCTTCTAGTCCACCAGATATTACAGGCCCCATCCCCTACGGCACACATCCAGTAACTTCCCGACAGTGTAGGCTGGATAATTGTCCACAACCAGGCGAGTGGAGGGGGGTCGGAAGGGCTAACATAGACAGGTTTTATTTCGGAGACATGGAAGGATGGGTGGATCTTAGGGTCGACCTTGACTCGTTTGCTTTTAATGATGTGTCCCAGGAAGGTGACTAAGCGGGCATGGAACTTTTTCCACTTTGACGAACAGGCAGTTCTCCAGATTTTGCTGTAGAATTTGACAAATATGGTGGATGTGCTCAGTGGGTGTTCAGGAGAAAATCAGGATGTTGTCGAAGTATATGAAGACAAATCAGTCAGAAAGTCTCGGAGTATGTCATTGACGAGGGCTTGGAAGATCGCTGGTGAGGCCGAACGGCATGAGTACTCAAAGTACTCAAAGTGACCCAGGGGGGTGAACACAGTCTTCCATTCGTCCCCCTCTCTGATCCTGACCAGATGGTACGTGTTCCTCAGGTCCAATTTGGTGAACATGGTGGCTCTGAAAATCAATGAAAATCAATACAAGGATGGATGGTTTTGGCTTTCTTAGCCATGAAGAAGGCCTCTCTCTCAGGATGGAACAGGTTATATAGAAAGCCGGATGATAGAGTGGCCCGAGGGAGCAGGTCAATGGCGCAATCATACAGGTGGTGAGGTGGGAGTGAGAGGGCCTAGTCCTTGCTGAAGACGTCTCCCAGGTCGTGGTACTCAGGGGGCACCGCCGAGAGGTCTGGAGGGCTTGGGGCCAGGGAAGCCATTGTGACCACAATGGGTGGAAGGGCCAATTTCAGAGGTGGATGAGCAGCTTGAGAGGCCTGGGGCTGGCTGGGGCCACATGTGTTTATCCAGCCTGATGGCGAGAGAGATCAACATGTCGAGAGAGTCCGACTCGTACTTCAGGACTAGTTTCTCCTTCACCTGTTTGTTGAGTCCACTCAAGAACATTAACTTGAGCGCCTCCTCATACCACCCGGACTTGGTGGCCAGGACGCAGAACTCCACTGAATACTCTCCCTGGCAGAGGGAGAGCAGGTGTTTGGCAGCCTCCTTCCCTTGGACAGGATGGTAGAAAAACCTCGAAAGTTTGGCAGTAAAGGAGGAGAGGGAGGACCACAGAGCTGGCTACCTATCTCAAACAACAGTGGCCCAGGCTTGGGCATTTCCTCTTAGAAGCCCCATGATGTAGGCTACTTTGGTGGCATAGTTAATAGGACGCTGAACAAATATGAGGGAATACTGGAGGAGGAAGGACTTATACCTCCCTAGGTCACCCACGTAGGGTTCTGGGTCTGGCACATGTGCTTCATGCTGGGGTGGACTGAGAGAGGAAGCAGAGAGAGCCACAGGGGTAGGTTGACTGGGTTGGGGACCAGGGGGTGTCTGGACCAAGTGCACGAGAGTGCATGAAGCTGTTGCTCATGCTAAACAAGGAGGGCACCATGGTGGGACAGGGCTAAATGCGGGGGAGCTGGTTCTGCTGGGTCCATGATGGCCAGAACACAGGGACAAGGAGACCCAGATGCAGAACCCAGACACAGGAATTCAGGGTTAAACGGGTTTTATTGAAGGCTTGAGGAAGCTGGGGTGTGTAGGAAAGGAGTGTGGTAACATGTAGTCGGGGTTTGGATTCAAACTCGTGTCTGCATTGTGGAGGTCAGCTGCTCTGCCGATGCGCCACGGGGAACGGGGAATGAGGCTGAGAGTGAGCGGGCTTCAGAGTGAGCAACAGGATAACACGACGGGAAAAACATTGACAACAACACAGAAAGAAAACGCGAGTAATGTTGGAAGTGTACCGCACTGGAAACCAGAGCAATCTGGCGATGAGTGGCTGAAGAACCGGGGTTTATATACACTGCAGATTAGGTGATTAGGTGATCAGTGTTGCAATTAGGCAAGGTGTGAAGCAGAGTGCTACACCCAGAAACACACACATACACACAAACAGAAACGAGAGGGAGAGAAAACACTGGAAACGCAAGGAAGGGGAAAAACAGGAAAACACTGAGAAATACACAGGAACTCCAGCCCGGACCATGACATTATTATTATTATTATTATTATTATTATTATTATTATTATTATTATTATTATATAATATTATTATTTAATAATTTATTATTTTGGCTTGACCAAGCCAACATACTGTTCTGCTTTATAATCTTATTAGTGGTGCTTGCTATGCAAAGCATCACTATTATAATTGCCCATACTTGTTATTCTTATTATTATTATTAATATGTTGGCTTGATATGTATCATGTAGATAGATAGCAAGAGTTTTAGTGTTTGAAAACTGATGGAGTAAGAGAGTGATACAGGTAGACTGATAGAAAGAAATGTGGAGAGAAAGTGTGCATGTGTGCTACTGATAGATTGATAGAGAGATAGAAGTGAGTCTCTGTTACAGGTACTGACAAAAAACTGGATGGTCCTTCTCTTTAGTCCTCTTTAGTTTAGAGGATGCTGCGTCCATGGTTTCCAAAATGAATTTCAAATTTTGATTTGTCTGACCAAAGAACAGTTTTTCACTTTGCCTCAGTCTATTTTAAATGAGCTTGGCCCAGAGAAGTCTCTGGATCATGTTCACATATGGCTTCTTCTTTGCATGATAGAGCTTTAACCAGCATTTGTGGATGGCACGGCAAACTGTGTTCACAGACAATGAGTTCGGGAGGTGTTTCTGAGCGCATGCAGTGATTTCCATTACGGAATCATACCTGTTTTTAATACAGTGCTGCCTGAGGGCCCGAAGATCATGGGCATGCTATATTGATTTTCACCCTTGTCCCTTGCACACAGAGATTTCTCCAGATTCTCAGAATCTTTTTATAATATTATGTACTGTAGATTATGAGATATTCATAGTCTTCGCAATTTTACGTTGAGGAACATTATTCTGAAATTGTGCCACAAATTGTACATATAGTTTTTCACAGATTGGTGAACTTCTGACCATCTTTACTTCTGAAAGACTCTGCCTTTCTAAGATACTCGTTTTATACCCAATCATGTTACTGACCTGTTGCCAATTAACCTCCAGCTGTTTCTTTTTAGTAACACGTACTTTTCCAGCCTTTTGTTGCCCCTGTCTGAACTTTTTTGAGACGTGTTGCGGCCATCAAATTCAAAATTACCTTATTTTTTTCTTAAAATGGTACATTTACTTAGTTTAAACATTTGATATGTTTTCTATATTCTATTGTGAATAAAATATGGGTTTATGAGATTTGCAAATCATTGCATTCTGTTTTTATTTAAATTTTACACTCCCAGTTGCCTCCCAACTTTTTTGGAATTTGCGTGTTTGTATGTATTGTATATATATATATATATATATATACATACATACACACAGTACTGTGCAAAAGAAAAGTTTTAGGCAGGTGTGAAAAAATGCTGTAAAGTAAGAATGCTTTCAAAAATATACGTTAATAATTTATATTTATCAATTAACAAAATGCAAAGTGAGTGAACAGAAGAAAAATCTACATCAAATCAAAATTTGGTGTGACCACCCTTTGCCTTCAAAACAGCATCAATTCTTCTTGGTACATTTGCACACAGTTTTTGAAGGAACTTGGCAGGTAGGTTGGCCCAAACATCTTGGATAACTAACCACAGTTCTTCTGTGGATTTAGGCAGCCTCAGTTGCTTCTCTCTCTTCATGTAATCCCAGACAGATGATGTTGAGATCAGGGCTCTGTGGGGACCATAACATCACTTCCAGGACTCCTTGTTCTTCTTTACGCTAATGATAGTTCTTAATGACTTTTGCTGTATGTTTTGGGTTGTTTTCATGCTGCAGATTAAATTTGGGGCCAATCAGATGCCTCCCTGATGGTATTGCATCCCTGCCTGTACTTCTCAGCATTAAGGAGAGCATAAATTCTGACCAAATCCCCAACTCCATTTGCAGAAATGCAACCCCAAGCTTGCAAGGAACCTCCACCATGTTTCACTGTTACCTGCAGACACTCATTCGTGTACCGCTCACCAGCCCTTCGGCAAACAAACTGCTTTCTGCTATAGGCTAATATGTCAAAATTTGACTTATCAGTCCAGAGCACCTGCTGCCATTTTTCTGCACCCCAGTTCCTGTGTTTTCATGTATAGTTGAGTCGCTTGGCCTTGTTTCCACGTCGGAGGTATGGCTTTTTGGCTGCAAGTCTTCCATGAAGGCCACTTCTGACCAGACTTCTCCAGACAGTAGATGGGTGTACCACGGTCCCACAGGTTTCTGCCAGGTCTGAGTTGATGGCACTGCTGGACATCTTCTGATTGCAAAGGGAAGTAAGCCTGATGTGTCTTTCATCTGCTGCAGTAAGTTTCCTTGGCTGACCACTGTGTCTATGGTCCTCAACGTTGCCCGTTTCTTTGTGCTTCATAAAAGAGCTTGGACAGCACATCTGGAAACCCCTGTCTGCCTTGAAATTTTTTGCCTGGGGGAGACCTTCTGTCTTGTTGCTGTGCTTAGTCTTGCCATGGTATATGACTTTTCACAGTAAACTGTCTTCAGCAACCTCACCTTGTTAGCTGAGTTTGACTTTGTGCAAGTTTACCTACAAGAATTGATACGGTTTTGAAGGGAAAGGGTGGTCACACCAAATATTGATTTGATGTAGATTTTTCTACTGTTCACTCACTTTGCATTTTGTTAATTGATAAACATAAACTATTAACATGTCTATTTTTGAAATCAATCTTATTTACAGCATTTTTTCACACCTGCCTCAAACTTTTGCACAGTAGTGTGTGTGTGTGTGTGTGTGTGTGTGTGTGTGTCTGATTCACATATAATGGGACTGACATAGAAATACGCTGGAAAGTGCTGTTATTAACATATGCTATTGTAATAGTAGCAATGCTGTTAACCTCATATATTAATATTTGCTCTGTTAGCATACTGGTATGTAAACTGTTTGATCATCCATACTTGATGTATAATGAGTACTTAACGAGTACTTAATTCGTGTTTAGCATGATAACCTGCATTAGGTAATCTTTATTACAGAGCAGACTCCGCAATAGTTTCTTCCCTGAGGCAGTCAGATTACTCAACACACTGCTGTCTCTCAACACTCACCTAACCCAGTAAGACTCATACCTCTGCACACACACTAACCCAGTAAGACTCTACTGCACACTGCACTTTACATAGCTGCGTTAGTCACTTTACTATAGAACTCACTTTTTTGCTGCCAGTATTACTGCTATACCTGTGCTGCTACATTACACAATAGCTTATAGTTTACGGTCTATGTTTACAGTTTACAGTCAATGTTCTGTGTATTTATTGTCCTGTGTATTTACTGTCCTGTGTACTTATTGTTTTGCACTCATCTCACACTGTTGTGTATCTGCACTTTATGTAGTCTTGCATACTGTTCTGTGTTGCACCATGGTCCTGAAAAAATGTCATTTCGTTCCAATGTATACACACTATACAGAGGAATGACAATAAAAATCTACTTGATTTGACTTGACTTATTCTATTGCTGGAACGAGACTCCCACCTAGTGGCCATTTGTGTATATTTCACCTTGTATTACTTGTGTCCCAAATTCATTATTTAGGTTAATTTGTTAAAATGTAAATTCAAGCATTGTATTGAAAGATTTGTCATGTTTGTTGTAGTTATTATTCATTGTTATTCTTTATTTCAAATTTCATAAACCTCCCACATGTACAAAATAAACCCAAAATACATGTGGATTTTATTTGAATGAATCAATTCTTAAATCTGCCATGGACCTGTTCTTCTTGCTCCTTATATAAACCTTCTGACAGAGGTTGAGGACTAGTGTTAACTCGCCAGTGTATCTACTTATACATCTTTAACAAAGTGGTCCTTTGAGCCGGATTTTTTATACATCTTCTGATGGGGACATCTCGGGATTGCATTGAAGAACAACAGAGTCTCCATCCTAGTAGGAACCGACGGCTCCCTGGACATCTGGAGGACTTTGTACTTGCTTCCCAACCAAAAAGTTCATTTCACCCCCTCCACCAGATGACTTAAGGCATATGCATATTAGTGAGACTGTCTCTGCTCCAGATGTGAAATCTCAAACCTCTAGTCTTGATAGGCTGCGTAGAGTAGAGGAGTGTGTATGGAATGTACATCATGTAGTGCAACATGAGCCATGCCCAGAGTCTGCTCCAGCAGGTATGATACATCATCATATATGTTTATCTGCAGCCTGGTGATTGTCAGCAGACATTTCAACAACAGGTTGTTGGTGGTCCTTTGGACCACAATGTGTACCCCCAATGATATCATCCATGGAGTACCAACCTGTAGCTGGCCAACCGCCAGTTTATTTACCTCACATAGCACCTGTGCAGAGTAATACTGTGAATCCCAATTTCCTACATACACAATTAATGCAACCATTAATGGCATCCAGCACAGCCTCCTGTACCCCAGTACTCAATAGCACAATTGCGTACTCAATAGTACACAATAGCGTGATGGACAGCCCTGACAACTGGTACAGGGAGAAATTGGTAGTATTCTGTGTAGCCCTCCATTGAAACCAGGTGACGCTCAGGGTTTTGAGTCCTTTGCCCTATCGGTTAGCACCCTTGTTGGTCTCCTCAATACACTAGAAGGGTCTTTCAAGATTGATTTTATGTGCGGTTCCGTTGTTGATAGATTACTCACCAAGCTCCTATTGTCATACAGAGATAGCTTCGTTGAATACTGTCTAACAGAAGGTATCTCCAGAATGGGACAGATAGAACTATACAATTCCTGAATTTCCAGAATGGCTTGAGAACAAATCACAAGCGCTTCAGATATCAAGGAAAGCAGCTGAGCTCTACAGTCCAGAGAGACCTCACTCTGAGAATAGAGAACCCTAAAGCCACCAAAGGTATAGTCCACAGTCTAATATGGCATGGATCATGTGACAGAGAAGTCCTCTGACTCATCTACCTTGTCTTCCCAGCCAAAGAAAGAACTGACAAAGGTCAAGAAACGGGAAAGCTTTAATCCATACTGCCCATTTTGCAAATGCCAACTGCATTGCCTCAACTGTTGTTCTTATTTTGGTTAACTGACTATTGCACTAATAACTGTATGGATAAAGGATGATAACAGATGTTGGAAGTGTGCCAACTGCCAACAGCACCCTAACAAAGCTATGTGCCACCTGGGGTGAGTACCTATCAGTTCTCCATGAAATGTCATCCAACATCAACAAAAACATCCTTACCATGAATAGTTTATGCACAGTTTACCTTGATCAGGCTACTCACTCTGGCAGAGTCATGTTGAAAGTGGTTCAAGTCAGACTCCATAGCAAAGAGAGAATACTGGACACATATGCCATTCTAGACCACGGGGCGGAAAGGACTGTACAGTAAATCTCCCTACAGCAGTACATTACCTTGAGTTGGAGAAGACAGATGAATCACTTGCCCTTAGGACAATTAGACAGGAGATAGTAGAGATCCAGGGGGCATCAGTCTCATTTGAAGTGTCTGCTTCTGTGAATCCAGACATTCGACACAAGATACACATTGTCTTTACTGCACAAGAGCTGAACCTTGCCAGGCAATCCTGCCCTGTGGACATTCTGAAGCACCAGTTTACACATCTGAGAGATGTTCCTATTACTCCTTTCAAAGATGTACAGCCCATGCTCCTTATCAGTTCTGATTATCCACAACTCATCACACTGACAGCCCCCGTAATTAGCGGCCCATTAGGCAGTCCTGTTGCTGTTGGTACAAGTTTGGGTTGGGCTATCCAAGGGCCGACTACATTCTTAGACCAGCCATTTGAAACTACCTGTTTGAACACCTCAGTGTTCCGCTCTCCCACAAATGATCGGTATTACCATGTCAAAAAGCTATAACAGGTAGACATACTTCCCTTTCAGCCAGTGAAAGACATTACATGATCCAAGCAGGACAGAGACACTCTTGAAGTGCTGGAAACAAAGTCAAAGAGAGTAGAAGTGGATGGAGTCTACCGCTATGCAACTCATCTACTTTGCAAAGGAAATGCAAAGGTCTTGCATGCACGTCCAGAATCTGTCATGGCCCTTTTAAGGGCAGGGTATGCAGTAAAACTAAATCCTAAAGAGGCCAAAGGTACAGATGAGTCATTTTTTATTCCCCACCATCTTATGCATCACAACAACAAAGCTGGAGTTGTGTTCAACTGCTGGGTTCCATCAAGCCTCACTGAATGATCAGTTACTTCCAGGACCCACGCTGGGTCCATCCTTGCTTGGAGTTGTCCTCAGATTCAGACAATATCCTGTTTCTATTACTGGAGACATTTGTTCAATGTTTCACCAAGTGAAAAAAAGAGAGGAGTCCTGACATCTATGAGTTGCATGCTCTTCCATTTGGGACCACATGCAACCCATGTTTCGCCACTTATGCCCTCCAGCGTCATGTCATGGACCATCGTGAAGGCAATGAAGAGGTAGTAAACTCAGTATTGCAGTTATACTATGTGGATAACTGTCTGCAGTCCCTTCCCACAACAGATAAGGCCAAACATCTTGTGACACTGTCACACAGGACACATGTTTTAATCCACTCAATATGTATTATGATGGTTTTATATATATTTGAGTTTTATGGATTTATATGATGTCTTAGCCATTTTATTCTTCTTACCTATTTTTATGTGTGTATGTCTTTAAATGAGTCTGGGTCTACCTGGCATGTGACTGATCACATGACAGGAAACAGGAAATAGCCAGCATAAAGGAGGCAGCACGGCAAACAATGCTGCAAAGGTCATTGCTCACGTTACGACCATTTAGTGATCACCAGCATCCTGGAAGAGTGGAGTTATCTTTGTGGACTTACCTTTCCAGCTCTTTGGATTATCACTACTGGGGACTTTTGTATATACACCGGTGGACACTTCTCACATTCACTTTGGGACTGGCAACACGCTAGGATTCAAACGGACTGTTTTATGGTATGGTGAAAATGGACTCTGTACTTTTAACAGCCTAAGTTATTCTAGTTTTATTGTGTTGTTTTAAGTTCCTTGTGTTTATGGTAAATACATGTTATTTATTCACCTTCTTTCTGTGACCATCTACACCAGACCTATCAGAGGGGTTATAGTTATAGTTATATAGTTATAGTTATGGACTCTCAATTACCAATGGCCAGTGGGCAAAGTAGCATGAGTTATCCCCAGCAGCGATGGAAGAATTAGAGTGGCAGAGGTTATATTGGAAACCACGTCTACAGTCGCCCTGTTTCCAAGCTCATTGTGATCCTGGAGATACCTACTGATGCTAATGGTACATAACTTACGATAACAGGGACTTTTATTATATTTCCAAATTGCTGTACAAATTGGGAGGCATCTGTATAAAACTCCCTGTTGAATCCACAGTGTGGGCTAGTCTGTGATGTCATACATGGGCAGAGTCAGGGAAATGCCCAAACAAGTCCAGTTTAATCTAGTTTGTTTTGCTACTGCAATGAGGCAGCTCATGCAACTACCTGTTTGGATGTGTGTGCGTTCTTGACACTGTAAGTTTGCTTTAATATACTTTTAGGTTATATATATTCCACCAAAATTCCACCACAGTACTGTGAAAGACTGATTTCCAGTTATTGGAAGCATTTGGTTGCAGTTATTGCTACTAAAAGTGGAACAACCAGATGTTAAGTTTAAGGGGGCAATTAGTTTTTCACATGGGTGATAGGTGTTGGATAACTTTTTTTCTGTTTACTCAGGTTCCCTTTGCCCTATGTTGTATTTTATTTGAAGACTTAAAACTATTTAGTATGTGTTATGTGCACAGAGACATGGGGACCCAAATGCAGAACACAGACAGGCATCCAAAGTGAAACAGGTTTTATTATAGCAGGTGAGGGAGTGAGAGTGTGTTGAATTGGAATGGTCAAGGTTGGGACTCGAACTCTGGTCTGCAGAGTCACATGCTCAGCCAATTAGGGTCACATGCTCAGCCAATGCACCATGGGGAGGGAGAGCAGGGGCCTGAGAGCTGAGTGCAGAGCCACAAGGGAGGCAAGGCAAGGCAGGGCTGGGCATAGCAGGAAGGGAGCCGAGGGTGAGCAGACAGGCAGAGGTTTGAGCTGGGAGACATGGAAGAGGGGATGGATGCGCAGGGACCTGGGGAGCCTGAGTTTCACAGTGGTGGGATTAATGATGCTTTCAATAGTGAAGAGCCCCAGATAACAGGGGGGAGAGTTTCTTGGCCTCTGTCTTGAGCGGGATGTCCTTGGTTGCCAGCCAAACCTTTTGGCCTGGCTGATAGTTGGGGGCTGGGACCCGACGACAGTCAGCCAGGCGACAGTTGTGCTTGGTGGAGCGGGGTAGGGGGAGTGGGCTTCTTTCCACACCCTGTGCCAATGACAGAGGTGAGCCTGCATGGAGGGAACAGCAATGTCATTTTCCTGGGCTGGAAATTGGGGAAGCTGATAGCCCAGGGAGTATTCGAAGGGGGGTAGGCTAGTGGAGGTACTAGTTAGGGAGTTGTGGGCATATTCGATCCAGGGTAGCTGGGAGCTCCAAGTGGTGGGGTTGTTAGCTGTGACACACCGCATTGCTGCTTCCAGTTGGCCCACTCTGCCTGGCCATTGGTCTGGGGGTGAAACCGTGAGGATAGACTGACCGTGGCCCCGAGAGCATTACAGACTGTCCTCCAGACTTGGGAGACTGCCCACTCTCAATGACAAACCCCAGGACCCTGACCGAGCTGACATGAAATTTGCACTTCCCTGCTTTGGTGAATTCTCGAGTAGTCTCTGGGATACCTGACGGACGTGGAGGATGTGTTCTGCAGGTGTGAGGGAGAAGATCAGAATGTCATCCAGATAGACAAAGATGAATTGTTTCAGGAAAATGTCATTCATTAGGGCTTGGAAGACAGCTGGGGCATTGGAGAGGCCATATGGCATGATGAGATATTCAAAGTGGCCCAGGGGGTAATTGAATGCTGTCTTCCACTCGTCCCCCTCTCTGATCCTGACAAGGTGGTACGCATTCCACAGGTCCAACTTTGTAAAGATGGTGGCCCTATGTAATGGCTCGAAAGAGGAGTTGAGGAGCAGCAAGGGGTACTTGTTCTTGATGGTAATGTTGTTGACTCCCCGACAGTCAATACAAGGCTGGAAGATCTTGTCCTTCTTGGCCACAAAGAAGAATCTGGCACGAATCTAGCAATTGTTAATATACTCCTCCATGGCCTCGGGAAGAAGGTCGATGGCACAGTCATGGGGGTGGTGAGGTGGTAGCGGGAGGGCCCATTCCTTGCTGAAGATACTCAGGGGGCATACTCGGGGGGGGGGGGGGGGGGCACGGATGAGAGGTCCGGAGGGTTTGAGGTTGGAGGGGCTATAGCGGTCCCAGTCTCTCTGGGGTTGTGTCTTTTAAGCCAGGAGTGACCCAACACCAGTGGGGTACATGGGGAGGAGATGAGATTGAGCCCGACCTGCTTGTGGTGGTTTCCTGAGAGAACCAGGCCTACCTGCATGTGTTCTTCTGCTGACTAGGGGCTGGAAGGGGCTTGAGGGCTCTCTTAGAAGCTCTCTCGGTGCCACTCTCGTATGCGATTGCCCAGCTGGTCCATGCTGGGTCCATGATGGCCTGGCCATGATGTTTGCACACAGATACAAGGGGACCCCAAATGCAGAACACAGACAGGGATCCAAGGTGAAACAGGCTTTACTAAAGCAGGTGAGCAAAGTGAGTTGTGTGAGGTGTGTGAGCAAGGTGAGTTGAATTGGACAGGGAGATCTCAATCTCGGGTCCACAGCATGAGGGTCAGATGCTCAGCCGACTCGCCATGGGAGAAAGAGAGCAGGGCCGAGCGTGAGCAGGCTTGAGTGTTGTCGAACCTCTGGCTTGAACTCGGGTCAGCAGTGTGAGGGCTGAGTGCAGAGCAGGTGAACCACAAGGGAGGCAAGGCTGGGCTGGGCATGAGTAGTGGACCTGGAACACAAGGGACAAAAACATAGTGAGCACAGGACAAAACAATGAGGGGAAAATAATGCGGAATACTGGCATAAAAGGAAACGTAAGTAGAACCGGAAGTTACTGCACTGGAAGCCGGAACAATCAGGCGATGAGTGGCTGAGGAACCTGGGTTTTTATATATTTTTATATGATTTTTATGATTTCATAAACCAAACTAAACTGTTATAACGTTATATCTGAAGGGTAAGAGAGTTACAAAATAAAAACTTACCACTGTAACGTCTGAACGTATTAAACTGATTTCTGAATCAGCCTGGACTTAGCAAAGAAGTTTCTCTGTTTCTTTGAGCTGTGAATCCATATCAGTAACCTTTTCAACCAGATGCCATCAGAATGCTACAGGGGACACGACCCCCCTCTTCAGACACACACACACACACACACACACACACACACACACACACACACACACACACACACACAAAGCTTACCCACACGCGCACACACACAATGGAAGAATCTCTTTTGAATGTAACATGTAATTATTCGATGTCCAAATAGTGTGATGTTTTCCTATTTGCATATATTGTGTGTTTATGTAACATAACTATAATGATTTTAGATAGTTTAATTTAGGATATTATTTTAAATGTCTGTAACCATGTTTCACCTTTTAATATTTTCATAAGTCCATCGAATTTGGTATGTAATTAATCGTCTCGCGATACCCCGATCGATTATGCATATCACATTACAATGGGATACATTATTTCATACTTTTTCTTAATCACATACATAATACGGTTTAAACCAGCTCCTCCCAGGACATGCAAATTCAGGTCTGAGACCAGACAAAGAGAGTTCATCCCGCCAACAAATCCACCTTCCTTATTGGCCAATAGCCCAAAGAGGCATGTGCATTGGTGTTGTCTTTAAAACAACACCACGCTTTGAAATCACAACTTCTACACTCTTCTCTTCTTCAGATTCTCTTCAGTCTTAGTTCACTTCAGGTTTCCCTCCCCTGGGGCCACGTGCCCCGGGAAGAGGGAATCGCTCCCTCTCTCTCTCCCAGACAAAGGATGCAACCGCCTCACGGCCCACGCCTTTTCAATGGCACGATGAACCAGCGAACTCGACACAACCTCGCGCAAACTTTCAAACTGACAACACCCAGGCCATGCAAGTATAGTTAATGGATCTATACATGCGTTAAGATTGTACCCCTGTTTACAGGAGATTTAAGTTCGTTGCTGGTTTTGAAAAAGGCTAATTAATTGTTGATTTTGTCTGTTACCCTCTTCCTTTCATTACTTTCTCTCTAATCTCTCTCTTCTTGTATATAGATGTACATATGTATTGCTTGCTTAGAGTTAGTTGTGTGTATCCATAGTTACACCTAGTTATTAAAATCTATTATCACCACGCTTGATTGTCTCTGTTTTGGTCACGTGACGAATCACTTCTACACTGCAAGACCTCGCTACCTGCTTTTGAAACAAAGATTCCTTCCTGGCCAGAAGGATAAACTCCCTCTTTAGAGTTCATAATTCTAAACTAGACTACAGCTAATCCTAAAACCTGATCTAGACCACATACATAGTCATAATTAACTATAATCTGTTGTAGTTAATTATCTATATGTATATGTGCACATACATGAATTCCCTTTCATGGCTGATGTATATTTTTATAACTGGTCACAACACGCGTTGATTAGATATATAGATATATTTCACGCCATTCGAGCTAACTCCTTACATAAATTGGAGAATACGTTTAAACGTGTTAAACATCTTTTAATTCGTTACATGAATTGTAACTGGTGGAGAATATATTCAAACATTTTATTTTTACATCTGATTTGCTACATATTCTGGTAGATAATCCAGGCACACTTTAAAACTCGTCTCCTTTAAAAAGGTGCTTTGAATCCAAGTGTGCGCTTCTGTTTCGTTTCATTTTTTAAAGCTGATTCATTACACCACTGTGAAATGTTCTGCTCAAGTCACTCTTGCAAAGTTGGTTCCGATTGATCTGTTTGATCATCCGCATTTTCTGAATCTGACTCAGGCTCAAGCTGAAAGGGTAAAACTGACGACATTAACTGTGTTTATAATTGCTTTAGAAGCATTGGAAGCTGAAGCTCACGATTATGGTAAGGGGCGTTACATTTCCAACACACGCTTGAGGTTTTTGGCCAATCACAATGCAATGGGTCAGCTGGCCAATCAGAGCACTCTGGGCTTTTCAGAATGGGGCTTTGGAGAAACCAGAACTCAATCGGAGCATTTCAGGCAGCCTGGAAATAGAGGTACTGCAATAATGAGCAGTATGTGAAAAATAATGTTTTTGAACATTGAAGCATGTTGCCCTATTTTATTACACCCAATAAACAAAATAATGAACTTTTAAAAACTTTTTAAAAGCATCATATGACTCCTTTAAATATCATAAATAGTGGAGCGAAAATCTTAAAAATCGTTTACGGAGGTCTTACATTTTGGAGCGCTGCAGAGAGATGCTTTAAACAGCAAACATGTTTTTGATTGGTTGGTGATTATTACGCTAACATATTTGCATGCTAATAGACAGGGCCACAGCTACGGAGTTCTGGGCCCCCTGCAAAAATATTGATGTGGGCCCCCACAGCCCTCCACCCATATCATATACAGTATAAGATATGGGCATGGAGGCCCACATCTATGGTGCCATTTAATCTAAGAGAGATTTCTTACAAAATAACAAAAGGACAACAAAAAGACAAATTAATGAAATAATAACAAAAGACAAAAAATTAAAAAACTACAACCACAATTCCAAAAAATTTGGGATGCTGTGTAATATGTAAATAAAAACAGAATTCAATGATTTGCAAATCTCATAAACCCATATGTTATTCACAACAGAACATAGAAAACATATCAAATGTTTAAACTGAGGAAATGTACCATTTTAAGGAAAACAAATAAGGTAATTTTGAATTTGATGGCCGCAACACGTCGCAAAAAAGTTGGGATGGGGGCAACAAAAGGCTGGAAAAGTAAGTGTTACTAAAAAGAAACAGCTGGAGGAACATTTTGCAACTAATTAGATTAACTGGCAACAGGTCAGTAATATGACTAGGTATAAAAAGAGTATCTTAGAGAGGCAGAGTCTCTCAAAAGTAAAGATGGGCTGGAATCTGGATGGAAGCATATGTTGCTCTAAAACCTGTATATACCTTTCAGCATTGATGGTGCCTTTCCAGATGTGCAAGCTGCCCATTCCATAGACACTAATGCACCCCCATACCATCAGAGATGCAGGCTTTTGAACTGAGCACTGACAAAAAGATGGATGGTCCTTCTGTTCTTTAGTCCTATTTAGTTTAGAGGACGCTGCGTCCATGGTTTCCAAAAAGAATTTCAAATTTCAATTTATCTGACCACAGAACAGTTTTCCTCTTTGTCTCAGTCTATTTTAAATGAGCTTTGGCCCAGAGAAGATGACGGCGTTTCTGGATCATGTTCACATATGGCTTCTTGGTTGTATGATAGAGCTTTAACCAGCATTTGTGGCTAGCACAACGAACTGTGTTCACAGACAATTAGTTCTGGAGGTGTTTCTGAGCCCAAGCAGTGATTTCCATTACAGAATCATGCCTGTTTTTAATGCAGTGCCGCCTGAGGACCCGAAGATCACGAGCATGCAATATTGATTTTCAGCATTGTCCCTTGCGCACAGAGATTTCTCCAGATTCTCAGAATTGTTTGATGATATTATGTACTGTAGATGATGACATATTCATAGTCAATTTTACATTGAGGAACATTATTCTGAAATTGTTCCACAAATTGCAGACACAATTTTTTTCACAGATTGGTGAACCTCTGCCCATCTTAACTTCTGAAAGACTCTGGGTATAAAAAGAATATCTTAGAGAATCAATCATGTTACTGACTTGTTGCAAATTAACCTCCAGCTGTTTCTTTTTATTAACATTTACTTTTCCAGCCTTTTGTTTCCCCGTCCCAACTTTTTTTATACGTGTTGTGGCCATCAAATTAAAAATTACCTTATTTTTTTCTTTAAATTGTACAGTTACTCGTTTAAACATTTGATATGTTTTCTATGTTCTATTGTGAATAACATATGGGTTTATAAGGTTTGCAAATCATTGCATTCTGTTTTTATTTACATTTTAAACAGCGTCCCAACTTTTTTGGAACTGGGGTTGTAGCTTCTACCAAACTCAGCACCATCATTCACACTGCTTAGCCTGATCATGCTGTATTAGTAGATAGTAGATTCTGACTGCAGGTCCAGTGAACATTTCTGATCATTCTGGTGTGTAACAAACCGAAAAAATTAAAGTAAATCTAATAAAATATTATTATGTGGCTACTGTTGTCAACTATAAATACCAATTCTTTGATTTGAAAAAGACATTGTTGATTGAAGACAGTTGTTACTCAGTCACATTAGATCCAGAAAGGTCCAGAGGGCATCTGTTTGAGACAATTATGAAACTGACAGAAGTAGCTTAGGAACTATAGAAGTTCAGGAGTTGAATAAAATTGTTCGGCAAATAGATTTTTGTCATAATACTTTTTTTCTGTTTCTGGGGGCTTCTCATCACAAATTGAGATTCATCACACCAGGATAAGTTTTTTTCAGTCTTCAACTGTTCAGTTTTGGTGAGCCTGTGCCCACTGCAGCCTCAGATTTCTGTTCTTGGCTGACAGAACTGGAACCTGACATGGTCTTCTGCTGTTGTAGTCTGTCCGTCTCAAGTTTCGACATGTTGTACATTCTGATATGCTTTTCTGCTCACCACAATTGTACAGAGTGATTATCTGAGTTACTGTAGCCTTTCTGTCAGCTCAAACCAGTCTGGACATTCTCCGGTGACCTCTCTCATCAACAAGGTGCTTCTGTCCAAAGAACTGCAACTCACTTTGTTTTTTCTTTATTGCACCATTCTGAGTAAACTCTAGAGTTTGTGTTTGAAAATCCCAGGAGATCAGCAGTTACAGAAATACTCAAACCAGCCTGTCTGGCACCAACAATCATGCCACAGTCAAAATCACTGACATTTTCCTCTCATTCTGATGGTTGATGTGAGCATTACCTGAAGCTGCTGGTTTGTATCTGCATTGGCTAGTTTGCACGTTTGCCTTGCACCTCAGGGGTCAGGGGTTCGAATCCCACCACCGCCCTGTGTGCACTGAGTTTGCATGTTCTCCTCGTGCTTTGGGGGTTCTTTCGGGTATTCCATTTTCCTCCCCAAGTCCAAAGACATGCGTTGTAGGCTGATTGGCATTTCCAAATTGTCCGTAGTGTGTGAATGTGTGTGCGATTGTGCCCTGCCCCATTCAAAGTATCCCCCGCCTTGTGCCCCAAGTTTCCTGGGATAGGCTCCAGGCTCCCCCGTGACCCTGTGTAGGATAAGCAGTAAGGAAACTGGATGGAATAGGTGTACAGGTGTTCCTAATAAACTGTTCAGTGAGTGTATTTTGAGCCCTTTACAGATACAAATCCAGAAACGAATAACAACATTGCTTTATACCACTACTAGCTAGTAAGATATCTCCAGAAACTAACAAAACCAAGAGTACTGGTGTGAGCCCTCTTTGTATTTGTTGCTTTTTTTCCATGATGTTTTCCAGTTGTGATGTTAACTGCTTCTTACAGAGAGTGGTTCACAAATAGAAAAGCAAAATATCTTCAGTATGTCAGCCACAAAAGCATGTGTACATTTTATTTTGTGAAATAAGTAGCTGCACAATAAAATGAAAATGTCAAGGCTCGTTCACACCGGGACGTTTTTTTCAGCGCATTAAATGGTCCGTTTTTCAACGTGTTTTTTTGTGTTCACGCCCACGCGTTAAACACAAGTGACACACTGAATGAAAGTGCAGATTCACTCCCTGACAGAAGGTGGCACTACACAACTTTCCATTTCTGACACCTGCTTATCACTGAGAAGAAGAAGAGAGCCAGTATTTGTGTTTGCAAAAAGCTATTCACACACTTTTTGTAAACTGCCTAATAGAAAATGGATTTTTCAAGCAGTAGTAGCACCACCAGCAGCAGTAGCAGTGTCAGTTTTTTTTCACAACACTCACTACAGCAACTGAAATATAATATTTTTGATATGACATGTTCTATCAAAGTTAAAGCATGTACACGCTTTTGCAAAATGTAAGGTATTTGGTGATTTGGCCACTGCAATAAATACTTCTTTAAAGCTAAATCCTTAAAGTTCTCATTTTAAACAATATACTCTTTTTAAAAAAGTAATGATTTGAATTATGTCAAAGTCGCAGCAATAGCATTCACATACTTATGGGAAGACCCAAATTATTTTATTTTTTAATCCAATTTTTTTTTCTGGAGGGGGTGGGTCCCAAAAAATGTTCCTGCAAATTGATGAAGTGTTGACTATGAATAGTCTTTTTTGTGGTCAATATGATAATACAACGATACAATAGTGGGGCACTTAGCTATCTGAATAAGAGGTCAAGAATATTTATGTGCAAATATATGCCAGGTGCAAAATAAATACAATGGACCATTAATCAGCGGATTATCGTTGAGCAGAGATGTGAAACATTTGCAGGGAAGAGACAAAGAAGAGACAAATGCTATTTAGTATAGAAAGCACACTGAAATAATTAAATGGATCACTTAGAATATATGTTTGCATTTCAGTGTCGTCAAATATTCTGGGTATGTCACTTATGCACTCTCTCACTAAAATGGTGGATGCTAGTAAAGAGGTTTAAATATTTTTATAGTCGCTATGGCGTTTATCGTATAGTTCTTGGCATTCAGACACCTTTTCAGCTCAACATTCATCTTGCTTGCATCTTTTTCTTCGTCTTCTTCTTCAGGTATCGACATGTGCTCGGCAAGACAGTTTTGTGCTTGAGCGCCACCAAGGCGTGTTTTTTATGTAACTTCAGTGGCTCCAGGCACATGAACAAAAAAAAAGCGCAAATCTCATTGGTTGGCCAGTTTCTAATGCGGCACGTCAAAAAAGGAAAAAATTGATGATTTGACGCCATGCGTTTTACACGTTGGTGTGAACACTCCCGTTGACAGCCATTGATTTAGGCACGGGGTGTTAAACGGACCGTTTAATGCGCTGAAAAAACATCCGGTGTGAACGAGCCTTCACGGTTGATTTTCCCTTAACAAAGCAGATTCAGTGTAAAGTGCTATTTTTTCTTAGTATATTTTTTTATAGTGTAGCTAGCAATTTTATCAAAATGGTAGTTTAGCTGTAGCTTAGCAATTTTAAACCATGGGTAGCTTGTAGCATTGCAACTTAAGATGGAAATACAGAAAACAACAATTAGGATTTTGCATGTGTTTTCTGTATTTGTATGTGTTTTCTGCATTTGCAGCAAGTTGGGCCCCCTGTTGCTACCATGCGTGTGTTGCCAGTTTGATGCATCCGTTTTCTGCATTTGCATGTGTTTTCTGTATTTGCATGTGTTGGCCCCTGTTGGCCACCGTAAAAAAACAAATAGAAATGTTTTAAGGGGGAAAAATAAAAAACTTCCAATAACATGGTTGCAAAAGTGTACACACCCCTTAACTAATACTTTGTTAAAGCACCTTTTGCTTGTAATTCAAATTGTGAGGAGAACTGCAAAGCTCTCTTCAAGCCATTCCATAGGTTTTTGATAAAACTTACAGCTGGGATCTGACTGGGCCATATAAAAACATTGATCATCTTCTGAAGCCGTTCTTTTATGTTGTCTTGGCTTCGGATCATATTTGATACATTCAGGGAGTGACCAGTACTTGCCAGATATTCCTGCAGCTTCATTGTCATAGGTCTCTTGGCAGCCTCCCTGATAAGTATTTGTCCTGTCTTTTCATCAGTTTTGGAGGAATGACCTGTTCTTGGTAATGTCACTGTGGTGCTCCATTTTCTCAATTTGTTGATGATGGACTTCACTGTGTTCCATGGTACATCTAATGTTTTGGAAATTCCTTCATACCCCTCTCCAGATTGATACCTTTCAACAATGAGATCCTGTACATGCTTTGTAAGCTCTTTGCAGACCATGGCTTAAGTAGTCAGCTGAAACCAAGAAGATGTCAAGAAAATCCTATAGAAACAGCTGATCTTTATTTTTGGACAATCAGAATTAATTAATTGATAACAGACAGTGCTTGAATTGTTCACATGCTGCCATGTGTGTTGGCCGGTATCGGCTAATCATTAAGTGTTACATTCTGAATTTCTACAGTGAATAAAATATACTAGGAGATATTGCTGATGCTGACAACATAAATTTATTTACTCAAAGGGACAACCACAAATTGACTTCACACACATGCCAGTGATCAGAGGTCTCAAATATGTTCTAGCTATCATGGATAAATTCTCTAAATGGCTAGAAGCCTTTCTATTTCTAGCAAAATTTCCTTATTTTCTAATTCTCACAAAAGAAATAATCCCACAGTACAGTATCCCCCAAACTATTGATAGTGACAATGGGACACCTTTTGTTTTCAAGGTAACACAGTAACTGTGCAAGTATCTAAATATTGATTGGCACTTTCATATTCCATATCATCCCCAGAGTTCAGGGATTGTGGAAAGAAAAAAAATTCTCAATTAAGGAATGCCTTACTAAGGGGCTCTTAGAGAACCCCTCAAGTAATTGGGTCTATTACCTGCTGTCCTATGCGAACTTCACATGACTCCTAATCGGAAAAATAAATTGTCTCTTTTTGAGATCATTATGGGCAGACCATTTCCCACTCCATGGACTAAGGGTAACCCAGGTGTTTGCTTTACAGTTGATTTGTATGTGAATGTCGGTGACTACACTCAAGCTCTCACTGAAAATTTGAACAATATACATGGTGATGTTTCTGTTTTTTCCCTCTGCCTACAGAATAGCCTACTCATGCTTTCCTCCCAGGTGACATAGTTCTCGTCAAGAGCCTGAAACCATGAAAGGTTGGGGAAGCAGCCTTTGGTCATTCTACACGTGTGGTGGCCATTACCCGTACTGCTGTCCGTACGGATTCACAACCCTAGTGGATTCACGCCAGCCACATCAAGCAGCTTGATTGTGTCCAGTGACAAGAGACAATACTGCCATTAAGTAGCCCTCAGGGGGCCTCATCACATCTCACCTCAACATATCCTCAACAGATGAGAAAGGGGAACACTCAGAATCAAGCTGCTCTTAGGGGGCCTCTTCTCATCTCATTTAACACATACACATATAGCCTTGTTTCGTATTAGACATACATATGCAGAGTCTGTTATTCCCATTATTATTTTGATCCTTTGTCATTGCGCGGCCTTAAAAGTTGACTATCGTTTAGGGTAATTAATACTTGGAAGTAGTGGATTCTGAAGTGTGTGTATTCTCAGGTCTTTGGTGTACCTTGGCAAATAGGTGATATTTGCATCTGCGCCAATAGTACCAACTCTACTCTAGTGTTGGGGTGCTCTGTCTGTCAGACCTATGTAAACATGCAACCCACTTTTCAGGGTTTAGCACCCAGATGTTCTATTAATGGCACTCAATTCGCTCTTAATGGTAAGTGCCCGTTCACCAAACTGTATAGCACTGTGCTATAGGTATGTGGTCAGAGAGCCTTTATGGAAATCCCGAGTGATTTCCTTTGGACAGGATATTGTTATCCTGCTTTCGTGATCCCCAGTGTTTCTATCTATATCACCGATCCCTGAGCCAAATGTGGTGTCCCTAGAAAATTCATGGGGTACGCATTAGCCGACCTGTGGACCACCCCTGGTGCCTATTTTTAGGTGGTGGCACAACAGCTACTTTAAATAAGAACCTATATGCTTCCCGAGGAGGCATTAACCCTAATCAGTAACGAACTGAAGGCCCTTCGTGAGGTCGTGGTTCAGAATAGGTTGGTCCTACACCTATTAACTGCAGAGCGTGGAGGTGTGTGTAAAATGTTGAACGCCTTGTGTTGTTTCTACATCCCAGAGAACTCACACAATATAACTAACATCATACATCACATGAAACAGGCCATAATGATTCCTCCCGAGGTGGATGATTCCTGGTTTTCCTGGTTCTCATCCCTGTGGGGAGGATGGGGATACTGGATAATGCACTCTGTCATGCCTGTCTGTCTGATCATTCTTCTAGTATTGCTGTTCCTCCCATGTTTTCTAAAATGTTTGATGTCTGTGCTGCACAGGTCATGGTTTCCTCTGGTCGTTGAGTCCACAGAGAGCATGTGCAGGTCCTTTTAAGTACCTAAGAGGGAAAGTGATAAGGCAAGGTCTCTGTGTCTCAATTCTGAAGGTCTCTAGTTTGTGTCATGATGCCATTGCTTCTGCATAACAAGAAGTATGGCCTTCGATAAAGTTTTTTTCCGCATTCCTAAGTGACCTCCCTTTTGATCTCCTTCTCATTCTCTTTCGGCTCTTGTTATTATCTGATAGAATAGATGCCTTTAGTTCTTATATCACTCTAACCTATGTGTAACAATTTAAGGGTTGGGCAAGGAGAAGGCGGGAACCGGCTGAACATAACTGTAAAGTTTAATCATAAATGAAACTGAAACAGAACATAAAACACACAAATGGAACACAAAATGCACGTGCATCTCTCTCTCTCTCTCCGGCGCTTCCAGCTGCTCCTTTATATCTCTCTCCCACTGATTTGTCTAATCAGTGCCAGGTGTGCGTCCTCACAGCCTGGCCACTCCCTCCTCCTCGCCACACTCCTCCGCCGCCAGATTCAGGCCTCTGGCCTGACGTACACCCCCTCCCACCTTTTCGGGAGGGCAGTGCTGCCACTTTACCTGCGAGAGAGAGGAGAGATGAGGAGGAGGAAGAGGGGAGAGAGAAGAAGCAAGCTGGAGAGCGAGTCATAGAGAAAGAGAGGAGAGAGAGAAAAAAAACACTCTGGTCCCCAGACACGCTGTCATCTAGCTCTAAGCCAGCTGGGAAGCGATCCCCCACGACGCCGGGCGATGGCACTGGACTTCCGAGTGGGTGGCTGCGGCTCCTCCCCTTTTACAGCGGACGGCAGCCGCACCTTCACCTCCCCGACTGACGGCTACGTCTCCTCCCTTTTCCAGGCGGACGGCAGCCACATCTCCACTTCCCCGGCGGAGCCTTTATGTTGTCTGTTATAAAAATGCATGTATTAAATGTAGGGCTGCAACTACGATTATTTTCACAATCGATCAATCGGCCGATTATTATTATTATTATTATTTCCGATTAATCGATTAATTGGATGGGAGGCAAAGTTTCAGTACCAATTTTTCATTTATTTAAAATAAAATCCACGAATTGAGTGTTACAAATATAAACTTCAGACTAAAGCTTTACATTAACACAACTGTTTGTCAAATTTTATATATATATATATATATATATATATATATATATATATATATATATATATATATATATATATATATATATATATACACATACATACATACATACATACATACAGTGGGGGAAAAAAGTATTTGATCCCCTGCTGATTTTGTACGTTTGCCCACTGACAAAGAAATGATCAGTCTATGATTTTAATGGTAGGTGTATTTTAACAGTGAGAGACAGAATAACAACAAAAAAAAAAATCCAGAAAAACACATTTCAAAAAAGTTATAATCTTACAAAACCAGGGAAGGAGGGAAGCAGGATGCACTCGCAGGGGAAAGTGGTCAGTTTATTAGGCACAGTACAAATAAAAGGAACATTCAAAAGAAAGGGGACAGTCCAAGAAAAATCCAAAAAATAAACAAGATAATAATCCCCAAAAAAACGCTCGGGCAGTAATTCCAAACAGATTAGTTAATAATCCGAACACTTACAGGGCAAAAACCCAGGAAGTCATTAGACAGTAATCCAAAGGCTTTATAGGGCAAAAATCCAGTAAAGTACGAGGCATGAATCCAAGAACCCGGGAACGCCAGGTAAACAAAAACATAGGAAAAAAAACAACACTATGATTCTTTATCTTTGTCGCTATATATAGTTATCAATCTTAACCACTTTCAGTTACGTCTAAACTCACTCTTTAACAATACTCCGTGACACAAATAGGGGTTTAAGTAACAAAGTTATTCCAAAGCAAACAAGATCAAACAAGCGACACCAGGAAACCAAAATCACAATTGGAAATAAAGGAGAACCAGTGACAGAACACAAACCCAGCGGACCAATAAGGAAGCGGGGGCAGAGACATGATGTAACACAAAAACAAAAGTGCACATGGCAACATACAGGTGCATCTCAATAAATTAGAATGTTGTGGAAAAGTTCATTTATTTCAGTAATTCAACTCAAATTGTGAAACTCATGTATTAAATAAATTCAATGCACACAGACTTAAGTCTTTGGTTCTTTTAATTGTGATGATTTTGGCTCACATTTAACAAAAACCCACCAATTCACTATCTCAACAAATTAGAACATGCCAATCAGCTAATCAACTCAAAACACCTGCAAAGGTTTCCTGAGCCTTCAAAATGGTCTCTCAGTTTGGTTCACTAGGCTACACAATCATGGGAAAGACTGCTGATCTGACAGTTGTCCAGAAGACAATCATTGACACCCTTCACAAGGAGGGTAAGCCACAAACATTCATTGCCAAAGAAGCTGGCTGTTCACAGAGTGCTGTATCCAAGCATGTTAACAGAAAGTTGAGTGGAAGGAAAAAGTGTGGAAGAAAAAGATGTACAACCAATCGAGAGAACTGCAGCCTTATGAGGATTGTCAAGTAAAATTGATTCAAGCATTTGAGTGAACTTCACAAGGAATGGACTGAGGCTGGGGTCAAGGCATCAAGAGCCACCACACACAGACGTGTCAAGGAATTTGGCTACAGTTGTCGTATTCCTCTTGTTAAGCCACTCCTGAACCACAGACAATGTCAGAGGCGTCTTACCTGGGCTAAGGAGAAGAAGAACTGGACTGTTGCCCAGTGGTCCAAAGTCCTCTTTTCAGATGAGAGCAAGTTTTGTATTTCATTTGTAAACCAAGGTCCTAGAGTCTGGAGGAAGGGTGGAGAAGCTCATAGCCCAAGTTGCTTGAAGTCCAGTGTTAAGTTTCCACAGTCTGTGATGATTTGGGGTGCAATGTCATCTGCTGGTGTTGGTCCATTGCGTTTTTTGAAAACCAAAGTCACTGCACCCGTTTACCAAGAAATTTTGGAGCACTTCATGCTTCCTTCTGCTGACCAGCTTTTTGAAGATGCTGATTTCATTTTCCAGCAGGATTTGGCACCTGCCCACTCTGCAAAAATTCACCACACCTGAACCCCATAGAGAATCTATGGGGTATTGTCAAGAGGCAAATGAGAAACAAGAGACCAAAAAATGCAGATGAGCTGAAGGCCACTGTCAAAGAAACCTGGGCTTCCATACCACCTCAGCAGTGCCACAAACTGATCACCTCCATGCCACGCCGAATTGAGGCAGTAATTAAAGCAAAAGGAGCCCCCACCAAGTATTGAGTACATGTACAGTAAATGAACATACTTTCCAGAAGGCCAACAATTCACTAAAAATGTTTTTTTTATTGGTCTTATGAAGTATTCTAATTTGTTGAGATAGTGAATTAGTGGGTTTTTGTTAAATGTGAGCCAAAATCATCACAATTAAAAGAACCAAAGACTTAAACTACTTCAGTCTGTGTGCACTGAATTTATTTAATACACGAGTTTCACAATTTGAGTTGAATTACTGAAATAAATGAACTTTTCCATGACATTCTAATTTATTGAGGTGCACCTGTAAACAAAACCAGAGTTCATGACACCGTCCGGAGCTTTTCATGAATCGTGCTGGAATGCGGAAGTGCGCTGCTCCGCTAGCGGCACAGCGAGAGGGAGAAGCTAACATATAAATTGATTTGCATTTTAATGAGGGAAATAAGTATTTGACCCCTTCGACTTAGTACTTGGTGGCAAAACCCTTGTTGGCAATCACAGAGGTCAGATGTTTCTTATAGTTGGCCACCAGGTTTGCACACATCTCAGGAGGGATTTTGTCCCACTCCTCTTTGCAGATCCTCTCCAAGTCATTAAGGTCATTTTCAATGCTCTGGGTGAGGGAAGGAGGTTCTCACCAAGATTTGATGGTATATGGCCCCGTCCATCGTCCCTTTGATGCGGTGCAGTTGCCCTGTCCACTTAGCAGAAAAACACCCCCAAAGCATAATGTTCCCACCTCCATGTTTGACGGTGGGGATGGTGTTATGACTTGGGGTCATAGGCAGCATTCCTCCTCCTCCAAACACGGCGAGTTGAGTTCATGCCAAAAAGCTTGATTTTGGTCTCATCTGACCACAACACTTTCACCCAGTTCTCCTCTGAATCATTCAGGCAAACTTCAGACGGGCTGTACATGTGCTGTCTTGAGCAGGGGGACCTTGCAGGCTCTGCAGGATTTCAGTCCTTCATAGCGTAGTGTGTTACCAATTGTTTTCTTGGTGACTATGGGCTCAGCTGCCTTGAGATCATTAACAAGATCCTCCCATGTAGTTCTGGGCTGATTCCTCACCGTTCTCATGATCACTGAAACTCCACGAGGTGCGATCTTGCATGGACCCCCAGACCGAGGGAGACTGACAGTTTCTTCCATTTGCGAATAATCGCACCAACTGTTGTCACCTTCTCACCAAGCTTCTTGGCGATGGTCTTGTAGCCCATTCCAGCCTTGTGTAGGTCTACAATCTTGTCCCTGACATCCTTGGACAGCTCTTTGGTCTTGGCCATGGTGGAGAGTTTGGAATCTGATTGATTGATTGATTGCTTCTGTGGACAGGTATCTTTTTACAGGTAACAAACTGAGATTAAAGGGAGTGCTCCTAATCTCAGTTTATTACCTGTGTAAAAGACACCTGGGAGCCAGAAATCTTTCTGATTGATCAAATATCAATCAAATACTTATTTCCCTCATTAAAATGCAAATCAATTTATAACTTTTTTGAAATGTGTTTTTCTGGATTTTTTTGTTGTTATTCTGTCTCTCACTGTTAAAATACACCTACCATTAAAATTATAGACGGATCATTTCTTTGTCAGTGGGCAAACGTACAAAATCAGCAGGGGATCACATACTTTTTTCCCCCACTGTACATAAAATAAAATATAGTGGTGCTTGAAAGTTTGTGAACCCTTTAGAATTTTCTATATATCTGCATAAATATGACCTAAAACATCATCAGATATTCACACTAGTCCTAAAAGTAGATAAAAAGAACCCAGTTAAACAAAAGAGACAAAAATATTATATTTGGTCATTAATTTATGGAGGAAAATGATCCAATATTACATATGCGAGTGGCAAAAGTAAGTGAATCTTTGCTTTAAATATCTGGTGTGACCCCCTTGTGCAGCAATAACTGCAACTAAACTTTGCGGTAACTGTTGATCAGTCCTGCACATCAGCTTAGAGGAATTTTAGCTCATTCCTCAGTACAAAACAGCTTCAACTCTGGGATTTTCGGTGGGTTTCCTCAATGAACTGATTGCTTCCACAACATTTCTATTGAATTATGGTCAGGACTTTGGCTTGGCCATTCCAAAACATTAACTTTATTCTTCTTTAACCATTCTTTGGTAGACCAACTTGTGTGCTTAGGGTTGTTGTCTTGCTGAATGAGCCAATTTCTCTTGAGATTCAGTTCAGATGTCCTGGCATTTTCCTTTAGAATTTGCTGGTATAATTCAGAATTCATTGTTCCATCAATGATGGCAAGCCGTCCTGGCCCAGATGCAGCAAAACAGGCCCAAACCATGATACTACCACCAACATATTTCACAGATGGGATAAGGTTCGTATGCTGGAATGCAGTGTTTTCCTTTTTCTAAACATAGCCCTTCTCATTTAAACGAAAAGTTTTATTTTGGTCTATCCACAAAACACTTTCCAATAGCCTTCTGGCTTGTCCACATGATCTTTAGCAAACTTCAGACAGGCAGCAATGTTCTTTTTGGAGAGCAGTGGCTTTCTCCTTGTGACCCTGCCATGCGCACCATTGTTGTTCAGTGTTCTCCTGATGGTGGCCTTATGTACATTAACATTAGCCACTGTAAGAGAGTATTTAGTTGCTTAGAAGTTACCCTGGGCTCCTTTGTGACTTTGTGGACTATTACATGTCTTGCTCTTGGAGTGATCTTTGTTGGTTGATCACTCCAGGGAATGGTCTTGAATTTCTTCCATTTGTGCACAATTTGTCTGACTGTGGATTGGTGGAGTCCAAACTCTTTAGAGATGGTTTTGTAACCTTTTCCAGTTTGATGAGCATCAACAACTCTTTTTCTGAGGTCCTCAGAAATCTCCTTTGTTCATGCCATGATACATTTCCACAACCATGTGTTGTGAAGATCAGACTTTGATAGATCCCTGTTCTTTAAACAAAACAGGGCGCTCACTCACACCTGATTGTCATCCCATTGATTGAAATCACCTGACTCTAATTTCACCTTCAAATTAACTGCTAATCCTAGAGGTTCACATAGTTTTGCCACTCACAGATATGTAATATTGAATAATTTTCCTAAATAAATAAATGTCCAAGTATAATATTTGTGTCTCATTTGTTTAATTCGGTTCTCATTATCATCTTTTAGGAGTTGTGTGAAACTCTAATGATGTTTTAGGTCATATTAATGCACATAATTCTAAAGGGTTCACAAACTAATATATATATATATATATATATATATATATATATATATATATATATATATATATATATATATATATATATATATATATATATATATATATGCACACTCACATACATACATACATACAGTGGGTATAGAAAAGAATCACCCCCCTTTAAAATAATCACATTTTGTTGCTTTTCAGCTTGAAATGAAGACGAACACAGTTTTTGTTTTATCCAGCTGTATTTACTCAGTGCAACTTATAACATCCAAGTGAAAGATATAACACCAACATGTTAGAAAAAAAATTAAAATTTTTTTTTTAAAAAAGAGGCTACCAAGAGGCCTACAGCAACTCTGAAGCAGTTGCAGGAATTTATGACAGAGTGGTCATTGTGTGCATGTGACAACAATATCACAAATTCTCCACAAATGTGGCTTGTATGGGAGGGTTGCAAGAAAAAAAGCCACTCTTCAAGAAAGGCCACATGAATGCACCTTGAAGATTCTGAGGCCACATGGAAAAAGGTGTTATGGTCAGATGAGACTAAAATTGAATTATTTGGCCTCAACACCAAACGATATGTCTGGTGGAAATCCAATACAGCTCACCATCCAAATAACACCATTCCTACAGTAAAGCATAGAGGTGGTAATATCCTGTTATGGGGGTGTTTCTCTGCAGCAGAGACTGGAGCACTTGTCAGGATAGAAGGAAAATGGATGGGGCAAAATAGAAGAAGGTTTACCTTCCAACATAACAATGACCCAAAGCACACAGCAAAACTGACCACACAGTGGTTGAAGGAGAAAAAGGTGAATGTCCTTGCATGGCCTAGTCAGAGCCCAGACTTAAACTCCATTGAAAATCTGTGGAATGACTTGAAGACTGCAGTCCACAAACGGTCACCATCAAATTTAACTGAACTTGAGAAGTTCTGCAAAGAAGAGTGGGCAAATATTGCAAAGTCTAGATGTGCAAAGTTAGTAGAGACATATCCCAACAGACTAAAGGCTGTAATTAAAAAATTACAACAAATTAAAGCAAGGATCCTTTTTCCAACTCAGTGATTCTGGTTTTTTATTATTATTATTATTTTTTAAATTTCTGAGATGTTGGTGTTATATCTTTCACTTGGATGTTATAAGTTGCAAATACAGCTCGATAAAACAAAACCTGTGTCCGTCTTCATTTCAGGCTGAAAAGCAACAAAATGTGATAGATTATTTTCTATACCCACTGTGTGTGTGTGTGTGTGTGTGTGTATATATATATATATATATATATATATATATATATATATATATATATACGTTTACATTATATATAAGTATTTATGCATTATTTTTATGGATGCACAAAAAAATCACTGATAATTAACTACAGTCCTAAAGTACTCCAAAAACTCACTTTCACTGCACCTTGTGGTTTCTGTTCCTCACTGCCATTAGCATATCGTTTTACTTATGTTTACTTAGATCATAGTGTTTTGATTAGACATTACAGATTTTACTTGTGCTCCTACTGTTGATCACCACGTCTACATTGCGAGTGAGGAGCAACGCGGCCTTGTTACAAATAGCTCACTTCCGTTATAATAAACGACAGAATTTACACTGCATCACACAAATACAGCATATAATGACAATAAACTTGAATTAAACTAAACCTTTTAAGCAACTCGCACCAGTTTCCCCAACCCTTTGCACACAGTGGAACATTTTCGATATAAACATAAGTCTGTGCTTGTGCATCACTGTTGTGCTTCCGTGCTACACAAGCACTGCTTTGTAATGTTTGCAGGTTACAGTCTTCTTCTACATTTAATATAAAATGTTCCCCTGCCTTAGAGAACTTGGAGGTCACACACTTTTTTCTACTGTCACTTGAAGTTTACACCTCTCTCTGATGGTGACTGAGGTCATGTTGGGCATAAAAGGTAACGCTGACATAAACAGTAAACTGAAAAAAATTCACTGTTGTTGACTCTGGTAGTGCCTCCCAAATCACACACTTATGCACTATTCTATGCCATTTTGTAGTATAAATACTGTGATTAGTGTGTTCACACTGAAAAACCCCAAAAAACAAAATGCACTTTAAGTTCCCGGATGATCCACTCATTCAACCGAAAAAAAATGAAGTGTGGAATGATGGACACTTCATGCACTCAACGGTCGCAGCTTTAGTGGATGTGAGGGGCTATATCAGGCTCAGATGCTGAATGGAAAAAAAGATGTTTACATTGCCAGCAGCCATAACCACAACCACAACTTACTATGTTGATTTTAAATTGTGCAAGCAAAATTCGCCTGCGGAGACGATTACGCCTCCGTCTGACGGTGACTGAGGTCTTGTTGGGCATAAAAGGAAACATTAACATAAACAGTAAAATGTACCAATTCATTTTTGTTATCTGTTTGGCTATTTCGCTAATACTAGCGCCATCGCATTACGTGCGTTTGACGTAATTTACCCTCGACTGGGAAACAGCATATACTTCCGGTTAGTACAATACCGAAAGTGTGCCATTTGAGACGATACTACCCTTCTAATATTCATACACTAGATGGCAGAGTGTATTGTGCACTGTATAAGTGTATAGTGTATACTGTAGTATGTCATTTGGGACACAACTTGGGTATTCCGCTAAAGTTAACGGTGTCACATTACGTCCGTATGACGTCATGCGCCATCGACTGGGAAATGGCTTATACTTCCGGTTAGAAAAAAACCGCTAGTGTTCCATTTGAGACAATACTACCCTTCTAAATTTCATACACTAAACGGTAGTCCATAGTGCAAGTGTATAGTATCTCATTTGGGACACAACACATTCGGAACAGAAGTAACGTAAGGAGTAAATGTACCCGTGCCGCACGCAGACAGACTACTCGATAATGAGATTTGTTGACAACGATTTTCATAATCGATTATTATCGATTTTATCGATTAGTTGTTACAGCTCTAAGTAAATGTATTAAAATGGAGAATGTTATCACACGTGATTGGTCGCATGCACATATACATCAACACTACATTCAGTCAGTGTATGGAGTGCGCGTGGCTGAGCAGTGTGGCGAAAAGATCATCCTATTATTCTGTTTTGTATTAATTTACAAAAAAATTAATGGCGGCTCCCATCGTTCACTCATCACTAGAAGGCAGAAAAGAGTACCGGCAGCTTGTGAGAAGTGCCGGTACGCAAGAAAAAGTAAGGGTATGCCAAAGAGTAAAATGTAGAAGTGCTGGTACTGTGTACCGGTGAGTACCGGCCCACTTTGAGCACTGATGACAAGTGTACAATAATTACTTTTGAATATACAACCGCAATTCCCAAAAAGTTGGGACAGTATGGAAAATGCAAAAAAAAAAAAAAAAAATTATTTGATGTTTTACTTTGTGAATTTAATTTATTTTTTAAAATACACACTCATTTCAAATCTGATGACTGCAACACACTCCAAAAAAGTTGGGACAGTCGACTGTTTAACACTGTGTAACATCACCTTTCTTTTAATAACACTTATTAAGCGTTTGGGAACTGAAGACACCAGTTGGTTAAGTTTAGCAAATGGAATTTTCCCCCCATTCATCAATTATGCGTTTCTTCAGCTGCTCGACTGTATGGGGCCTTCGTTGCTTTATTTTGCACTTCATAATGCGCCACACATTCTCAATCAGAGACAGGTCAGAACCACAGGCAGGCCATGTTAACACCTGCACTCTCTGTTTACGCAACCATGCGCTTGTAACCTGGGCAGAATGTGGTTTGGTGTTGTCCTGCTCTGGATGGCAGCATATGTTGCTCCAAAATGTGGACATATATGCATTAATGGTGCCCTCACAGATGTGCAAGTTATCCATGCCATGGGCACTGACACGCCCCCATACCATGACAGACACTGGCTTTTGGACCTGACGCTGATAATAACTTGGATGGTCCTTTTCCTCTTTGGCCCGGAGAACACGATGGCTGTTTTGTCCAAAAACTATTTGAAACTTTTTGAAACTTGTTGGACCACAAAACACGATTCCACTGTGCTACTGTCCATCTCAGATGAGACCGAGCCCAGAGAAGTCGGCGACGCTTCTGATTTGCATAGTAAAGCCTTAACTTACATCTGTGGATGCAGCGGCGAATGATGTTGACTGACAAAGGTTTACCAAAGTATTCCCGAGCCCATGTCAGGATGTCCATTACAGACTCATGATGGTTTTTAAGACAGTGACATCTGAGGGATCGGAGATCACGCGCATTCAGAAGTGGTTTTCGACCTTGCCCTTTATGCACAAAGATTTGGTCAGATTCCTTTAATCTTTTAATTATATTGTGCACTGTAGAAGGTGAAATGCCCAAAATCCTACCGATTTGTCTTTGGGGAATGTTATTCTCAAAGTGTTGGATTATTCTGTTAGTAGATTGGTGAGCCTTAACCCATCCTTACTCTCGAAGGACTAGGCCTTTTTTGGAGGCTCCTTATATACTATGATTAGATGATTGCCTCACCTGTTTCACATCACCTTCTTACTTCAACTTGTCACATCGCTATTAGTAATAAATTGCTCCGTCCCAACTTTTTTTGGAACGTGTTGCATGCACCAATTTAAAAATAAACATTTATCATATACAAAATACATGCAACATATACAAAAAACTATTCAGTTGATTTGGTAAAACATCAAATACCTTGTCTTTATATGTTTTTGTTTAAATACAAGTCAAAGTACATTTACAAATCACTCCTCTTTGTTTTTATTAGCATTTTCCATACTGTCCCAACTTTTTCGGAATTGGGGTTGTAAGTTTGCATGTGATTAATTTTGACCACATTCACATGCAAGTTTTGTTGGTTGCTACATCACATAAAGCTGGAAAAAGACGATTTATATCGGTTTCAATTTTTTTGCATCACAAAACCCCTCAACTGTAACAGGATATATAGACTTTTTATTTCCACTGTAGCCTCCCCAACATTGATCACTCACTTACTGATTCTCAGTACAAAGAAAATTTGTAGTGACTTTAGTTCAAGTAGCTGTTTCTCAGGAAACGTAAGCCCAAATAAGTTTAAATTTGGTGTACTGCATTGTTGTGCTAATTTGAAAGTGCATTTTTAATTATGACTGAGTAACAGGGGTTGTCACACTTTATGCGGTCAAGGACCCTGTTAACTCTAAAATAAATTCCACAGACCCCAAATGTAATCCAAATATTAGGTTTATTATTTAGCTGTGGACAATAATATTTTTGGCTGTTTATTGGTGTAAAAGAGCTTTTTATTCATACATTTTACACAAACATAACACAAATACATTTATACATAATTTACATAATTTATAGACCTGTTTGTTATTTTTTAAGTTATTTAGGTTTGGATGAAACCCATTCAAATCAAATAAGCAGTCAAAAGGCTAATGAATATAAGAACTCATTAATAAATATAGGCTAATAATTTAGTGGGTCGTTATTTTCCCCAATGTAACCGACCCATTGGCTATGCTTCTGGGGGACCCCACTTTGAGATCCAACGGCTTAAAAGACATGTCCACCATCAGACAACCACTTTCAGCAGGAATTTCACAGGGTCAGCATTGAGCTACCATCATGACACATGAACAATATATTCATCTAAATTCTGTTTAGTGTTCTGTGTAACTTGGCACGGACTAGCCACTGGGAGCGCTATATGCAACGGGCTCTTATTGGACCCCCAGATAGCTGCTTTATTTATCATTATTATTTGTATTAGCAGGATTAGCATTAGTAGTAGTCGTCTTTTCTAGCATACTTTGTTTTATCACAGTGTGGAGGTGGAGCTGTGAGTTAAACTGGAGCTGTCCACGGTTTGACGTGTCTATTCACTGTTCCGCCGCGCGGCTAAGAGCGCGTGCTCGCCCTGCCTCATTTCCTGTGGCTAAGACTCGACCGAGAGAGAGAGAGAGAGAGAGAGATGGGTTCCTGATACCGAAACGCGGAAAAGCAGGGGTGGGAGAGTTTGAGGGAGAAAAAAGAGAGAGGCGGAGAGAACAGGGGAATTTTACACTGACAGAAGCGTCGGGTAAGAAGGCGAATTTCTGAAATCTTTTGTTTCTCACACTTTCACGCTATAAAAATTGAAGCCCGACGCGTCACCAGCGCTCGAACCCAGAACTCATGGGTTAACAGGTAGGGTATGCGGCTCACCCACCCTTAACACTCATTTTTACAGTAGTCTGTTTGGCCATAATACTGATATCTTCAGTGGTATCCGCTTAGCGCTTTATAGCACACATATGGACTTAAGTGTTTGGACTTGACATGTCAGGTAGCTACTCCTCGGACAAGGTGAATTGAAGTAGGAAGTGCTCATGAGGGATACGAAAATTGTCGTGAAGCGAGTTGTGACAGCTTATGGGTTTGTTCGTTTTACCCGCGAAACTGTAAACTGTTAAGTGCAGTTACCGTCTCTACAAGCAGCTTCTTTCCACGCTGTCAGGTGAGACACATGACAGCCGCGCGGACAACAAACCTTTTTTAGGTGAGCGCAGGATGTTGGACTTGTCGGTGGTTTTATAGCTGACCAGTGGACATTATAGCGCAGCCTGTTTCTCCCCATTTATGAACCTTCTACTTGACACATTCAACAGTAGCCTGTCTCTTCACAAGTTTGGACCGTATCGTGACTCTTTGGCCTCACGGAGCTCCGGCGTCGAGTTGCCGGTTGTTCTGTTTCGGCGGTTGGGAGAATGCGTGTAGAGCGGTCTCGGGGATTTAAATGAAAAGCTCGCGGCTCAGGGCTTAAACCTCACACTCCCCTCGTTTAACCTCCATGAGGGGAATTTCTCCTGCTGGAAATTTCTGCTGCGTCAACACCTCCTACCTTAGTGCACTGGATCGAAGGTTTTTTTTTTAAAGACTCCTTTATATTAAAATTTCCCGCGCTTGACCATAATCTTTTTGTGTAACACTTCTCGCAACTTAATAAAGTGCAGTGTGTTGCGATAATCGCCGGGTGAGACATGGGGTTGTGTGTGTTTTCGATCTGAATTCGGGCTATTGTGTGGGTAGCGTGAGTGTCTTTCTCCGCACGGTGTCCACTTAAGCTGGTCAGTTCCGTTTTCCTCCATTTTGTCGCTCGGGGTTGTATAAAGGAAAGCATGCCACTTGTTCAGCTCTTGTTTAATTTCAGCCGCGACGTCAGCAACAGTCGCACGCGTTAGTAAATCCACTTCCAGAGACGCTGCTGGTGTATTTACCATACCGCAGACGGTTTAGTGCGTTTCGGAGTAGTGCAAGGTTAATCTATTTTATGGGCGTGTCTGATGCTGCTCGAGTATTTAGCGGACACTTTTATAAATAATAAAATTTTACCAAAAGCGTAAGTGGTGTATTATTCTGGCATGTAGTATTCGGTGGGTCTGCGGTAGCGGGTTTGTCTATTCTGATTTTGTTTTATCGTTTCTGATGCCTTTGACGTTCTTCTGGGACACTTTATACTAATAACGTCCCAATATCTACTGATATCAATCTTTTACAAGACTCACGCTGTGAGGCAACCCTTGGTACAGGTGCACCTTAATTGAATGAAAGTATTTAGAGCCCTTAAATGTAGAATCTGGTTGGTCAGTGTTTAGAGATTCACTTTTGTCATTAAATCTGTAAATGTCAGTGCTCTATAAATAGATGTAATTTGTAAATAAGTAAGTATTGGTATATATTTACGAAGTATTGGTCAACTGGTTAAAAACTGAATTGAGCAGAGTAATGTAGCTTATGCAAGGCAACTGACCTGATGCCCATCTTCTAACATGGCATAAAAGTGGCTGAAAGTAGTCACATATAAGATTTCCTCCTTTTTTGAAGATTTGCTGGGGTAAATATTTTTTCTTAAGTACGTCCACGTCCACATAGACAGCTGAATGTGCAGGTGATAGTTTTCTCTTGTTGAACAGGGGAGTTAGTGTATGCCAGAGGTGCATGTCTGTTAAAACATTAAGTGTAAAACATACAAACTGTCTACCTGTCACTCCAAAACTGAAAACATACATTCAGGGATGACTATTAGGGCAGAACAATTAGACATACAGTCCCTCCCCGAAAGTATTGGAATGGCAAGGCAACTAATTTTGTTTTTGCTGTGCTAAAATATTTGGGTGTGAGATCCAAAGATGAATATGAGAGGAAAGATCAGAATTTCAGCTTTCATTTACTGATAATTATATCTAGATGTCTTAAACAACTTAGAACATGGCACATTTTGTTTGAATCCACCCATTTTTCAAGTGATCAGAATATTGGAACATGCGACTGACAGGTGTTTTTTGTTGCCCAGGTGTGCCCTGTTAGATTGATTGTTTAAACATTTAATAACTCTGAATGTCTGCTCATGGTTTGAGCCCTGGGTTTCGCCTGTGAAGACTGCATTTGTTGTTAAAGGATAAACCAACATGAAGACCAGAGAGCTGTCTATGGGAAAGCTGTGAAGAAAAACCCAAAAACAACAGTCAGTGACATTATCAACAACCCACACAGGGCAGGGGCAGGTATCACAATCTAAAATTTGAAGAAGACATAGAAAGCAGAAATATAGAGGCCATACCATAAGATGCAAACCACTCATCAGGATTAAGAATAAGAAGTCCATATTAGAAGTCACAAAGAAATACAGAGATAAGCCACAAATGTTCTGGAACCAAGATTAACCTCTACCAAAGTGATGGAAAGGCCAAAGTGTAGAGAAAGAACGGACCTACTCATGATCCAAAACATACAAGCTCATCAGTCAAGCACGGTGGAGGTAGTGTCATGGCTTGGGCTTGCATGGCTGCTTTTGGAAAGGGCTCACTAATCTCTATTGGTGATGTACCTCATGATGGTAGCAGCAGAATAAATTCAAAAGTCTACAGAAACATTATGCCTGCCACTTTACAGAGAAATGCATTCATTCTAATTGGGAAGAACTTCATAATTCAGTAAGACAATAACCCAAAACACACTGCCAACACAACAAAGGACTTCATCAGGGAAAAAGTGTAAGGTTTTAGACTGGAAAATTCAATCATCAGACCTTAACCCAGTTGACCTCCTGAAGAGGAGACAAAAGGAAGAAACCCCCCAAAACAAACAACAACTGAAAAAAGCTCCAGTACAAGCCTCTCAAAAGAAGAATGCAACAGTTTGGTGATGTCAGTGGGTCACCATATTGATGCAGTTATTGGAAGCAAGAGACATGCCACCAAATATTAAGGTTTATTTACGTTGAGTATCTGTTCCAATACTTTTGCTCACCCCAAAATTGGGTTGGTGTAGCCTATGCAGACTGACTTCCTAGCAGGTGTGGTATTGATGTGTCAACAGTGGACTGAGGAGTGAACTTGTTTTCAGTATGTGAAGGAGAGAAGCAAGAGGTTTTCACTAGAAAGAAATAGAAAAGACTCTCAGACCAGCACCACAACTTCAGAGGTATTATGTACTGCTACATTCTTTAAAATACAGCATTTTGCATAATGCAATGGTGGTTGCATTAATACTGTATAGTTTTTTGTTAATTGAAGACATGTTGCTTGCACAATGTAATACTGCCTGAGTTTATTTTGTTCTTATGTTTACAGTCATATTGTTTTATAAGGAATACTGATGTGTGTGTGTGTGTGTGTGTGTGTGTGGGTGTACTAGAGTGAGAGAGGTCACACAGTGCATATGTGTATCTGGAATGAAGGTAGATAGAGTTGAATATAAAGATTAAATTTATTGAGAGTGGTTGCATGTGATCATCTGCACAGAAAGGGGAGTGTGTAGATGGTCGGGGGTGAGGAGGTGGAAATAAGAGAAAAGGAGAGACAGATATGGAAGCGGGGGTGGTTGGGCTGGTAAACTGGTCTTGTGTGTGGCGGGGGCTAGTAGGATGGAGGTGCAGGCTGACAAGGCATGCAGCTGAACTCTAAGTGTGTGAGTGGGTGGAGTGTGTGAGTGTGTGTGAATGAAAGTTGCTGTCCCCAGGCTGTGGACTGAGCTGTGTGGATAACAGGTTAGGATGCCTGCTACAGTACTGACTTAAAAACCACATAAAGCACAAGGAGAGAGAGAGAGGGAGGTTGATGGGCAATATTGCAAAAAAAAAAAAAAAAAACGTGATTTTTTTCAACTTTATGAACGATTGTCAATTATGATTTTGATTTTTTTTTGTTTTTACATAATGCATTTGAAAAATATTTATAAAGTTTTTTTTATTTATTAGAATGGACTTTGGAAAAATAGTAACAGCACCATGTATAGCAAATAGTGCAAACAGTGGTTCTTATAAATAAAGGGTATTTAAGGAAACAAACAAAGATTATTTGTACTATTTTATAGCTGTTACTATTTTTGCACAACTTAGTGAACCCTTCTTTCTCGACAGAATAATAGGGACGATGTCTTGTGACATCAAATGCCACTGCAACTGAAATGTCAATTTGGAGTATTCTTATATCGCGATGCTGTTTACAGAGTAACGTCAAATCAACATGGCTGCGCACAGCATCAGAAATAAAACAAAGTAAATATTAGCTTTAGATTAATCAACATACAGACATATTTGTTTGTTAAATCTAAAACACTGATCAACAGTTTGCTGTTTCAGAAAGAAAATATACATCACTCATCTGAGTTAGCTGCTTAGCTTGTTGCTAACAAAATATGAACATGGGGCGGCCAGTTTCCCACTTTGTCTGTTGGACAGATATATATATCTATATATATATAATTGGACAAACAGTTGTGTTAATGTAAAGTTTTATTCTGAAGTTTTTTTTTTTTTTGTACAAACTTTGTTATAGATTTTTTATTTTATGACTTCTACATTATCAATTCATTACAAACAAAATCTTTGATTCCCAAACATATATATGATGGCTGCAACACATCTCAAAAAAATTTGGGACGGGGGCAACAAAAGGCTGGAAATGTAAGTGTTGCTAAAATGAAACAGCTGGAGAAACATTTTGCAACTAATTAGGTTAATTGGCAACAGGTCAGTAACATGATTGGGTATAAAAAGAGTATCTTAGAGAAGCAGAGTCTCTCAGAAGTAAAGATGGGATGGAATCTGGATGGAAGCAAATGTTGCTCTAAAACCTGTATCTACCTTTCAGCATTGATGGTGCCTTTCCAGATGTGCAAGCTGCCCATTCCATAGACACTAATGCACCCCCATACCATCAGAGATGCAGGCTTTTGAACTGAGTGCTGATAAAAAGCCGGATGGTCCCTCTGTTCTTTAGTGCTCATTTGTTTTTGAGGATGCTGCGTCCATGGTTTTCAAAAAGAATTTCAAATTTCGATTTATCTGACCACAGAACAGTTTTCCACTTTGTCTCAGTCTATTTTAAATGAGCTTTGGCCCAGAGAAGATGGCAGCGTTTCTGGATCATGTTCACATATGGCCTCTTCTTTGCATGATAGAGCTTTAACCAGCATTTGTGGATGGCACGGCGAACTGTGTTCACAGACAATGAGTTCTGGAGGTGTTTCTGAGCCCATGCAGTGATTTCCATTACAGAATCATGCCTGTTTTTAATGCAGTGCCGCCTGAGGGCCCGAAGATCATGAGCATGCAATATTGATTTTCAGCATTGTCCCTTGCGCACAGAGATTTCTCCAGATTCTCAGAATTGTTTGATGATATTATGTACTGTAGATGATGACATATTCATAGTCTTCGCAATTTTACGTTGAGGAACATTATTCTGAAATTGTTCCACAAATTGCAGACACAGTTTTTCGCAGATTGGTGAACCTCTGCCCATCTTAACTTCTGAAAGACTCTGGGTATAAAAAGAATATCTTAGAGAAGCAATCATGTTACTGACCTGTTGCCAATTAACCTCCAGCTGTTTCTTTTTAGTAACATTTACTTTTCCAGCCTTTTGTTGCCCCGTCCCAACTTTTTTGATATGTGTTGTGGCCATCAGATTCAAAATTACCTTATTTTTTTCTTTAAATTGTACAGTTACTCGTTTAAACATTTGATATGTTTTCTATGTTCTATTGTGAATAACATATGGGTTTATAAGGTTTGCAAATCATTGCATTCTGTTTTTATTTACATTTTAAACAGCGTCCCAACTTTTTTGGAACTGGGGTTGTAGCTTCTACCAAACTCAGCACCATCATTCACACTGCTTAGCCTGATCATGCTGTATTAGTAGATAGTAGATTCTGACTGCAGGTCCAGTGAACATTTCTGATCATTCTGGTGTGTAACAAACCGAAAAAATTAAAGTAAATCTAATAAAATATTATTATGTGGCTATTGTTGTCAACTATAAATACCAATTCTTTGATTTGAAAAAGACATTGTTGATTGAAGACAGTTGTTACTCAGTCACATTAGATCCAGAAAGGTCCAGAGGGCATCTGTTTGAGACAATTATTACTAAAAAGAAACAGCTGGAGGAACATTTTGCAACTAATTAGGTTAACTGGCAACAGGTCAGTAACATGATTGGGTATAAAAAGAGTATCTTAGAGAGGCAGAGTCTCTCAAAAGTAAAGATGGGATGGAATCTGGATGGAAGCAAATGTTGCTCTAAAACCTGTATATACCTTTCAGCATTGATGATGCCTTTCCAGATGTGCAAGCTGCCCATTCCATAGACACTAATGCACCCCCATACCATCAGAGATGCAGGCTTTTGAACTGAGCGCTGACAAAAAGACGGATGGTCCCTCTGTTCTTTAGTCCTCATTTGTTTTTTTAGAATACTGCGTCCATGGTTTCCAAAAAGAATTTTGAAATTGGACAAACAGTTATACATACTTATACTTACATAATAAATATATAATATAATCTTAACGCATAACTACTTATATATACTTATATATATTTTATGGATGCACAAGAAAGCACTGCTAATTAAACTACAGTCCTAAATTAATGATAAAACCTCACTTTCACTGCACCTTGTGGTTTCTGTTACTCACTGCCTTTAGGCATATTGTTTTACTTATGTTTACTTTGATCGTACTGTTTTAATTAGACATTACAGATCTTACTTGCGCCACAATGTTTATCACTGCGGCCTTGTTACTCATAGCTCATTTCCGTTATAATAAACGACAGATTTTACACTGCATGCGCGCAAATACAGCATATAATGACAATAAACTTGAATTAACCTAAATCTTTTAAGCAACTCGCACCAGTTTCCCCAACCCCTTGCACAATGGAGCATTTTGGATATAAACATAATTTTGTGCTTGTGTATCACTGTCATGCTTCTGTGCTACACAAACTCCACTTTGTAAAGTTTGCAGTTTACAGTCTTCTTCACTACATTTAATATAACATGCTCCCCTGCCTTAGAGGACTTGGGTTGCACACTTTTTTCCACTTTTTTCATGTTGGGTATAAAAGGTATTGCTGACATAAACAGTAAACCGAAGAAATTAATTTCCGTTGACTCTGGGTATTCTGCTAAAGCGAGCAGTGTCGCATTAGGGCAGTGGTAGCTCAGTGGTTAAGATGTTGGACTACTGATCAGAAAGTCGAGAGTTCAAACCCCACTGTGGGCCCTTGAGCAAGGCCCTTAATTCTCAACTGCTCAGTTGTATAAATGACATAAATGTAAGTTGCTTTGGATAAGGGCGTCTGCCAAATGCCGTAAATGTAAATATATTATGTGCGTATAACGTCATGTGCCATTGACTGGGAAGCGGCTTATACTTCCGGTTCAGAAAAAACCGAGTGTGTTCCATTTGAGACGATACTACCCTTCTAAAATTCATACACTAGATGGTAGAGTCCATATTAAAATAAAAAAAAAATAATAATAATAATAATTAAAAAAACCTCACTGAGTTGGAAAAAGGATCACCCCCCATTTTGTTGAATCACTTTTTGCTTTAATTACAGCCTTTAGTCTGTTGGGATATGTCTCTACTAACTTTGCACATCTAGACTTTGCAGAACTGCTCAAGTTCAGTTAAATTTGATGGTGACTGTTTGTGGCCTACGGTCTTCAAGATTTTTCTCAAGAATTTGACGGAATTTTGCTCCATCGATTTTCCTTCTATCCTCACAAGTGCTCCAGTTCCTGCTGCAGAGAAACACCCCCATAACAGGATATTACCACCTCTATGCTTTACTCTAGGAATGGTGTTATTTGGATGGTGAGCTGTATTGGATTTCTGCCAGACATATCGTTTGGTGTTGAGGCCAAATAATTCAATTTTAGTCTCATCTGACAATAACACCTTTTTCCATGTGGCCTCAGAATCTTCAAGGTGCGTTCATGTGGCCTTTCTTGAGGAGTGGCTTTTTTCTTGCAACCCTCCCATACAAGCCACATTTGTGGAGAATTTGTGATATTGTTGTCACATGCACACAATGACCACTCTTTGTCATAAATTCCTGCAACTGCTTCAGAGTTGCTGTAGGCCTCTTGGTAGCCTCTCTGACCAGTTTCCCCCTGGCTCTTTCATCCAGTTTGGAGCGACGTCCTGATCCAGGGAGGACTGTGTTGTACCAAATACCTTCCACTTCTTAATAATAGACTTCACTGTGCTTCTAGGCATTGATAAAGGTTTTGAAATTTTTTTGTATCCATCTCCTGACTTGTCAAATCAAAATGACCACAGCTGATCACAATTGAAAGTCAAATGGCTTTGTGTGCCATTGAGAAGGTGATTAGCTACACCTGATTGAGTTTATAAGTCATTTTTAGGAGGGGGGATGATCCTTTTTCCAGCTCAGTGATTCTGTTTTTTAATTTTTAATTTTTTCCAACATGTTGGTGTTATATCTTTCACTTGGATGTTATAAGTTGCACTGAGTAAATACAGCTGGATAAAACAAAAACTGTGTCCGTCTTCATTTCAGGCTGAAAAGCAACACAATGTGATTATTTTAAAGGGGGGTGATTCTTTTCTATACCCACTGTATGTATGTATGTATGTATGTATGTGTATACACACACACACAGACACACACACACACACACACACACACACACACACACACACAGAGTACTGTGCAAAAGTTTTACGCACCCTATTTTTTTTTTGTACAAACTTTGTTATAGATTTTTTATTTTATGACTTCTACATTATCAAGTCACTGCAAAAACATTTTAGATTACGAAACATTAGTTTTCTAGCACAAAATTAAACGTTACAGAAAAATGTTTGTATGTAATTAAAGAAAGCAGCATATTACATAAGAGACACTTAATAAGAAGCAAAAATAAGAAGCGAGTGCGAAAGTCAAAGTCTCCAGAAGAACTGTGGCTGGTTCTGCAAGATGCTCAATAAAACTTACCAGCTCATTTCCTTATAAAACTGCACTAATTGTACTGGAGACTACTATTTTATTTTTATTTCTATTTTTCTGTCACACCAAGTATTGACTTTTTTCATTTATTACTGTTTACTGCTCTTCACTGTATTTTTTGTTTAAATGTAGAAACATTTAATTTCATTATTTTGAAGGCATCTTTGCTCTACAGCATTTCCTTACATTAACTCTTTGTAACTTACATTATGTTAACGGTTTGATCTCTCTCTCTCTCTCTCTCTCAATCTCTCTCTCTCTCTCTCTCTATATATATATATATATATATATATATATATATATATATATATATATATATATATATATATATATATATATATATATATATATATATATACAGGTGCATCTCAATAAATTAGAATGTCGTGGAAAAGTTCGTTTATTTCAGTAATTCAACTCAAATTGTGAAATTCGTGTATTAAATAAATTCAATGCCACAGACTGAAGTAGTTTAAGTCTTTGGTTCTTTTAATTGTGATGATTTTGGCTCACATTTAACAAAAACCCACCAATTCACTATCTCAACAAATTAGAATATGGTGACATGCCAATCAGCTAATCAACTCAAAACACTTGCAAAGGTTTCCTGAGCCTTCAAAATGGTCTCTCAGTTTGGCTCACTAGGTAAGCCGCAAACATTCATTGCCAAAGAAGCTGGCTGTTCACAGAGTGCTGTATCCAAGCATGTTAACAGAAAGTTGAGTGGAAGGAAAAATTGTGGAAGAAAAAGATGCACAACCAACCGAGAGAACCGCAGCCTTATGAGGATTGTCAAGCAAAATCGATTCAAGAATTTGAGTGAACTTCACAAGGAATGGACTGAGGCTGGGGTCAAGGCATCAAGAGCCACCACACACAGACGTGCCAAGGAATTTGGCTACAGTTGTCGTATTCCTCTTGTTAAGCCACTCCTGAACCACAGACAACGTCAGAGGCGTCTTACCTGGGCTAAAGAGAAGAAGAACTGGACTGTTGACCAGTGGTCCAATATCCTCTTTTCAGATGGGAGCAAGTTTTGTATTTCATTTGGAAACCAAGGTCCTAGAGTCTGGAGGAAGGGTGGAGAAGCTCATAGCCCAAGTTGCTTGAAGTCCAGTGTTCAGTTTCCACAGTCTGTGATGATTTGGGGTGCAATGTCATCTGCTGGTGTTGGTCCATTGTGTTTTTTGAAAACCAAAGTCACTGCACCCGTTTACCAAGAAATTTTGGAGCACTTCATGCTTCCTTCTGCTGACCAGCATTTTGAAGATGCTGATTTCATTTTCCAGCAGGATTTGGCACCTGCCCACTCTGCCAAAAGCACCAAAAGTTGGTTAAATGACCATGGTGTTGGTGTGCTTGACTGGCCAGCAAACTCACCAGACCTGAACCCCATAGAGAATCTATGGGGTATTGTCAAGAGGAAAATGAGAAACAAGAGACCAAAAAATGCAGATGAGCTGAAGGCCACTGTCAAAGAAACCTGGGCTTCCATACCACCTCAGCAGTGCCACAAACTGATCACCTCCATGCCACGCCGAATTGAGGCAGTAATTAAAGCAAAAGGAGCCCCTACCAAGTATTGAGTACATGTACAGTAAATGAACATACTTTCCAGAAGGCCAACAATTCATTAAAAATGTTTTTTTTATTGGTCTTATGAAGTATTCTAATTTGTTGAGATAGTGAATTGGTGGGTTTTTGTTAAATGTGAGCCAAAATCATCACAATTAAAAGAACCAAGGACTTAAACTACTTCAGTCTGTGTGCACTGAATTTATTTAATACACGAGTTTCACAATTTGAGTTGAATTACTGAAATAAATGAACTTTTCCACGACATTCTAATTTATTGAGATGCACCTGTATATATATGGGCAAACAGTTGTGTTAATGTAACGTTTTAGTCTGAAGTTTATATTTGTAACACCCAGTTTGTGGATTTTATTTTAAATAAAATAAATGAAAAAAATTGTATTGAAATCTTGTCCAACAGCGATGCCCCAAAATCTAGTAGAAAGCCTTCACAGAAGAGTGGAGGTTATTATAACAGCAAACTAAAAAAAACAGGACTCAATCTGGAATGGGATGTTCAAAAAGCACAAATGAGTGTTATGGTCAGGTGCCTACAAACATTTGGTCATATAGTGTATCTAATGTTCCATAAAATTGAGACATATTATGCTTCATACATTTCAAGACACAAAATTTATTTCTTGTAAAATTACAAGTGAATGTGACAGTACTCAGTAATTTTTCTTTTTGTACTGGCAGCCCATGGAACACTTTGTATGCTTTTTATAAAATTTGGCCCAGTGATAGAATACAGTCTCAGCTACCTTGACAGCAAATTTGGTTATGCCACTCAAGCACTTTAGCACCATCAGTAAGGCAAAGTTTGAATCAGAAGAATCAGAATGCTTTTATTCACCAAGATATCTGTACAGGTAGGGCTGGGCAGTATGACGGTATATACCGTTACCGTGGAATAAAATGTCTACCGTTACAGATTTTTACAGAAGCTGTACATAAGAGTAGTTGTGAGAGGAAAAACATGGAGAAAGATAAGCACGCTGGTGAAGAAGTCCCACAAACCAATGCTGAGCAGGAGGAGGAACATGTTATGGAAAGAGGCGCGACATCGGTGGTATGGACGTGGTTTGGGTTTACAAAATCTGACAAAAAGCAGAAAAATGTTATTTGCAAACTGTGTCACGCGAATGTTCCCGCTAGCAGCGGTAGCACAAGTAACCAGTTTTATCATCTTAAAATTAAATGATGTCAAAGCATACAATTGATTTACCAGAATGACAATTTTTTACGTGATATATATCGTTACCATGAAATAAAATTACTCATTCCGTGAAATAGATTTTTGGTCATACCGCCCACCCCTATGTACAGGAAGATAGTACAGAAATGTCATGCAACATGTGGATATTGCTGACTCGGCAATTGTAGGGGTGGGAATATAATTGTTACTATGACTGTAATAAAACGTCACTGTGCAATTACTGCAGGTGCTCAATTACAGTTGAATTGTGTCGGTTTTGTAAAGTGGCTTGTGCTGTATGTATGTTATATGTTAAGCTGCCTAGTTTATCCAAGAGAAGGTCAAGGATGATGTTGTTGAAAGCAGAGCTAAAATCCACAAACAGAATGATTTGAGTAGATGTGAGAACTGTCCAGATGCTGCAGGATGTAGTGCAAAGCCACGTTTCTGGCATCGTCTACAGACCTGCTAGGGCAATATGCAAACTGGAGAGGATCTTGAAGGTCTTTCAAAGCACTTAATGATTATAGATGTCAAAGCCACTGGTCTGTAATCATTTAAGCAGGAGATGTATCTTGCATTTCGTGGGAGTCTGTTTCTTGGGAACTAGAATGATAATGGCGGATTTGAAGTAGACAGGCACGATACATTCAGCTAGAGACTGATTAAACAGATAATTTAGAATAGGAGACAGTTGTACTGAGCAGTGCCTTGGGCTCCATTCACAACAGGCATTAACATGCTTTCTGGGTGATTGGATCATAAGTGGTCAGCGCTAAGTACAGGTAGGATGCATCATGATCCAATCACTCAAACCACAATTGGAGGTGGTCTGGGACACATATGGTAACATCACATCTGTAGTGTGAATGTGCCTTGACGCATCCTAGACAACTGTGAAGGACCTACTTATTGAGCTGGAAAATATGCAATTATTGCACGACTGTGTTGGACCACATTTGTGGCACAGCGTTGTGCAACCAACCCAAACAAAACTTGTTTATTGGATTGTTGATGTACAGTGGGAATAGAAAAGAATCACCCCCTTTAAAATAATCATATTTTGTTGCTTTTCAGCCTGAAATGAAGACGGACACAGTGTTTGTTTTATCCAGCTGTATTTACTCAGTGCAACTTAAAACATCCAAGTGAAAGATATAACACCAAAATGTCAAAAAATAAATAAATAAAAAACCAGAATCACTGAGGTGGAAAAAGGATCACCCCCTTGCTTTAATTTGCCTTATTTTTTTAATTACAGCCTTTAGTCTGTTATGTCTCTACTAACTTTGCACATCTAGACTTTGCAATATTTGCCCACTCTTCTTTGCAGAACTCTGCTCAAGTTCAGTTAAATTTGATGGTGACCGTTTGTGGACTACAGTCTTCAAGTCATTCCACAGATTTTCAATGGGGTTTAAGTCTGGGCTCTGACTAGGACATGCAAGGACATTCATCTTTTTCTCCTTCAACCACTGTATGGTCAGTTTTGCTGCTTCTTCCCATTGACAACTTTCTAGCAGAGGGCAGCAGATTTTCCTCAAGAATTTGATCGTATTTTGCCCCATCGATTTTCCATGCTTTACTGTAGGAATGGTGTTTTTTGGATGGTGAGCTGTATTGGACTGTATCCTTTGGTGTTGAGGCCAAATAATTAAATTTTAGTCTCATCTGACCTGAATCTTCAAGGTGCGTTTTGGCAAAGCTAAGTAGTGACTGCATGTGGCCTTTCTTGAGGAGTGGCTTTTTTCTTGCAACCCTCCCATACAAGCCACATTTGTGGAGAATTTGTGATATTGTTGTCACATGCACACAGTGACCACTCTTTTGTCATAAATTCCTGCAACTGCTTCAGAGTTACTGTAGGCCTCTTGGTAGCCTCTCTTACCAGTTTCCTCCTGGCTCTTTCATCCAGTTTGGAGCGACGTCCTGATCCAGGGAGGGTCTGTGTTGTACCAAATACTTTCCACTTCTTAATAATAGACTTCACTGTGCTTCTAGGCATTGATAAAGCCTTTGAATTTTTTTTGTATCCATCTCCTGACTTGTGCCTTTCCACAACTTTATCCCAGAGATCTTTTGACAGTGCCTTGCCACCCATAGTTGATTGTTTGCTTCAGTTGCACTACAAAATGCTCCAGGAAAGCTCTTTTCATGCTGAGCTAATCAAAATGACCACAGCTGATCACAGTTGAAAGTTGGATTGCTTTGGGTGCCATTGAGAAGGTGATTAGCTACACCTGATTGAGTTTACAAGTCATTTTTAGGAGGGGGGTGATCCTTTTTCCAACTCAGTGATTCCGGTTTTTTATATAATTATTAAAAAAGGGACATGCTGCTTGTAAAGATTTTGTTTTTTATTAAACCGCAGTTAGAGCTGTACATCAGTCGATGTGTATCAGTGTGAGGACACATTTGTTTGCATTTTTGTTTGCAAGCTGTGTGCGCATCTGCGCGAGAGAACATTGCCAGCACTGATGACAACTGCAGCGAACACAGCAAAACATTAAATGTGTTTAGAATGTTATAAATGCTTTTAATATTATGATAAAAAAGACCTTAAAATCAGGTTTTAAATTTATATGGCATTTATGTAAACAATTTATATTTTCTGTATAAAGAATCCTGTTACTGCTGCCGTCACACAAGAGAAAAAACGGTAGTGTTTAGTCGTCATGGAAAGTGGATTTCAATTATTCTTAAAGTTTTCTCTAAACAAAATATTATACATGACTTTTCAGGCTTGCCAATGTATGTCAGCTTATCTATTAATAACAGTTATATTTATTCATACAAAGAAAATGGGAACATAAAATCAAATACATTTTCTTTTCCAGAATAAAAATATTTACATTTTGGTTAAAAATGCAGGTGACTGTGGGCAATAGTTAGTTGGAATGTTAGTTGACTCTGTCTTTGATGTGCTTTTGGTCAGCGTTGGTCATGTGGGGGAACCACAAGATAAAGTTCCTTCATGGGCAATGCAGATTTGTCCCTCAAACCATCCCAGTTGGTGGTCGATGCCCACCCTTTATATTGCTGCTCTGGTAAAATGGCATGGAACAGCAAGCAACCACACTGATCTGGCCATCCCCGGCTCTGCATCATTAGGATCACTAGCTGCTCTGGTGAGGGACAAGAAAACTGGAGATCAGGATGTCAACTTCCAGCTGGTGTTGTTGGTGTTGGCCCCGCGGTGACAACAGAAGATTGCCTATTGTCTGCATCTCCACTCAGGCTAGCAGTGACCTCGGACTGACAGTCTGATGTTAGGGGGCGGGAACAGTCGAGTTGAGGTGTCAGTGCCTCTGTTGCTGTGTGCGCCTTTATTAGCTGCATCACAACACCCATGTGGGCATGGATGAGCCCGGTGCATGTCGTCATTTTTAAATCTGCAAGAGGTCTGTTTTCCACCAAAGGTGTCTGTTAGAATAGTGGAATGATTACAACATTGCAGTTCATAGGTAATATGAAAACAGTAACCAATGTCAGTATATTCTTTTTTTATAGGCATTTTTCAATTTTTACCTTCTTTGTATTCTTCATCCTGCCACCATAAAACGAAGCGGTGTTCATTTTGGTTTCACTTAAATGGTACAGGTACTCTTTAGTTTGTCTCAAATGAGTAATGTGGCATCTGCCACCCTTCACTGTAAACACAGAAATTAAATCCATGAGTTGCATTGCACAGTAACGTTCTGCTCACCGGGCTTTGCTATACGTCCACCCAAGTTGCTTTATGCGTTTCTTGATGGTGCTGGGTGACACTCCCAATTGAAATCAGGACTGAAGCTCAGTCTGAATATTTCTAGCAGACCACTCATCATCCTCATTCAGTATATCATCACGAGCTTGTAGTGCTACACTATAAACAAATACGCACAAAGTTGTATTCAGTATCAGCTTGATCGAGATTGTATATATTTCAGCTGGATTGAGAAAAGAAGCATACCCGTACCTGTTCATTTTCAGTACAGTTAGTTTTTTAGTTGCAGCGTTAATTGTGCCCTCAGAGACACGCACATGACTGCAACAAGAAACCCCTGATGTCAGTCAGGAAGTGTCCAGCTCTCCACATAGACCTGATATTGTTGCTAATCTTGGGAGAGATCTTTGTCATGGCTGAATATCTGGTAGAAGGTCTTGTAAGTCCCAAGCTGCAAGAGTAGGAAGATTTACCATTGTTTAGATGCTGCACCATCATTTAATATGGTGCTAAATGTTAGCAATTGTTAATGTTATAATTGTGCAATTGAAACGATGAACTGATTTCAAAGAAATGGTGTAATGTATTACAAATCACACAATTGTGCAGCTATTCAGTAAGAGGCAATTCAAGAGAAACGGTAGGCTATAGGCCATTTGTTGTGTGCCAGATTTACATACAGTATTAAATACAGCAGTAAACTTTTGAGCGCCTTTAAATCAATGTACTGCCTTCTATTTTTCTCATTCATTAATAAATTGTAATTATAATTAATAAATTATAAATTATTATATTTGTTATATATATAGACACACACATATATATATATATATATATATATATATATATATATATATAGTATTATATTTATTAATAAATGTATTAATAAATGACAAATTATATATATATATATATATATATATATATATATATATATATATATATATATATATATATTAATAAATTGTAGCAACATAGTCATGAGTCGATTTTGTAATATAAATTTAAGAATTTATCATGAACCATGCCTCCAGCATCATTAAACATAAAGCCAAAAATACTATGTAGGCTTACAATGAAAAACTTAATTTTTTTTGTATGAAAAAAAAAAATTCATACAATTGACATTCATAAAAAATATAAACCATTTTAAATATTCTCCTGTGCATTCACAGTTTTTCCCTGATTTTACTCTAACCCCACCCACCTTTCACAGCCGTGCACAGCAAGAAATATGAAAGGGCAATTGGCAATAAAGACAATAGACTGAATGGGAGTTTAGAGGATGAGTTTATTTAAATTCAAAAAAAATAATTATAAACCTTTAAGTTTTCTCTAAAAAATTGACATGACAGGGTCTTATAAATGTTTATAAAAACTTTAAATGTTATAAATGTTTATAAAATTTTTATCATCCGTCTCTGCCATGTTAATGGTCCATAAAACAATTGCATTTCAGCAACAATTCAATTTGTTTTTCACACTATTTGTTTGTTTGAGCAATAAACCCACGGAGATATTGGCTTAAGTTTAAAAAAAAAAAAGTTGTCTACTGTTCAGCACCATTTTACCTGAAAACTGCTGCAAAAATGCATAAGCAGCAGTGATACTCCATAATACGGAAGCCCTAAATGGCCATGCTTTATAAAAAATTTTTTTTCTTGTTTTCTCATGAGCTCGACATAACAAAAGTTGTTTTCTCGTGATCTCAACTTAATTTTCTCGTGATCTTGACATAACCAAAAGCTGTTTTCTCACTACGTTTTATTCTGAGAAAATCTCGTGCCTTGTGAATGGGACTGGTGTTACATGCACGTTGGCATCTTCACCATCATAAATTTAATAATTGCCCACTGTAGAGATGGACTTTATCTCCGCGTTAACAGAGAGGGGTGTCCCCTTCTCAAGTTTCGAGTACTAATGTGGAAGTCATCAGGGATGAAGTATTTTTGTAGGCCAAACCGGAAGTTTGCATTACCCTGGTTCCCTCGACAAAAATCCAATACGATTTTTCCATTGACTTTTGGATTATTGCAGAAAATAAACTCTGTGACCAACAAAAGTTTATGATTCTTACATGTTTTGTTCATCAAGATAATCTTCACAAATAAACACAACTTTTATGAATTCTGATGCCTAAATACAATCGCCAGAAGTAAAAAGCTTATAAACGAACTACACCACGGTCACATGACTTCAACGTCCCACCACTACACTTCCGCGAACTCTTTCAATCTTTATTTTAAAAAACACTGCAATTGGAAAATACTATAAATTGATCAATCTATAAGTTGGGAAGTTTGAGTTGGAATAGTTTGCAAGAGCGCGAGTATAAACACAACGAGGCTTTAGTAGATGAGTTTTTCCTGTTTGGCGTGATGATGTTTAATGTCTCCGACAACCTTTGTAGTCCCATTTAGCCACTTGTTAGCAACTGCCTTTTTCAAGACACGTAAAAGCTTAACAAAATCACAAGTGGGGTATTACTGATGTATTTTATGTCATAGTATAAAACGTGAACATATCTTGAGCTTGTGTTAACCACAGACCTTATTTCAGGCATTTAACCAAAAACCCATTCAAAAAGCCCATTGACTTCGGGATGATGGATGTCGAGTACACAGAAAAGTTAAGTCAAAATCACGAGAAAACAACTTTTGTTATGTCGAGATCACAAGAAAACAAGAAATAAAAAGTAATAATGCATGGCCGTACCATAACGAATGGCATTAGAGTTCGATTGTAATGTTATCAGCTGTTAACCCGGTATGTTTCGTAGGAGCTCTTTCCTGCCCGAATGTTGCCCTGAGCATAATTTTATATTTAGAAATATTTCAATTAATTTAATATTTATGTAATTATATATTACATATAATAATAATAATAATAATAATAATAATAATAATAATTATTATTATTATTATATACACACATATTTAGCCTTTTTAAATAGATGATAGTCAAGATTATACTGGAATCGATCTCTGGTCCCCTGCGTTCAAGCACCACTGCGGTATGTAGTTTTAAAAACAAATAACCATGAGTGAACATTTTGTGTAAGTTCTTACAAGGCTGTCAATAAACCTATAGTTTATGGTTATACAAATAAAACATTTTTAAAAATCCTGTAACTTTAGGAATTTCTGTCCCTAAAAAATAATGAAACAAGAACCATATTGTACAGTATATTGACTTCAGTGGAACATTCAGTGCTTGCTGGGAGCTTGCAGTGGGCATTTTCTTATGGAAATAGCATAGTCTCAAAATGAATACATTTATAAAATCTGATTAATAAATGAAATATCGCAAGGAAACTATCATTAAATGGTAACCTGAAATATTTAGGGCTGCAACTAACGATTATTTTCATAACTGATTAGTTGGCCAATTATTTTTGTCGATTAATCAGATTCGTTTATTTCAAATAAAATCCACAAACTGAGTGTTACAAATATAAACTGCAGACTAAAACACAACTAACATTAACACAACTGTTCATCCAATTGTGTGTGTGTGTGTGTGTGTATTCTTTTTTATGGATGCACAAAAAAGCACTGAATTAAATTACAGTTCTAAATTAATAATAAAATCTCACTTTCACTGCACCTTGTGGTTTCTGTTACTCACTGCCTCACTATTGGTTTACTTGTGTTTACTTTGATCCTACTGTTTTGATTAGACATTACAGATCTTATTTGCACTACACTGTTTATTACCGCGTCTACATTGCGAGTGAGGAGCAACGCGGCCTCGTTACTACTAACTCACTTCCGTTATAATAAACGACAGAATTTACCCTGCATCGCGCAAATACAGCATATAATGACAATAAACTTTAATCAAATTAAACATTTTAAGCAACTTGCAGCTGTTTCCCCACAGTGGAGCATTTGTGCTCGTGCATCACTGTCGTGCTTCCGTGCTACACAAGCCCCGCTTTGTAAAGTATGGAGGTTACAATCTTTTTCACTACATTTAATATAAAATGCTCCCCTGCCTTACAGGACTTGGGTCGCACACTTTTTTTTTCCGCGGTCACTTGACGATTCCACCTCCGTCTGATGATGACTGAGGTTATGTAGCGCATAAACATAAACATAAACAGTAAACTAAAGAAACTTATTTTCGTTGACTCTGGGTATCTGCTAAAGCTAGCGGCGTCGCATTACGTGCGTATGACGTCATGTGCCATCGCCTGGGAAACGGCTTATACTTCCGGTTAGTAAAAACCGCTAGTGTTCCATTTGAGACGATACTACCCTTCTAAAATGCATACACTACTAGACTGTAGAGTACATAGTGCATAGTGTAAGTGTATAGTACGTCATTTGGGACAAAACTTTGGTCTGGGGTTATTGGTCTGTACTCTCCAATGCGTGTTTTCGGATCAGAAGTAACGTAATGAGTAAATGTGCACCAACTAATCGATAATGAGATTCGTTGACAACGATTTTCATAAGTGATTATTATCGATTTTTAGAGAATTAGTTGTTGCAGCTCAAGAAATATTTATCATGTTTTCATTACCAAGCTACTCACATAAAGCTAATGTGTTTTTAACTTTCTTACCCTGTTTTTTTTTTTAACTGTCTTACAAAATATAGCCTTGCAAATGCCACACTTCATTATCAAAAAACAGCATCACTTACACGTGAAGTCTGGTTATCAGCCGCCATCTTGGAATAATGAAAAGCCATCCTCTCTGTGCACTAATTAAGGCACATTGCACAGCAGGCACTGAAAGTTATGCTTCTTGTGTCAAACCGTTGAGCAAAGCTTATTATGATTGGTTGGATTGTGAAGAGAATGTCCTTTAAAAAACACTCACTCAGTATAGGCACACACAGATCAAAAGAGATATACACACACATGACAACTGTAAAAATATTCAGAAATTTACAGACATACTTGTGTATTTATGAATTGTGTTTTGTATTTGTGAATGTAAATTTATTTACATGGTGCTATGAAAAATGATTGATTCTGTTTTTGTATATCTCATACTAAAGGTTTCAGAAATTAAAACAAAATCTAAGATAAAACAAAGGCAACCTGAGTAAACACAAAATATAGTTTTTAAATGATTTAAATTATTTACTAAAGCAAAAAAGTTATCTAATACCAACTGGGCCTGTGTGAAAATGTATTTGCCCCCGTAGTTACTAATTCCCCAAATCTATCAAACTGCATTCATAAGCTGGACTAGACCCAACCAGGCCTGATTACTGCAATCCCTGTTCAATCAAATCAACACTTAAGTAGAACTTTTTCGACAGCATGAAGTTGGTTAAAAGGTCTTACACAGTAACACACTATGCCAAAATTATAAGAATTCCAGAAATGATGAGGAAGACGCACATCAGTCAGAGAAGGGTTACAAAGCTATTTCAAAGGCTCTGGGACTCCAAAGAACCACACTGAGAGCCATTATCTCCAAATGGAAAAACTCTGTACAGTAGTGAACCTTCCCAGAAGTAGCCCACCTTCCAAAAATCCTCCAATATTTTCCAGGTGAAAACCACTGCTAACCCAGAAGAACATTAAGGCTTGTCTAAATTTTGCCAAAACACACCTTGATAATCCTCAAACCTTTTGGGAGAATGTTCTGTGGATTGATGATTCGAAAGTGGAACTGTTTGGAAGACAGGGGTCCCACTACATCTGGTGTAAACCAAACACAGAATTCCACAAAAAGAACATCCTGCCTGCAGTCAAGCATGGTGGTGGAAGTGTGATGGTGTGAGGATGTTTTGCTGCTTCAGGGCCTGGGCAACTTGCAGTAATTGAGGGAAACATGAATTCTGCTCTCTACCAGAAAACCCTAAAGGAGAATGTCCAGTCTTCAGTCTTGTAAGTTGAAATTCGCAACTGGATTATGCAGCAAGACAATGATCCAAAGCATAGGAATAAATCCTAGTCCTAGAACTAAGTGAAAGACTGATCTCCAGTTATTGGAAGCGTTTGGTTGCAGTTATTGCTGCTAAAGGTGGCACAACCAGATTTTAAGTTCAAGGGGGCAATTAGTTTTTCCACATTGGTGATTTTGGATAACTTTTTTTTGCTTCAATAAAAAAATAAAAATTAAAAAAAAAAAACCCTGTATTGTGTGTTTACTCAGGTTGTCTTTGTTTTATGTTGTATTTAGTATGATATATACACAAAAACAGAAGAAATCAGCAGTGCACATTTGTAAATCATATTTTGTGAATATGAATTAAGTTTGTGTGGATTTGCTGTTTGAAAATGTATTCACAATTTTTGTGAATGTGAGTTAGCTTACACATTTGTGAATCTGATTTTATAAATGTATTAATTTTGAGACTATTCTATCTCCATATTTTCTGACATTGTTTAGGTAAAACAACCTCTTTAACTCAAACTGCCACTCACAGAATGGGCTTTGACACGTTCAGCTCCAGCCTATGGAAATTCTATGATTTATAGCGCCACTTCGCGGTTTACAGTAGCAAATGAAAAATCATGGCAGCAACCATGGCAGTGGTAAGGCCATTCTGTATGAGTAACTACTGTATATAGACCAAGCTCTGTAGACAACTGAAGGACCTCAACCTAAGGGAATCCAACCAATTTTGTCTAAATTCACTTCTAGGTTATGCTATAGTTTAGAAATTCATAAAAATGCTCAACAACATCAAATCAAGATTCTTTTGTCTGTTGATTCCTTGGAAGGTGCCAAGTCATCTTGATCTAACAAATTTGTTATTTGTCAAACATGAAGTTGGCCATTTAAAATTTTTTCCTCTTCTACAGATTTTTCCCCAATAAATGAAGAATTTGGATGACAGCATGAGGAGACCAACTCAAAGAAAACTTGTTTCTCAGATTTTTAAAATGATGAATGGTTTGTCCATAACACCCAAACGTATTTTGTCAGCTAAACCACCAAATAGGAATTGAGGGTGTATGTCAGCAGCTTACAGCTTTACTTACAGCTGTACAGAAACACTTTTCCTGCAGTGAAACAAAACTCACTTGAGCCAAGGTAACTAAAGTAGCTAGCTAATGAACTTCATTTAAAATCAACTAGCTAACTTTATAAAGAATGAGCCTAGTAGTGTATGAGTGTGTCAAACAAAACTTGTTCTGCTTTTGACTTTTTGAAGACTTTACACCAGTCTGTTGTGTTAGCGCCATCTTCATGACAGTTTGGCAAAAATGTTTAGTAATTAGTAAATTCAGTAAACTGCGAGGTTGCTTAGAATGGCCGAGAGGACTCATTGCTTCCATTGGGGGATTGAAAGCTCTTGAATTAGGCTTATTCCATTAATTATTAAACATTAAACAGTTAATCTCTCTCTCAAAACAAGAAAAAAAGCACTGGAAATCACCTACTCATAACAACTGAATGTTGGTGTTGCCAAAACAAGTATGCTGTTGCTCGTTATGACTCTTTAGTAAAGCAGTTTTAATAAACATTTTAAAAGTTTTTCCTGAACATAACTTGAATGTTAATCTATCTCTCTCTGTCGCTCTCTTTTCTCCCTAAATCTGTTTGTGTTAGTTTGAATTAAAATGAGGCTTTCTTTCTGTTGCCTAATTTGCTTACTTATTTTATTGCCTTGCTTCTTAACCTTTCTTTTGTCTGCTAGTCCTTTTTTAGCAGTCCACCACACACACTCATATGCCTGATCCCCTGTCTTGTGCTAAATCACTTTTTGACCACATGTGGTCTTAATATTAAGATCATTGCCATTTCAACTTGAAGGCTACTTTCCTCCTCAGACATTTTACACATGGCAATTGGTGGTTTTTAGTGAGTACACTCCATCTGGGATATGAGCTTATGTTATGATTATGATATGAAGTTCTGTATACAAATCATATACTTTGTTTTGGTATTATTATGCAACACCTGATATAGAAATGGGTGAAGTGCCTCAGTAAGTTTCCCTGAGTTTGTATCAAATAGGTAAATCTTGTTTTTGTAACTCCTTACAGTCTGCAATGCCCCAAATTTCTATTTCATCATGGTGCACAAGAGACTAAGTCAGTGACCTGTTAAACGCTATCTTCCTCTTATCCCCATCTATTTTATGAAAAAAGGGAAACACATCCAAGACAGAATGGAATTAGAGTGGAGCACTATAACTCACATTCATAAAAAGATGCATTTACTTGTATACAGTAAATTCTCAGGTGAAGTATTATAGGATTGTATTTTCCACTCTTTTAGCATACATGGGTATCTTTGTCCATCATAGGCCCCACAAGCTTAATGGACAGTGGTAGTCTTTTGCTTTTCTAAATGCTTGGTATGATGTTTGATCCGCATTAGCCCATTATCAAGGGTTTGAAATCCAGAAGGGAGTTCATCGGTGAGTGCTATAGTGCTGTTAACAAGGCCTGTTTAACAATCAGCTCTTCCCCCCTCAACATAGTTCAATTATGCTGCAGCAGCTTTTAGCATGTGGAGTTTGCCCACATGTTTCTAATTGAGGGGATTGTACATATGCCACATCAACTTGTATTCATTAATTAGTTCTGTCTTAAAAGTGCCATCAGGACATGAAATATTCATCAGATTGAAAAGTTGCATTTGCAGAGTGTGCATGGTTGATGGAGGAGTGTCTCACTTTTATGTAAGCAAGTTGCTAGAAATGAAGACTCTTGTCTAAGTTGTATAATTATTCTGTTCAGTTTCTTGTGAGATCGGTATTGTCTGTAGTACAATATCCACCAAGTCAGCAGTTGCCTGTGGTCTTAGTGCTGTGCTTTTGGCTTTTCAGATCCACCCTTCTATCCCCACTACCCTCCAGCCATTTTTCAGTTATCCCATCAAGGGGGTGCTGAAAGTGGGACAGGTTCCCCATGTGGCCTCCAGTCTCCCTTTCTCAATTTTACAGAGGCAGAAAAGAGTAAAATTCATTCTGACTCCCATTCTCTTTCTGTGGTTGTAGTTCCGGTTCACATGGGTGTTCTGAGGTTGTTTCACATACTTGCTCTTACCCTGCACATTGTCTCACTAGCCATCCCTCCCCTGTTTCTACTTTCTACTCATACTGTATGTGAGAATGTTGGCTGGACACTCAATACTGCCACTTCTCAGTGTGGGAATGTGTTAGTTTTTAAAATTAGGCTTCTAATGTGGGTGGTGTCATTTATAAGGCTGGCCCTTTTCTTGTTTTGTTTTTATTAGCAGTTTTTGTTTTGTTCTATGTTAGAGGCAGGTTTACCTTGACTGTAGATAGTTGAGCTATTCACATTAAGACTAAAATAAAGAAAAGCAGAAATACATGATGGCTCATGAGTGAATTTCTGGACAAACCAATGTCTCACAGCCATGCCTATGTTACCAGCACAAGACTACAAAGTATCATGGTACATATGATTAGACATAACTTAAAGCTGCAGTATCTAACATTTTTTGATAAAAAATTAACAAAAATCAATCATTAATCAATTATTTAAATTATTAAAAAAAAAAATCAGTGTTCAAAACTGTCTCCTTACCATACCCCTATTTGCAGCTTATAATAATGATTTATAATTTGAGCTGTCGGGTCGGATTTCGCGGGAAACTTCAGTTTGACGTCATTTGCATGGCCTTTGACGTCACCACGCTTTTGCATGGTTGCGTCACCTCCGTAAACAGAAAGAAGAAGAGCTGGCTACTATATCGCGTGTGTTGGGGCCGAGGATGGTGGTGTGTTTGTAGCTTGTCATTACAAGAGTTGCTTAGACTTTAAACGTGTCATCTAGATGGCTGCTTTAATCTGGATAGTTCTAAACACAATTATCATTGACATCTGGGGAATCAGCTGTTGTCAAAACCAAGAAGCCTCAAACTGCGGAGAGCCTGCAGTCAAAAAGGGAAAGCGACAGAGCCCGTGCTAAAACGAGAATAAATATCGGCATGGCTTTTGAGAGGTGGTGAAAAGTCAGAGATCTGAAGGGATTGAAGACTGATGCAGAGATGGCTTTTTTCTGCTGAACAGGTAAGACTTTTCAGTGGGTCAGTAGGTAGCTAGCTAACATTAGTGCACTTGTTCACTTGATTCAGCTAGGTATCGAGTTTCTTATGTTGTTTTTTGTTGTTGTTGTTGTTTTTTCTTTTGCTATGGTCAGTGTGGTAAATTGCACTTATTTTCTGCTAGCTGTGAGAGCAAGCAACTCCCCTCTACTCCAAGAAAACCCTATCCGCCGCCACCTCCGTTGTCAAGTACGAAAACCTCAAACCATCAGTCACAACTCATGTAAAAAAAATAACTCTGCAGTAACATTCAGTTAAGTAACATGCAGTTTTACAGTGCTGTGAAAAAGTATTTCCTGATTTCTTCTGTTTTTGTCTATATCTCATACTAAACAGTTTTAGATCTTCAAACAAAATACAACATAAAACAAAGGCAACCTGAGTAAACACACAATACAGTTTTTATTTATTAACTCGAGATCAGTCTTTCACTTACTTCTCGGACTAGGATTTTCTCCTATGCTTTGGATCATTGTCTTGCCGCATAATCCAGTTGTCCTCGAGTTTCAACTTACGGACTGAAGACCGGACATTCTCCTTTAGGATTTTCTGGTAGAGAGCAGAATTCATGTTTCCCTCAATTACTGCAAGTTGCCCAGGCCCTGAAGCAGCAAAACATCCCCACACCATCACACTTCCACCACCATGCTTGACCATAGGTATGATGTTCTTTTTGTGGAATTCTGTGTTTGGTTTACGCCAGATGTAACGGGACCCCCGTCTTCCAAACTGTTCCACTTTTGACTCATCGGTCCACAGAATATTCTCCCAAAAGGTTTGAGGATCATCAAGGTGTGTTTTGGCAAAATTTAGACGAGCCTTAATGTTCTTCTGGGTTAGCATTGGTTTTCACCTCCCCGCTCTTCCATGGAAGCCATTTTTGCCCAGTGTCTTTCTGATAGTGGAGTCATGAACAGTGACCTTTATTGATGCAAGAGAGGCCTGTAGGACATTTGATGTTGTCCTTGGCTCTTTTGTGAATTGCTGGATGAGTAGTTGCTGTTCTCTTGGAGGATTTTTGGAAGGTCTGCTACTTATGGGAAGGTTCACTATTGTGCTGAGTTTTTCCATTTGGAGATAATGGCTCTCATGGTGGTTCTTTGGAGTCCCAGAGCCTTTGAAATAGTTTTGTAACCCTTCCAAGATTGATGTGTTTCAATCACCTTCTTCCTCATCATTTCTGGAATTTCTTTCAATTTTGGCATAGTGTGTTACTGGGTAAGACCTTTTAACAAACTTCATGCTGTTGAAAAAGTTCTATTTAAGTGTTGATTTGATTGAACAGGGTTTGCAGTAATCAGGCCTGGTTGGGTCTAGTCCAGCTTATGAATGCAGTTTCATCGATTTGGGGAATTAGTAACTATGGGGGGCAAATAAATTTTCACACAGGCCCAGTTGGTATTGGATAAAGTTTTTACTTCAATAAATAACATTATCATTTAAAAACTATATTTTGTGTTTACTCAGGTTGCCTTTGTTTTATCTTAGATTTTGTTTTAATTTCTGAAACAATTTAGTATGAGATATATACAAAAACAGAAGAAATCAGGATGGGGCAAATACTTTTTCACAGCACTATATGTTTCAAACAGAGATGGCAATAGAGAGGCAAAAGTTCACTACTGCAGCTTTAATGAAAACCTCACTTATTCAGTTATTCATTACCTGTCCATATCAAAACAGAAGTTAATATGTGGTTGTAGAACCCCAGTGTGTGAGGGTTTGGAGGAAGGCTCGAGTGACAGGCAGAATCTTAACAAAGCTCCGGGTTCACGTTTATTCAGACCGTGCTTTTGAGCGCACTTTCAAAAACTCAACCGAAAACAAACACTTTTGGCTTTCGCTCTGTCAGGTTCAAGTGCACATGCCTTGGCGTGAGTACATGTGTGTGTATGTCTCGCAAGCGGACTCGCACTCTGTCTCTCTCTCTCTCGCTCGCGGGCTCTCTCTCTCGCTCACGGGACACAAATAAGCAGACTGGCAGTAATACGACACAGGTGAGAAGCTGTGGCTCGACCATGCATCCACCGCCACATACCCTCACCGCCCAACACGGGCCTGCAGCTGACTCCCCCCCAGGCAGGAGAGGTAATCCACCACCACCATCTATGCCCTGGTCTGTGGACCACCTCGAATTTGAATGGCTGTGGTGCAAGATACTAACGAGTGAGCCACACGTTGGCATCCTTCATGCGGTGGAGCCATTGGAGCGGGGCGTGATCGCAATAGAGGGTGAAAGGGCACCCAAGTAGTACTGGAGGGTGAGGACTGCTCACTTGATGGCTAGACACTCCTTCTTGATGGTGCTGTACTTTGTCTCCCTCACAAGAGCTTCTGGGTGATGTACAGCATGGGGAGCTTCTCTCTCTTTCCACCACCTGGGACAATACAGCCCCCAGCCCTCTGTCCAATGCGTCAGTCTGTAGAACAAAAGGGGAGAGAAAAGAATTCAACAGTGGGCCCCCACACAAAACCGCTTTTACCTGGCAGAAAGTCCGCTCGCATGGCTCAGTCCACTGGACCATCATCTAAGTAAGCAGTGGAATATGCATTGTGCATCTCATAGTCGACTTCTCCAACTCGCTGTGTGACCTCAAAGGGTCTTCACCACTTTGCAAGAAATTTCAAGCTTGATGTGAGTAGTAAAACCAGTATTTTATCTCCTGTTGCATATTCCCATAGCTGAGTACCCTTGTTATACAGCCGGGATTGACGTTCTTGCACCTATAGCAAATTCTCCTGTGTTAATTGCCCAGGTATATGGTATATTTTCCTCTCAGGTCCAGAACATACTGAATTTCATTTTTGCTGTTAGAAGGTCCCTCCTCCCAATTTTCTCTATTGGCATCTAAGATGCCAGGCAGCTTGTACCTGCACCATTATTAGAATGAGGAAAACCCTGCGGAGCCTTGCGGGACCTCTCGTTCCATGCATCATTGTGAACGAACTTACAAATCATATTTTTAAGTGTTTGATTAAACAGTTTGACCAGCCCGTGACATGAACATAGTGCCCTGGTCAATCAGGATCTCTTTCGGGATCCAGACTTGGGAGATCCCCGGATAACACTGTGTGCTGAGATGTTGCGTAGAGGCATTGCTTCTGGATATCGTGCTGCATAATCCACCAGGACTAAAGCAACCACTCCACTTTTCTTGTTGGGAATCGAGTGACTAACTGCTCCAGTACCACCAGATCGATGATCCTTTCTGCATCCCACTCCTCTGCCATCAACCACCGGTGACAGGAGTCCTTCAGATGCTGCACATAGGTGAAGGGTCGGCCAACCTCGGGGAGCTACAGCGACTGGAAGCATCAGCAGTGCTCCTCAGGTGTCTGGCTCCTCAGCTGTGTCCATGGCAGCAGCTGTTGGGCGGCAAGCTGGGCTTACCCGAAAGCAAGGGGAGGAGTCGCAGAGCCCATTCCTCCTCCGGCCATCCCCATGCATGTGTGGACATTATAAGTGTTGATTCAACACTGGGGATGTTTTTGTGTCCTGTCTGTCTGGTCATGCTTAATGTCAGTGTGATGAATAAAAGACCAATGATGCAAGATAATGTAATGCAAAATTATAAAATATAAATATATATATACAGTACTGTGCAAAAGTTTTAGGCAGATGCAGAGAAATGCTATAGAGCAAAGATGCCTCCAAAATAATAAAATTTAATGAGATTAAAAAAATCTGTAAAGAGCAGTAAACAGTAGTAAATGAAGCAAAGTCAATATCTGGTGTGGCAAAAACAAACAAACAAATAAATAAATAGTCTCCGGAACAATTTGCGCAGTTTTATAAGGAAATGAGCTGGTAAGTTTTATTGAGCATCTTGCAGAACCAGCCACAGTTCTTCTGGAGACTTTGACTTTCGCACTCGCTTCTTATTTTTGCAGCAAAACCCAGCAGCCTTCATTGTGTTTTTTGTCTGAAAGGTGGTCTCTTACGTAATATGTTGCTTTCTTTAATGACATACAAACATTTGTCTGTAATATGTAATTTTGTGCTAGAAAACTAATGTTTGGGAATCTAAAATGTTTTTTGTACTTACTTGATAATGTAGACGTCGTAAGATAAAAAATCCATAACAAAGTTTGTACAAAAAAAATAGGGTGCCTAAAACTTTTGCACAGTACTGTATGTGTGTGTGTGTATATATATATATATATATATATATATATATATATATATATATATATATATATATATATATATATATATATATTAGTGCTGTGAAAAAATATTTGCCTGATTTCTTGAAATAAATACAGTTAACTGATAATGTTGTTTATTGAAGCAAAACATTTATCCAATACCAACTGGGCCTGTGTGAAAATGTATTTGCCCCCGTAGTTAGTAATTCCCCAAATTTACCAAACTCCATTCAAAATGGAGTTCAGCTGGACTAGACTCAACCGGGCCTGATTACCGCAAACCCTGTTCAATAAAATCCATGCTTAAATAGAAATTTTTCAACAGCTTGAAGTTGGTTAAAAGGCCAAAATTGAAATGATGAGGAAGAAGGCAGTGCTTAATTTGTAAATCTGCAGGTCCTGGAAGTGAGTGATATGTGAAGGCCAATGTATGGTAATCCATACTTGGAATTTGTCCTCTGCATTTAACCCATCCAAGTTAGTGCACACACATTAGGAGTTGTGAGTAGTGAACACACACACACACTACAAACCGTGAACACACCCAGAGCAGTGGGCAGCCATTTTTGCTGTGGCACCCAGGGAGCAGTTGAGGGTTAAGGGCTTTGCTCAAGTGCCTAACAGTGGCAGCTTGGCAGTGCTGGGATTTGAACTCACGACCTTCCGATCAGTAGCCCAACTTCTTAACCATCGAGCTACCACCGCCCTCAGTTATCCCATAAGAGGGTAGTGATTCGGCAAGTCGAGAGGCACGTGAAAGGTCCCAGTCCCCAAACTTACAGACACATAAAAGTGCTTCTAGGATGTCACATAGCCAACGATATTCAGTGCTGATAGGTAGGCCTGTGTAATTACTCAAACTGGTACAGCGACGTAACAAGCTTATAGCAGTGAGTATTCTCAGTATAAAAAGAAACATTTATGGATGGCACATTCTATTAATTTATGTGCTGTCACCTCAGATAGCTACAAAACACATTTGCCCAAAGCACCTTGAAAACAAAGCTACATTTCATACAGTAGGTCTACTTACAATAAACTAACATTAACTGCACAACATAATCGAGAAATAAGCGTCTTACCTAACACAAAATATTCCACAAAGCTGTCATGTCAGTGTCCTTCTCCTCTTCCCTGTGTCCCTTACGTATCCATAAGCACAAATGGCTCGGGACTGAACTTTGTAAATGGTGGACCCATGATGTTCAAAAACATCAGAGACGAGATGGTGTGGATGAGAAGGGATGCATGCTGCGAGCTACAAATGAGATTGATTTTAGACAAACCCTGCTCGCGCTCCACTGGAGATCAGTATGGTGTTCACAGTAGCCAGCAACTGCCTCAGTCCTTCTGGAACTTTTTGTTTATTTGAGTCCCTGTACTCCCTAAAAGCCAGAATGGCTGTACGTGGGCTGTTCACTCCGTTTAATTCCTGTCAGTCTCAAATTTCCTGTAAGTCTCACTTTCTATGTGTAGGTTAACAACATTTAGCCTCATAAGTGCTTCTAAAAACCTTCCACAATCAGGCTATAGCATTATCACTGCTAGTTGTAGGAACGTTCACCAAACTGCTTCAAGTGACCTGCAGCCGCTCGCTCTCTTGGACTCTTGCCTTTTTAGTATTTTGCTCCGTTTTCTCGCTGTCATTGTTTGTGTTCTTAAAAAATGCTATTACTAAAGATAACTGCTTTCTTTTTGCCATGACACACTCTACAGCGTATGCTACGTGACTGTAGGCTTCGCTTCGCGACAATGAATTCAGGTGAACCTTTGAACTTGAAATGATTACGTTATGTGAAAGAGGCTATTGATCGGCTGTTAGCAATATTTGAGCACCAGTAATATAAGATAAGCATTTTATTGCAGTTTTTTGTTGTTTTATTTTACTTTTGGTGAATTAAAAACTAAAACTATTTGTTTTTATAATATTGCTACGTGAGATTTTAAACATCCAGCTGCAGAGGTGCCACATAAAAAGGTTCCGGAACGCAGGTGTGCTATATTTTGGAGGCGGATCCGGCTCGAATTAAGCACTGGAAGAAGGTGATTGAAATACATCAGTCTTGGAAGGCTTACAAAGCTATTTCATAGGCTCTAGTATCGTCAATACTAGTAAGTAGTAGTACTACAATACAGTACTACTGTACTACTAAGTAAGGTAGTACTGTAAGTAATGCTGTATGTGCGGCAGTTAATATTATTTTCGCTAAAACAGCACATCTCTGCTTTTGCAGAATACAGAAAGGTTAGTGACATTTCATTTAACCTAAATTATTTACCTTAATCTTTAAGATTTCCTGTTTGCTACCAAGCGAGTTAATGTTATGTTAACCGCTGTGTCTAAACACTAAAATCAGGGTTCGTACAAGGTGCTTAAAGTGCTTGAATTTGGCTTTTTGAAATTTAAGTACTGGAAAACCTTGAAAATAGCTATTTTCTATCTAGTTGTGCGTAAAAAGTGCTTGAATTATAATAAGTCAATAAATAGAAAATCACTAAATAACTTTAGTGTTTAGTTATAGAACACGAATACAATCCTTTCACTCGAAATATGCCACCCCACTGCAGCCCCTCCATCTCCTCCCGTTATTCACTCACTCATTTTAACAGAGACAGCTCCGACTTTTTTTTCCCTCAAAAAAGCACCTAGCGACAAATCTAGCGACTTTTTGGGCAAACTTTAGCTACTTTCGTAGAAGAGAGTGGCCAGTACTGCCCCATGAGCGCAAGGTCCTGCTTCCCCCCTGGAGACACACCTCTCTCTGCAGCTACTCTGTTCAGTGCGGGGCAGAGAGGAGCAGCACATTCAGTCGCTTCTAATTTTCTGAGTGATCAATTTACATATAGCAGAAATCACAGCACAGCCGTTGTCTATAACTTGTGTGTGTGGTGGTTTTGTCAGAGGACGTCACGGTCATAAAATCAGGATTTTAGCAGTGCAGAGCAGCAGCTTGGCAATGGCTTGTAAGTGACTACTGGTTAACATGTAGTCTTAATGGGCCGCGTTTCAGTCACTATTTCATACTCGTTCCGTTGTCTGACAACATAAACAGAAAAATATGTAAATGAGAACAGCTTTATTGGGAATTTGGCTGTATTAAACTACAGTATGTGAGCACAGCACATCCCTTGTATAATCCTTGAAAACAAAAAAAATAGTGCTTGAAAAGACCTTGAAAGTCCTGGAATTTCATTATGCAGCATCTGTACAAACCCTATAAAATTAGCTGTGTTTGATAGTAAGCAAGCTAACGTTCCCAATTTTATGATTTTTTTGGAGTTTATTTCCAAATTAAGTTATTTATTCCTAATGTTCATTCTTAGTACTCTGAGGACAATTTCCATTTGCATGATTTCATTGCTCTAGGGAACAATAGATGAAATATGTGACACATTGAATTAGTTGCTTGCCAATTGTATGATTGTTCTTGAGTTTTTCCAATAGCCAGTTATTCATTCTCATTAATAAAGTATTGAGGTGAAAATCTGGTTTGTCTGTTTTCATTTATATCTATGTATTTCTGTAAATTTTCTTAATTTTGTAGATTTGAATTATGAAATAACACAATATTGCATGGTATTGGGATACTACTTCTTATTGTGATACTTCAGCTGGTATAGTATCGTAAGATATGTTTATGGTATCGTGACAACCCTAATACCTACAGTCAAGCATGGTGGTGGAAGTGTGATGGCTTTGCTGCTTCAGGATCTGGGCAACTTGCAGTAATTGAGGGAAACGTGAATTCTGCTGTCTACCAGAAAATCCTAAAGGAGAATGTCCGATCTTAGGTCCGAAAGTTGAAACTCGAGCACAACTGGATTATGCAGCAAGACAATGATCCAAAGCATAGGAGTAAGTCCTAGTCCTAGAAGTAAGGGAAAGACTGATCTCCAGTTATCGAAAGCGTTTGGTTGCAGTTATTGCTGCTAAGGTGGCACAACCAGATTTTAAGTTTAAGGGGGCAATTAGTTTTTCACATTAATGATAGGATAACTTGACATTTTTTTTTCTGACATGTTGGTGTTATATCTTTCACTTGGATGTTATAAGTTGCACAGAGTAAATACAGCTGGATAAAAACTGTGTCCGTGTTCAGTTCAGGCTGTGTGTATATATATATATATATATATATATATATATATATATATATATATATATATATATATATATATATATATATAGTATCTAACAAAAGTGAGTACACCCCTCACATTTTTGTAAATATTTTATTATATCTTTTCATGGGAAAACACTGACGAAATGACACTTTGCTACAATGTAAAGTAGTGAGTGTACAGCTTGTATAACAGTGTAAATTTGCTGTCCCCTCAAAATAACTCAACACACAGCCATTAATGTCTAAACCGCTGGCAACAAAAGTGAGTACACCCCTAATTGAAAATAACCAAATTGGGCCCAATTAGCCATTTTCCCTCCCCGGTGTCATGTGATTCGTTAGTGTTACAAGGTCTCAGGTGTGACTGGGGAGCAGGTGTGTTAAGTTTGGTGTTATCGCTCTCACACTCTCTCATACTGGTCACTGGAAGTTCAACATGGCACCTCATGGCAAAGAACTCTCTGAGGATCTGAAAAAAAAAGAATTGTTGCTCTACATAAAGATGGCCTAGGCTATAAAAAGATTGCCAACACCCTGAAACTGAGCTGCCGCATGGTGGCCAAGACCATACAGCGGTTTAACAGGACAGGTTCCACTCAGAACAGGCCTCGCCATGGTCGACCAAAGAAGTTGAGTGTACATGCTCAGCATCATATCCAGAGGTTGGCTTTGCAGAATAGACATATGAGTGCTGCCAGCATTGCTGCAGAGGTTGAAGGGGTGGGGGGTCAGCCTGTCATTGCTCAGACCATACGCCGCACACTGCATCAAATTGGTCTGCATGGCTGTCATCCCAAAAGAAAGCCTCTTCTAAAGATGATGCTCAAAAAAACACACAAAGTTTGCTGAAGACAAGCAGACTAAGGACATGGATTACTGGAACCATGTCCTGTGGTCTGATGAGACCAAGATAAACTTATTTGGTTCAGATGGTGTCAAGCGTGTGTGGCGGCAACCAGGTGAGGATTACAAAGACAAGTGTGTCTTGCCTACAGTCAAGCATGGTGGTGGAAGTATCATGGTCTGGGGCTGCATGAGTGCTGCCGGCACTGGGGAGTGTACTGTGAAATCTACTGTGACATATTGAAGCAGAGCATAATCCCCTCCCTTCGGAAACTGGGCCGCAGGGCAGTATTCCAACATGATAACGACCCCAAACACACCTCCACGACGACCACTGCCTTGCTAAAGAAGCTGAGGGTAAAGGTGATGGACTGGCCAAGCATGTCTCCAAACCTAAACCCTATTGAGCATCTGTGGGGCATCCTCAAACGGAAGGTGGAGGAGCGCAAGGTCTCTAACATCCACCAGCTCTGTGATGTCATCATGGAGGAGTGGAAGAGGACTCCAGTGGCAACCTGTGAAGCTCTGGTGAACTCCATGCCCAACAGGGTTAAGGCAGTGCTGGAAAATAATGGTGGCCACACAAAATATTGACACTTTGGGCCCAATTTGGACATTTTCACTTAGGGGTGTACTGACTTTTGTTGCCAGCGGTTTAGACATTAATGACTGTGTGTTGAGTTATTTTGAGGGGACTGCAAATTTACACTGTTATACAAGCTGTACACTCACTACTTTACATTGTAGCAAAGTGTCATTTCGTCAGTGTTGTCCCATGAAAAGATATAATGAAATATTTACAAAAATGTGAGGGGTGTACTCACTTTTGTGAGATACTGTATGTGTATATATATATATATGTATATATGTGTGTGTGTGTGTGTTTTATTTTTTTTATTTAGACCTCACTGAACATTAGCTAGTCATACTTGGTGAGCTGCGCAGCAAGCTGGTGTGGCTCTGGCTCAGATATGGCAGCAACAATTTGGTCTCTGCTGCAGAAAATGCAGCCTGGCTTATGAGGCCACTTGTTTATGTTTCTGTTTCCATTTTGAACCATGCAGTTCACTTCAGTGTTATCAGCATGTACTTTTGTGATCCAGCCAATGAATAGCTTGTTATCACATTTCACTATGACAAATATTCCTCTAGTGTTCTCAGTGTCTTCATCATCACTGGGACTATCAGGGTATGTCTCCTGGAATCTTTCAGGATATTGATGATGAGGCTGTGCATTGGAAGTATTGTCAAACCTGCATATCTCTGGGTAGGGGCAGAAGCAGCTGACATCCCTTACCATGCGTAGTTCCAATTTATGCGCTTGAGCCCCCAAGTATAGGGTACACTGTGTATGGGGTAACAGTTAGCCTTATGTTGATATGGTGTCACTGGACCATCACTGAGTGAATGTGTAACTGGACCATCACTCAGTGAATGGTATCAATCAAACTCAATCTCGATCTGAGTTTTGCATCATTTCATCTACTAAAGGTTGTACAGGTGCATCTCAATATATTAGAATGTCGTGGAAAAGTTCATTTATTTCAGTAATTCAACTCAAATTGTGAAACTCGTGTATTAAATAAATTCAATGCACACAGACTGAAGTACTTTAAGTCTTTGGTTCTTTTAATTGTGATGATTTTGGCTCACATTTAACAAAAACCCACCAATTCACTATCTCAACAAATTAGAATATGGTGACGTGCCAATCAGCTAATCAACTCAAAACACCTGCAAAGGTTTCCTGAGCCTTCAAAATGGTCTCTCAGTTTGGTTCACTAGGTAAGCCACAAACATTCATTGCCAAAGAAGCTGGCTGTTCACAGAGTGCTGTATCCAAGCATGTTAACAGAAAGTTGAGTGGAAGGAAAACGTATGGAAGAAAAAGATGCACAACCAACCGAGAGAACCGCAGCCTTATGAGGATTGTCAATCAAAATCGATTCAAGAATTTGAGTGAACTTCACAAGGAATGGACTGAGGCTGGGGTCAAGGCATCAAGAGCCACCACACACAGATGTGCCAAGGAATTTGGCTACAGTTGTCGTATTCCTCTTGTTAAGCCACTCCTGAACCAAAGATAACATCAGAGGCATCTTACCTGGGCTAAGGAGAAGAAGAACTGGACTGTTGCCCAGTGGTCCAAAGTCCTCTTTTCAGATGAGAGCAAGTTTTGTATTTCATTTGGAAACCAAGGTCCTAGAGTCTGGAGGAAGGGTGGAGAAGCTCATAGCCCAAGTTGCTTGAAGTCCAGTGTTAAGTTTCCACAGTCTGTGATGATTTGGGGTGCAATGTCATCTGCTGGTGTTGGTCCATTGCGTTTTTTGAAAACCAAAGTCACTGCACCCGTTTACCAAGAAATTTTGGAGCACTTCATGCTTCCTTCTGCTGACCAGCTTTTTGAAGATGCTGATTTCGTTTTCCAGCAGGATTTGGCACCTGCCCACACTGCCAAAAGCACCAAAAGTTGGTTAAATGACCATGGTGTTGGTGTGCTTGACTGGCCAGCAAGCTCACCAGACCTGAACCCCATAGAGAATCTATGGGGTATTCTCAAGAGGAAAATGAGAAACAAGAGACCAAAAAATGCAGATGAGCTAAAGGCCACTGTCAAAGAAACCTGGGCTTCCATACCACCTCAGCAGTGCCACAAACTGATCACCTCCATGCCATGCCGAATTGAGGCAGTAATTAAAGCAAAAGGAGCCCCTACCAAGTATTGAGTACATGCACAGTAAATGAACATACTTTCCAGAAGGCCAACAATTCACTAAAAATGTTTTCTTTATTAGTCTTTTGAAGTATTCTAATTTGTTGAGATAGTGAATTAGTGGGTTTTTGTTAAATGTGAGCCAAAATCATCACAATTAAAAGAACCAAAGACTTAAACTACTTCAGTCTGTGTGCACTGAACTTATTTAATACACGAGTTTCACAATTTGAGTTGAATTACTGAAATAAATGAACTTTTTCATGACATTCTAATTTATTGAGATGCACCTGTATATGGGCCCATACAGCACGTTCATTGTGGCAAAGGAGTTTGAGATTGTGGCCACTACTGCATGGATAGATACCTGTGGCTGATTTCCTTCAAAATGAAATGACTGTATCTCTGTGTTAAATGTATCATTTTCAGATCATTCATAATTTTTGGAGAGGTCAACATGTAGAACCATTTCATTCTGTTTCAGGTTTCAAATGTCTGAATTTCTGCACCTGGTGAAGCCAGTTTAAATGATTAACAGCAATATTCTACACCTCTCTGTTGAATTTTTCAACAATTTTGTCCCACTGTGTCAAATTCTGATGTCTTCACCCAGTTTTTAAAATGTTGTGTCCCCAACCACCACATCTTCCTTTTGCCAGTGTTCCCATTTTGCACAGTCATTTTGATTGTACTGTGTAAACTGGATTGTATAAAAGCAGCACATGGGACATGTTATGCTGGAGAGGATAGACAATAGGCATTTGTGGATAGTATACCCCTCTGTGCCAAGCTATCAATAAGGAGCCGCATGTTCTCATGTTGCTAGCAGGCACATGTATTGAGACCACTTAAGCTGGCTTCTGTGAAAAAGAATAGCATGTATTATACAAACTGTCCATAACATTGTGTTCTTCTCTTTGTACAAGACAACCAAAGATGATGTTAGTACTCTCCTCTGCATTTTTTTATTTTCTACCAATAGTGTCTGAGTTGTTTCATTAGCTTCTGGTTATGAATCTTCAGTCTCTTCAGCTGTTTTTTTTCTTCTTTGCTTACTTAACTTTAAGCAGTGACTGTTTAGGTGAATGTGTTGGTGTGCTACACACAAAAGGTCCTGGGCCTTCATTGAGAGCTTCATAATCAGAAGGTTGATCATGTGATTGAGTTGACTGCGGAGTTAGTTCAAGTATAGCCTTATTGGCCTTGTCCCTTGCTCTACATCTCATTTTGGACATTGTCCATTTTTCTTACAGCTACTTTCTCTTTGCTGCTGACACTGACTTCACACTGGCTGTAACAATTTTCCTCATGCTTTTTTCTCCTGATTTCTGCAGAAAATATGCACAAGAAATAATGCACATAATCATTGTGAGTTAAGAAAGCATTTATGATCCTGAAATAAAAAAGTTTTTAAGCTTGTATCATTTTGGTACCTGTTAAATTTAATTTCCTGCATCTCTCCTTCAACTTTCTGGTCCTCTCTTTACTGGTCATTATCTGCCTTGCTCTCAATCCATAGTAGGAATATTTCACTTGCTATATCCTCTAATAATGAGATATGGGGGAGAAAAAAGCTAAACTGATCAAAAAGAACAAATACCATTACAATGGACAATTTGCCATTGTGGTAGTAGTCTAATCCAACAACAACAACAACAACAACAATAATAATAATAATAATAATAATAATAATAATAATAATAATAATAATAAAGCTAAATTTAATGGTGGCCATTTCCACCAGAGTGGCAAATATACCACCACACACACGTCTACTAGGACACCAGTGGACATTTTCAGGTAAATGGTAAATATTTGGCCTAGTTGTATGCCAGGGATTCTTGAATCCAGTGTCACAGTGTCATGTTTTCGCTTACTTTTTAAAGTAAAATAATACAAACGTGTAAAACATTTCACATCATAGTTAATTGTGTCATACCAAATGACTATGTAATTGGTCCTATTTCTAACAGTGCTGGAAAACAAATATTTTAGTAAATATTTGAGCTTTAACCTACCTTCTGTTCAGACCATTGCTGCATCCTAATTTGCCTACTTACAGTGGGTATAGAAAATAATCACCCCCCCTTTGAAATAATCACATTTTGTTGCTTTTTAGCCTGAAATGAAGATGGACACAGTTTTTGTTTTATCCAGCTGTATTTACTCAGTGCAATGTATAACATCCAAGTGAAAGATATAACACAATAAAATTGATAATAATCGATAATTAAAATAACCGCCAACAAATTTCATTATTGATTAGTTGGGTCTGTGATGTCACTGTGGAAACCCCTGTCAGTGACGTCACTTCACAATGGTGAAAAACACATTTCTATGAATAAAACACATCTGAAAAACAGGTCACTTAGTGAGCTGCTGTAGGAAAAGTGCACAATGCAGGTTGTCAATTATAAATGACTATTAAAGTTTTAATAATGCAAGATTAATCTGAAAATAAACGAAAAACATATGCAGCATATGTAGTTTGCAGTTGTCAATAACCTCATCTCACATGGATGGGACGTGGCTATAAGAGTATAGCAAAAGCATTGAAATGCCCATTTCCACCATCAGGGCAATAATTAAGAAGTTCCAGTCAACTGGAAATGTTATGAATCAACCTGGAATTGGACGTGTGTCTATATTGTCTCAACGTACTGTGAAGAGGATGGTTCGAGTGGCCAAAAAATCTCCAAAGATTACAGCTGGAGAATTGCAGAAGTTAGTTGCGTCTTGGAGTCAGAAAGTCTCTAAAACCATAATCCGAAGTGACCTGGAAGGGTTTCAACAAAAACGCCTCTGCTCTCATCCAAAAACAAACTCAGGCATCTTCAGTTTGCCAGACACTACTGGAACTTCAAATGGGATCGGGTTCTATGGTCAGATGAAACCAAAATAGAGCTTTTTGGCAATAAACACCAGAGGTGCTTTTGTCACACACAGAGAGGTAGCCATATGGAAAAGTACCTCATGCCCACGGTTAAATATGGTGGTGGCTCTTTAATGTTTTGGGGCTGTTTTTCCGCCAGAGGACCTGGACATTTTGTTAGGATACATGGCATCATGGACTCTATCAAATACCAACAGATATTAAATGAAAACCTGACTGCCTCTGCCAGAAAGCTTAAAATGGGCCATGGTTGGATCTTCCAGCAGGACAATGATCCAAAACATACATCAAAATCAACACAAAAACGGTTTACTGACCACAAAATCAAGCATCTGCCATGGCCATCCCAGTCCCCTGACTTGAAACCCATAGAAAGCCTGTGGGGTGAATTGAAGAGGAGAGTCCACCAGCGTGGACCTCAAAATTTGAAGGATCTGTAGAGATTCTGTATGGAGCAATGGTCTCAGATCCCTTGCCACGTATTCTCCAAACCTCATCAGGCATTATAGGAGAAGACTCGGCTGTTATCTTGGCAAAGGGAGGAAGCACAAAATATTGACTAAAAGGGTGCCAATAATTGTTGCACACCTATATTTAATATTTTTGGGGGGATAAACCTGTTTTGTTTGCAGTTGTTTGATATCCATGAGAGCAGAGTGTGGTTTTGTGATTTTTTTTTTTTTAACAAAAGATCAAAAGGTTAAACAATAAAGACAAATTTTCACATCCTACTTGCCTCATATTTACCAAGGGTGGCAATATTAATGGAGGGCACTGTACATATATTGTGTGTCTGTGTGCCAGATTGCTTACAGGGATGCAGTGCACCGCCAGAAGGTTGGTTTGTTGTGACACCTCTTGAGGCGCAAGCTCCAGGAAGGTGTTAAAGATGATTTGTTGATTCGTGAGTAGCAGCAGCCGAGCTGCAGGGAGTCATCGTCGCACCATTTGGTGCTCTTGAGATGATGACTGTGTATGTGTGTATAAACTCATAGGGATAAAAATGTAGGAGGGAAAAAGAAAGAGAAGAGGAGGAGGAAGAGGTGGAGATCGTGTTGGAATTTGATTCCTACTCAGTAGTGTGGCCTGATCCAAAATCATCAACCTCTCCCCTCTCAGGAGAATTTCTGCGTGGTTCCCAGATTGAGATTCTCAAGTCACACTTTTTAAATACATCCTGCTTTCATACTGCATTGAACATTCTGTAAATCAGCTGCTTAAATCTATTGTACCAATGCAATATGTATAGGGATTGGTATAGAAAAAAGGCCGGTTAAATATAATATATTTATATGTTTTAATATTTTATTATAAAAGTATACACAGCCCACGCCAAAAGTATTGGAGCAGCAAGGCCAATTCTATTCTTTTCACTATACATTGAAGACATTTGGGTTTAAGATCAAAAGATGAATGTGAGACGATTGAACAGAATTTCAGCTTTCTTTTCCTGATCTTTACATCTAGATGTGTTGAACAACTTAAGACATGGCACCTTTGTTGGCAAGCCACACAATTTTTAGGTGAGCAAAAGTATAGGAACAGATTAAAGTAAATAACACTTAATATTTGGTTGCATACCCCTTGCTTGCAGTAACTGCATCAAGCTGGTGACCCACTGACAAACTGTTGCATTTTCTTTTGTGTTGCTTTTCCAGGCTTGTACTGTACTTCAGTTGTTGTTTGTTTTGGGTGGTTTCTCCCTTTAGTCTCCTCTTCAGAAGGCGAAATGCATGCTCAACTTGGTTATGGTCTGGTGATTGACTTGGTCAGTCTAAAACCTTTCACTTTTCCCCCCTGATGAAGTCCTTTGTTGTGTTGGCAGTGCTTTTTGGGTCATTGTCTTGCTTCATGATGAAGTTCCTCCCAATTACATTGGATGTATTTCTCTGTTAATTGGAACACAGATTGTTTCTGTAGATGTCTGAACTCATTCTGCTGCTGCCATTATGAGTTACATCATCAACAAAGATTAGTGAGCCCATTCCAGAAGCAGCCATGCAACCCCAGGCCATGACACTGTCTCCACCATGTTTGAACAGATACATTCTTTCTCCACACTTTGGTCTTTCCATTACTTTGGTGGAGGTTCATCTTGGTTCCAGAATTTTGTGGCTCATCTCTGTATTTTTTTTGCGAATTCCAATCTGGCCTTCTGATTTTTACTGCTCATGAGTGGTTTGCATCTTGTGGTAAGGCCTCTGTATTTCTGCACTTGAAGTCTTCTTTGAATGGTGGATTGTGATACCTTCACCCCTGCCCTATGAAGGTTGGTGATGTCACTAACCTAGGGCTCAAACCAAGAGTAGACATTCAGAACTATTCATTCTTTAAACAATCAATTTAACTTTATTTAATTTTATGTTCTATTATTTTTGATCACTTGAAAAAATGTGTGGGTTCAAACAAAAGGTGTTCTAAGTAGTTTAACACATCTAGATATAAATATGAGCTGAAATTCTGATCTATCGACTCGTATTCATCTTTTGATCTCAAACCCAAATGTCTTCAATGTATAGCAAAAACAGTAGAATTGGTCTTGCTGTTACAATACTTTCAGAGGGGACTGTATACTCGTTTGAAATATAAATACTGTTTATAAGTGTCTGTCCAGCTCTTGTTTGTGTGTGCTAGTGTTTACTGTAGAAAACTCTAGTGAAATGCTTATTTTACTGCAAAATACATGTACGACTCCCTCTGTACAATGAAAACTCTTATAACAAAAGACACTTTGTCAGGTTATTCTCCTAAAGCACCCCATCTCGCTCCCTCATCTCCTACAGTGGTAATGAGATGTTTCATTATTTGCATTTCACAGCTTTTAATAGTGAGAGAATTTAGGCTAAGCCCCGGGTTGTCAGAGAGGCAGCCTCCACTGGAGATATGGCTGGATTCAGGGTCTCTGAGGCAGTGAATAGCCCAGAAACAGAAGGAATAAAAGGAGGAAAGGGGGTGCACAAGTTAATGGCCATAGACTACACTGTCAAATAAGGTACCTACTGGAAGAAGTACCTCTACAATGTATGGTTTAGTGGGTTAACCGTTGCTTTCCATCTGATTTTAGCCTTTGCCACTCTCAGAAAATGAAGACTAAGAGACCTGGAGAATGAAAGAGAAAAAAATTTATTTAAAAAGAAAGACAGGGAAAATAGAAAGTCAAGGTGATGTCTTATTGCCTTTGATTCTATGGTTGTGCAGAAGAAAGGGAAAAGGCATGAATCTGATAAAATTTAACGTCCTTGGCAAATAGCTGTAAAGCTTAAAGTTTTTTTTTTCATCCCTGGGGGTATCTCTGTGGTGAGAGAGTTTGTCAGACAGATTTCCGAAGAGTGAGAACACAGCACACAAAGTCTTGAGACAGCTAGCATTCAGGAGCATGGGGACAAGGCATTTTTTTTTTTAGCATTGAAGCTTGTGAACAAGGGAGGATTAGTGGGTGAGGAAAAGGTTTAAAGCTTGATTTAATATATTAAGGAAAGACTTCAGAGTAAAGCTTTTATATACACTCAGATTGCCTTTGTCCAGCCCTCACTTTGTTCAGCCTCACTCCCTTCTGTAGCTGACCATGGAATTACATTATTTTGAAATTGTGACCCTAATATTATAAGGTTCTACTTCCCATTCATTATTTACCCAGATAGAATCTTAGAATAATGTCACAAAATGTCTTGTTGTAGCATCATTAGACAAATAAACTCATTTTGCCTCTCATTTGAAAGACTTCATCATTTGTAATGCTACTTCTATTTATTAATACTATGCTTTTTTGCCTTACTAAAACACGTGGCCACAAGTTCATAATGAGGTGCCTAAGTGGAGGTGCCTAACTGGACGTCTTAAGCTGTTCAATTACTTTTAGATCCACTCAGGTCACAGCTTCTGTGATGTGGATTTCAACTGTGTCAGTAGCTTTATAATGACCTATAAATGAGAACTGCTCTGATGTATGTACGAATAACCAATTTTGTGTCTTTGTCTCTCTATCTCTCTATTTTCATGCAATTCTCAAGCTGCAAGATTACAATTTCTGTAATTAATAAGAAAAAGGACCTTTCGCCAGTTTGTGTGTGCATGTTTGTGTATAAAGAGGGCCTGTATTCATAGGCCACTGAAGCTGACGGAGATTTAAATCAGTAGCACAATTCGCTCTGGTTTGGTGATAGCATGATATGTTTCAATAATGATTGTAAAATGTACAGTACATTAATTCTATTTTCAGTCAAACAGCCATGCAGTACTTACACTATATAGCCAAAAGTTTGCGGACTCCTGACCATAACATCCATATGTGCTTCTTCCCCAATATGTTGCCACAAAGTTGTAAGCACACAATTGTATAGGAGGTATTTGTATATTATAGCATTACAATTTCCCTTCACTGGAACTAAGGGGCCCAAACATGTTCCAGTACGACAATGCCTGTGTACACAAAGCAAGGTCCATGAAGGCATGTTTTGCCAAGGTTGGTGTGGAAGAACTTGAGTGTCCTGCACAGAGCCCTGACCTCAACCCCTACTGAACGCTATTGGAATGAACTGGAATGCTGTGCCTCCTCGCCCGACCAGCTATGTTCCAAAATCTAGTGGAATGCCTTCCCAGAAGAGTGAAAGTGATTATAACAGCAAGGGGGGACTAAATCTGGAATAGTATGTTCAAAATCATACTATGGGTGTGATAGTAAGCTGTGCACAAACGTTTGGCCATATAGTGTATTTATGCAGGTCAATATTAAAGTTAAGATTTACAAATAAAATCTTAACAGATTTCCTACTGTTTTTACTTTTAATGACTTTTGTGTGATATATGAACAATAATAATAACAGTGGGAAAATATGTTTTATAGAAAATCTTCAAACAATAAAAACAGCATAGAATCTGTAAATATTTTATTTGGAATATTATTGTTGACCTGCATAAATAAGTACTGCATGGCTGAAAATGGAATTAATGTATTGTACATTTTCCCATCATTATTGTTTGCCACCAAATAATTAACAGTAAGTACTAAATGGCCATTTGATTGAAAACAAAAGGGTGGTCGCTGATGTTTGCACAGTACAGTTTCTCTCCAGATTATTAAGGGAAAATGGTTATTTTATGCAACAGTTCTGTTTTAATTGTTTTAATGAATAACATGCACGTGTGTTTCATGATCAAATTGTGTGGTTACAACTGTAAATTTTAACTAGTCAACCAGTAATTAAAAAGTAGTTGACTAGTCGTATCTTCCATAGTTAAAGCAAAAACTGTTTCAAAAACTGAGATTTTTTGCCTATTTTATGGGTGCGGTAAAGAACTTGCACTTTAGTTGTACTCTGGCTACAAATCACATTTCCACCTTCAATGCCTTTTTAGACTATCCTGTTAACAATGAACTTTACATAAATGCAATAAATGTGCAAAATAATAAAATCTGTATATCATGTTACACTGTTTAAGGACATACCAGTTCTTAAAATGCACTCGTGTGGACGAGTTGGTGGTAAGCTAAAATCACTGATTAACTTGAGTGTGCACTGTGGCGTGGAAGCTCCCTATACCCGAATGATGATAAAATCCTAGCTTAATGATGGATAGAGGATGCATTGTCTACAGCGGAGTCTGGGAGGTTTTAACACCATTTTCTGGCCACAGTAGCACCTGAAAATGAGTCTGGATGGCCTCATTGAACTGCCGTGTGCCAATGATCTGACTCTAAACTAGCTGAGTTGGAGAAGAAAATTGAATAAAATACTTTTCCTTGAATAGTTTTCAATTCAATTCAATTCAGTTTTATTTGTATAGCAAATTTACTATGTAATCAGAAAACTTACTTCTAGCTGCATGTGGTCCTAGTATAAGTACTTCTGCCTTGTCAGAATTAAGTAAAAGAAAGTTAATAAGTATCCATGGTCTAATGTCCTTTATACATACCTCAACTTTATTAAACTGGTGTCTGTGATCTGGCTTTGCTGTAACATACAGCTGTGTGTCATCAGCATAACAGTGGAAGCTAATTCATGTTTACGAATAATTTGATTCAGAGGTAGCATATATAAAGAAAAAAGAAGTGGGCTTAAAAGAGAACTTTACCTCAGTATAAATAGAGAAGTCATCATTTACATCTATGCACAATAGTATGATCAGTGGTATCAAAAGCTGCACTAAGGTCAAACAACACAAGCAAGGAGACACAACCCTGATCAGAGGCCTGTAGTAGGTCATTTACCAGTGCTGTCTCTTACCTGTGCTATGATGAGGCCAAAATCCTGACTGATACAGTTCATGAATGTTATTCCTATGTACAGTTGCAATAAAAATTATTCGACCCCCATTGTAAATCAGGTTTATTGTCAGAATTTACAGACTTTCAGCTGTTTGCAATGAAAAAATCAAACAAAAGCAATTGAAATAGTTCAACACAACGAATGCTTCAAGTGGTTTCCCCACATTCAAATGAAAATGCAAGTTATAATGGCTTCTCCAGTCTCAAAATTATTCAACCCCCTGAACAGAATCCCTCACAACAGCACAAATATAGAAAACATGAGTTGTCTCAAGCACACCTGATGCAACTAATCAAGGACTTCATTAGTTGCACCAGGTGTGCTTGAGCTGGAACACATGAAATACCTGAACTGGCTAGGGGTTTGTTGAGTGTCACGTTTGACTGCATGTTAGAAATATGGCTAGGTCAAAAGAATGGTCCAAAAAGTTAAGAAAAGAGATTATCGCCCTTCACAAACAAGGAACAGGATACAAAAAGATAGCGAAGGCACTGAATGTTCCTAGAGACACCATTGGAAGCATAGTTTGCAAGTTCGAAGTTAAGGGAACAGTGGTTACACTACCTGGATGGGGCAGAAAAAGGAAGCTATCAACGGCTGCAACCAGATTTCTGATAGGGCAGGTTGTGAAAATCCCTCGAGTGACTGCAAAAGACCTGCAGCAAGACTTGGTGGCAACAGGCACTGAGGTTTCAGTGAGGACAGTAAGGCGCATACTAAACGCAGAAGGTTTCCATGCCAGAACTCCAAGACCTACACCACAACTGACCCAAAAGCACAAGAAAAGTCGGCTCCAATATGCTCAAAAGCATATAAATAAGCCACAGAAGTTTTGGGACTCTGTTCTGTGGAACTTTTCAGCACGATGGATCAGCGGTATTTCTGGAGGAAGAAGAATGAAGCATACGCTGAAAAGAACATTCTGTCCACAGTCAAGCATGGTGGTGGCTCAGTGATGCTCTGGGCTGCTTTGCATCCTCTGGCACTGGAAACCTACAGCGTGTGGAAGGCAAGATGGATTCATTGAAGTATTAGGAAATACTAGGAGAAAATGTCATGCCATCTGTGAGGAAGCTGAAGTTTGGGCGTTATTGGACCTTCCAACAGGACAATGATCCCAAGCATACCTCAAATTCCACCAAGGCTTGGCTGCAGAAGAAGATTCCTGGAAGATTCTACAGTGGCCATCAGGTCACCTGACTTGAACACCATAGAAAATCTCTGGTGAGATTTGAAGAAGGTGGTTGCAGCACGCAAACCCAAGAATATTATTGAACTGGAGGCCATTGCTCATGAGGAATGGGCTAAGATTCCTCAGGAATGCTGCCAGAAGCTGGTGTCTGGCTATGCATCTTGTTTGCAATAGGTCATAACAGCAAAAGGGTGCTTGACTAAGTACTAAAGATGCTTGCCATGAAGGGGATGAATAATTTTGAGACTGGAGAAGTCATTATAATTTGCATTTTCAGTTGAACTTGGGGAAACCACTTGAAGCATTCATTGTGTTGAACTATTTCAATTGCTTTTGTTTGATTTGTTCATTGCAAACAGCTGAAAGTCTGTAAATTTTGACAATAAAACTGATTTGCAATGGGGGTTGAATAATTTTGATTGCAAATGTAGGTCCAAGCATAGCTGCTGTGCTACAACATTTTCTAAGATGTTAAGGGATATAGGGAAGATTTGATATTGGTCTATAGCTGGACAATTGACAGGGGTCAAGGTCAGGTTTTTTAATCAGGGGTTTGATAACTGCTAGTTTAAATGATTTAGGTACATGGCCAGTGCTAAGAGAATAATTTATTATTTTTAGAAGGGGTTTGATTACTTCTGGAATAATGTTGGAAGAAACATGTAGGTAAGGGATCTAGTATACAAGTTGATGATTTTGATGAAATTAATGAAATTAGTTCGGTCCCCTGAAGTGGAGTAAAACATTCTAATCTTTGAGCTGATATTGTTATATTATCTACAGGGTTAGTTATAAAACTGACTGGTTTTAAATTAATAGTCTGAATTTTTTGTCTAATATTTTCAATTTTCAAAATTCATGAAATCATTTCTGCTATATAATGATTGTGTGCATGTTTCTGTTGTGGTTTTATTCCTAGTTAATTTTGGTATGGTATTAAATAAGAAACTAGGATTATTTTTGTTATCTTCAATTAAGATGGAGAGATAGACTAATCTAGCAGAACTAAGATATTTTCTGGAGTTCAGGATGGTTCTCCTTCCATGCTGCTTGAAATACTACCAATTTGGTCTAATTTTCGAGTGGTCTGTTTTGAGGTGCGTGTGTGATCGTTATACCAGGGTGCTAGCCTTTGCTCTTAATTATTTTTCTTTTAAGTGGAGCTACCTTATCTAGCGTATAGTGAAATGTTGACTTTAAAAATTCAGTTGCCTGATCAAGTTTTTTGGGATCAGACGGGGATCCAATCATAGTTGATATCTCTGGGAGGTTATTGATAAAACTCTGTGCAGTAGCTGATGTGAATGTACGTTTGGCGCGGTAGCGTAGCAAGGTGCATATATTATGATCAATACACAATTTAAACAAGATGAGATAATGATCTGAGATAGCTTCAGACTGCGGAAATGTGACTATATTTTCTACATTTAATCCGTATGTTAGTATAATGTGTGACCACCATTATGAGTGGGTCCTATTACATTCTGATTGATGCCTACTGAATCTAGAATGGACACAACCGCTGTTTTCAGAGGGTCTTCTGGGTTATCAAAATGAATAGTCGCTAACAAAAATGATAGTCGCTAACAATTAATTCTTTGTCTAAAGAAACAACCAGGTTCAAGATGAAATCTGGCTTCATTTAGTGCTATGTACTCATTTGGTTTAATCAATATTTCTGTTAAACACATTATATTAAACTCCTGATCAGTAATGGTTTCATTCATAAGTGCTTTAGACATAAGAGATCTAATATTTAACAGTCCTAGCTTCAGATCAAAGGCGCTGTGCATTCAGTATGATATATTTTTATGTTAATTAGGTTACTAAAACACATTTTCTGGATAGTTCTACATTTTTGTTTAGCTCGGGGAACAGACACAACATTGTGGAACCTATGTGATGACTCAGTGCAGTGCGTAGCGGACGGTCGGTTTAGCCTGCTTTTCTGCTCCCTGGCCTTGGCTCTGGATTGTCAATGATTAACTAGGCCTGTTCAGAGACTATATACTATGCTGCAAGAAATGAGAGCAGCACCCTCCTGAGTGGGATGGATACCGTCCCGCCCTAACTGGCCAGCCTTGCCCTCGAATTTACTCCGATTATCTATAAAGCCCACATTGTTTTCGTGGCACCACCTGTACATCCAGCAGTTCAGCGACCATAACCTGCTGTAAGCTGCATCGCGCCGCATTGGGATGGGGCCAGAGCATACTACCTCATCGGACAATGCCTTCGCTAATTTACATACCTCTACAATGTTAATCTTAATAAACCTGACTGACGAAGGCATACATCATTAGCTCCTACCCTAATGTTACCTGCTATGTCTGGCACTATGTCTGGTATACACCTAACTAAAGCTGCTGGAGCCCCTAAAGGCCTACCTAATTTCACATGCCTTAAGACAGAGTCTCCTATAACCAGAGCTCTTTCAGGTTTCTCAGCGGGTGCTTCACTGAGGAGAGCAAACCTCAAATAAAGCTGTTACTAATGACAGAGGAAGAATGACTAAACATCATGCACGTAACACATTGAAAAAGCTGAATGTTTGCCACATTGAGTGTTTAACGTTTTACCTTAGTCAAAGATTAGTTGATAGTATTTTAGATGGCTCTGATGTGGATGGACTCCGCTTGCTGCCTTTAGTCAAAAAACAAAAGCATTCTTCGAAAAAATGAAAATACGGCAGAACGGAAAGTGAAACTAAAACAAATGAGTATGATAGCACAAAATTATTAATGAAAAAGAAAGGAACAGTATAATTTAAACACAGACACAAGCAAGAAGCTCCCTGCAAACGATTTGTCTCGTGCAGTTGACTGTAGAATGCTTCAGACACCTTCAGATCCCCCTTGGCCAGCTGAAGGGGAAAAAAATCTGGTAAGAATAGATGCAGTGGTTGTTTAATATGGTGTTTGCCACTACTCATGTCTGCGAAGGTACCTTTCACACATAATTAGAATGAATACTTATAGTATTTCTATTGAATACTAGAATTGTTTAGTTTGAAGTCTGTCACAATGTGACTTATGTGATACTTATGGTCAATTAAATTAGGTTCAGTATATAGGAAAGATGTGGGTTTAAGTGGGTGTCCCTGACAATTTAAGAAGCTTGATATAAGCCTTTTTGTTCAGCCGAGGGATGAGGTAAAATGTTTAGATTGAACTACTAGCCTAATTTCTTCAAAATGTGTGTGTTGTGTGTGTGTGTGTGTTGCCCTAGATTAAAGTGTTTTCTTTCATTTAACTTTTGTCAGAGAGACATTTGTCAGAGAGGGAAACATATTCACTTGAGGATTAAATTTTGAATGATGACAATAGCCCACCTTGTGAAATCGGTTATTGTGCTCAATAAGACCCTAAAGTCATTCAAGGATATCCCTAAACCCAGGCAGTTCAATGAAAAGACCATTACCAATATGATTAAAACCTCACTTGTATTTTGACCTTCCTCTTCTAACCAGTTTTAAAGAAAGGTGTGTCTTTTCAAGTGGACATGGGAAACATGTAGGATTGATTTAATCATACAAGCCATCAGGTTGAAGGGAACTTGCCTAAACATGACCTGAAGTGTGACAGCCTGTAGCAAACACAGGTGTCACTCTGGAGAAACCAAGCTGTCATGCTTTACTCAGTCCAGTGTGAGTTGACAGTCTGAACTCCTCAAAAATAAATCACAGCTACCATTTGGTAATACAGCTGCCATTTGGTAATTTCAGTCTTTACTCTGGTTAGTTTCTGAACAACCCATAAAGAATGCCTCTGCTACTTTCTGCTTTCTCTTTTTCTCTCTCAACATGATTTTCATAAGTGTTCATTGTTCAAATGATAATGTTTTGTTTTGGCTTATTAGATAACAAACAAAATTACCCTGTGCCTGTATAAAACACCTTGACTAAATCAATGCCTTCCCTCTGCAGAGCTCACTATTTGTGTTGTCAAATGGTGAGAATTAATTAGCATTTTGTCAGTTAGTGGTGTGATGAAGTGGAAAATGTGGCTGCCAAACAACCGACTCATTTTGAGTAGAGATGTTCATGACTTCAGCCAAGCTGGCTGCCGGTCTTGAGCTTCTAGCACTGGCCAAAGCATGTCACTTGCATTGGCATTGCATTCCCAATGACATATCATGATCTGGAGGATATGAAAAATAGTAAACTTTTATTGAGAAGAATTTACATTTTTTTCATGCTTGTAATGAGACTGTACTAAATAAATGTTGAATGGTGGATATTTTATAGCACTGTCTTGTCAGAAGAATATTATGTATAGGAAAGACTGTGGTCTAAATACATAATTGCATTGTATGTATAGTACCTTGGAATACCCCGCTAAATGTGATTGACTTTATATTGGCAGTAAAGCTGTTTCAGAGTGCAATAGTGATGCATTGGGTACCAGTACTGAAACACTGAAAAATACTGAAAATGGTTTAAAAAAACAAACAAACAAACAAAAAAAAACTACAGCTTTTCAGTACCAGTAAAAATTAACCTACTGCTAAAATCTCTGCATGTTTGTGTATATCATTAGGGCAGACAGTGTTTAGTGTAATGTCACTGTTATTAGATAAGCGCAGCTGCTTTGTGGTGATAGAATGCTATTAGTGTTAGATTCCAATCATATGTTTTTATGCCAGGACGTTATTGGTCACATTCAGCAATCATGAGGTTCATCATCAACGAATTGAGTACCATAAATCACTTTCATCATGACCTTTTTGGAACTAGGGTTGCCTGGTCTATGTGGCAAAATTAGATTAGTTACTATTTAAAACTAGCCCAGTGGTCAATAAAACCAGTTCAGTTACAAAGCTCAAATTTGGAGGCTCCCAGAACTCTGTATTAAACTTCTGCAATCATGAGTACCATTGTCAAATGTACAGGAATATTTACACAGTAACATCATACAATGCATTTAGATGAATCATTATTAAAACCATACTGTTTTCTAAACAGTTCTGTCAACACAATCTTAAATAAATGGTTCTCATATTATTACATGTAGTTATTGTAATAAATAAAAAATGTGAGAATGCGTTATGAACCACTGACACACAACAAGCAGATTTATACAGGAAAGAATACTCTGGTATTTTTCATGATTATTGAGTATAGCCTGAAGTCATGTAACAGAAAGTGAGCACACTGAAATTCAAACACTGGCATGTAGCATGCAAATTCTTTGACCAATTACCAATGATTGCTTCAATGAATCAGTGAATTAGTGGTTATATCACAGTCATAGCCAGAATAGCTACAGTATATAGGCAAAAGTTTGTGGACACCTGACCATCACACCCATATGTGCTTTTTGAACATTCCATTCAAGATTTGCTTTGTGCACAGGGGCATTGTTTCAGTGAAGGGAAATTTAAAGATCAGCATACAGAGACCTCCTATACAACTGTGTGCTTTCAACTGTTGCAACAAGTTGGCGATCCAATCACAAGTGGATAGCTGAAATGCATCGCTGTTTACACCTAGCATTTTGAATGCATCAATTTCAGTACATGTACGTATGGGCAAAACATAATGAATAAATGAATGGGAAATAAGACAACAAAAGAAGCTATGAAAAACAGCTGCTTTAGTCTCTGCTATTATAGCATTGCCTTTATCCATCAGCCTAACTGTGGATAACTCTACCATTCAGCCCGATTTCCGAATACTCTCACAACGATTACATATTTTCCTTCTAGAGCAATGATGCAGTTGATTAGGCGGTCCTTCATAGCTGTCCGGGACGCATCGAGATGCTTTTATGTTCAAAACTACAACAGTTATGTGGTCATATGAGTCCCAAACTACCTCCGAAGGTGGTTTGAGTGATCAGATCACAATGTGTCTGTACATAGCGCTGTCTGCTATGATTGGATCACCCAGGACACATATTAATGCCAGGTGTGAATGGGGCCATAGTTGGGATTGGTGCCTCAGTCACAGATGGAAGATAGAAAGCTTGCTAGAAATTTCCACAGGACATCTGGTTGAGGAGTTCATATAATAAAAACAGAATAAATAAAAATAAAATAAAGTTTTTATATTTTGTGAATGAACAATGGTATGCTTTTTCAAGCAGCCCTGTTTTATTTGGCTGTTTTTAGTGTTTCCAGGGCCTTAGTTCCAGTGAAGGGAAATTGAAATGGCACAGCGTACAAAGATTTTACAGTTATGTGATTTTAACCTTGTGGCAAACGTTTGGGGAATTTCTGCATGGGTGTGATGGTCAGGTGTCCACAAACATTTAACCATATAGCGTATTATATATTCATTAGAAGGAATTTGATCTTAAACAGATATTCAGAATGATGTTTTAGTTTCTGATTGTAATGAATTTCTTTATTTATTTCCATTAACAATTTTTTATTATTTTTACATGACTTTTTTCTATCATTGTATTATTTAAATACTGGTATTTCAGTGCATGATAACAGTATTGCTGCTGTGCTAAAGACTGTTGTGCTAACTGGCATATGTTTTGGTGCTTTTGTCTCTCCAATACAGGATCTATCCAGAAGATACAGCCACTCAGTGATCCAATGAACAACCGTAAGGAAGATATGGAAATCGCATCACATTACCGGCAGCTCCTGCGCGAGCTTAATGAGCAGCGGCAGCATGGCATCTTGTGTGATGCGTGTGTGGTTGTGGAAGGTAAGATCTTCAAGGCACACAAGAATGTACTGCTTGGCAGCAGCCGCTACTTCAAGACACTCTACTGCCAAGTGAAGAAGGGAACAGAGCAACAGGCTACCATCACACACCTGGACATTGTGACAGCACAGGGATTCAAGACCATTCTGGACTTCATGTACTCTGCACACCTGGCACTCACCAGTAAGAATGTTATTGAGGTGATGTCTGCTGCCAGCTATCTGCAGATGACAGAGATAGTACAGGCATGTCACGGCTTCATCAGGGCAGCGCTAGACATTAGCATTCGTTCTGAGCTGGCTGACATGGAGCTGGCCAATATAGAGATTAGTGGCATGGTTGGCACAGGAACGGGTACTGCTGGAGGAGCCTCTGAAGCACTGGTTTCCATGATCTCAGCTCGCAGCTCCTCGCCATGGCTGGTACGTCGTACCAGTCCTGCCAACTCGTCAGGGGACTCAGCAATTGCCAGCTGCCATGAAAGTGGCAGCACCTACAGCAAGGAGGAGCATGAGCCTAAGAGCCATGAGGACTCATGGCCGAACGACTATCGCTCACTTCAAGTCAAAGAGGAGCAGGGATCACCATCCAATGCTCAGGACAGGACCAGCCAAGAGGCACAGGGAACACCCATAGAGCAGAGCAATGGAGGTGAAGGTGGCTGGCAAGCACCTGGTTCAAGACGTAGGAAGAACCGAAAAAACAAGGACACAGTCAGGCACATCATGCAACAGAATGAGGGCAGTAGTCGTGGAGGTTCTCCGATGCCTTCCATGATTTCCACAGCCAGCTGGAGCTACAATAATCAGGCCGACATTCCAGGTAGGACCATGGGCTTTGTAAAGTGTTGGCTTTGTAGAGACCAACATGTAAAGACCATTTTTATAAGATGATGTTCTACAATTCCACTTGCTAGAACTCCAACTTGTTTGGAGTATTTGTTCAGAAATGGCATAAAAACAAAGGAAATTCATTTTTTTAAATGTTGGACAGTTACAGCTGTTTATAGATGGAATAAGGAGTGTAAGGTTGAAAAATTTATCTGCTCGTTAATCCGACAGAAACATGGGACAGAAGACAGCCACATCAATGTAAAAAGAAAAACATGCTGTCGTCTTTATTATTGAGAACATGCTGTTGTATGGAGAGAAGCCTTACTTGTCTGGGCAGCATTTAGCTGCTGGTGCTGGTAGTTATATAGATAATTAAAAGTGAGGCAATTCTAATCTCTAGTGTATTTAAGCAGTCTGTAAAATGGGCACACATACTTTTTAGGAATACAGGAAAATTGAATTGACCTCAGTGTCAGAGTGAGGATTAAGGTGTTCACGTGTGTGCGCTTGGCTGTGTGAACATGTTTTTATATCTTGAACATGTTTTAATATCTACATGGATAGGAATATCTAACAGTTTTGTCCTTGTGGGAACATGTGACTGGTCTCCACAAGGAAAACTGCTTTTTTTATTCAAAAACCACAGCTTAAAAATAAATAAAGAGCCAAAAGGGTTAGATTTAGGTGAAGGAATAACATAAATTTGCAGCATTAATAATTATGTTAATGGAAGGTCCTGACAAGGATAGTGAGACAAAAGTATGTGTGTGTGTGTGTGTGTGTGTGTGTGTGTGTGTGTGTGTGTGCGCGCTCAATCAGAAGCCTGCATTTTATGTCTGTGGCTTTCATTTCGTAAGTGAGTTGAATATAACTTCCCAAACTGTGTAGATAACAACCATAGTTTATCTGCTTGAGAATTTATAGTAAGTATTTTTAGCTATAGCTGAAGTCTTTGCTGATACTGATTTTAGTTATAACTGAAGTCCGATGCTAGGATATTGAAATGTTGATACATCTTTTATTTGTGGGTGTGTGAGTATTTGCATTTGGTGTTTTCATGGGAAGACTTAAAGAGAAGGTCCTCTGTTGTGTGAAGGGAGGAAAACAGACCATAACAGAACGTGAGCTGTGTCCAGTCTACCTGTTTACAATGACAAAATCCACACTGGGAATGCTGTGTTATGACATTCTTACAATGTATCCACAATCACTTGGTTACATGTCTCCTTAACAGTGGATTAATTCCTAATTAGGTTTTGCAGAAGGTTTCCTTACCCAAGTAATACTCTTGTAATAACTCTTGTTAGGGCCCAAGTACCAAGGGTGTGAAGGGCCCTATTGTTTCAGTTAGGATAATAATAATAATAATAATAATAATAATAATAATAATAATAATAATTATTATTATTATTATTATTATTATTATTATTATTATTATTATTAACAATGATTATTATTATTATTATTATTATTATTATTATTATTGCAACCATCAGGGGTGTGAAGGGCCGAATTGTTTCAGTTGTTTTTTTTTTTCTTTTTGGCATGTTTGAGGTGCTTGCCATGAGGCCGCACAAAAGACTGGACACAGATGTCGCACAGGGGCTCAATAGTTCCCCCTTATTCTTTTCTTCAGTATGAGCATGCAGTTTCACTTGTGTAGTATTCAAACTTGGTATGCATATAGGTCATCTTAAGACAAATAAATTTTCAAATCACATCCGATGGTAAATTGCGAAGGAATTTTTGACATCTTAAATGGTGTTTTCATGGTGAGGGAATCAATTAACTAATTACACTGCACAAAAAAGACTGGCATAATTGCACTACTGTCATGAAACTCATGAGGAGGCAGATGCAAGTGCAGAATAAACTTTAATAAAGAAAAGCAAATAGCGTAGACACTAACAATACCAGAAACTTGAGCTATGAAAACGAAGCATATAGACAAACATAAACGAGAGAACGAAACAAAAGCAAAGAAAAACAAAAGCAAAACAGTGTGAGAGGTGCAAAACGTCACTTAAATACTACTGCGGATTAACCAAATGATGTGAAACAGGTGCAAGTGTTCATGCAACATGCTCCTGTGGTGCGCAATGGCTGCTGGGATATGTAGTCAAGTACCGGCTACATGACAGAGCCCCCCAGTCATAAACAAAGTTCACGTGCAAAGACAGGCCCTTATGTCCACAAAGTTTCTCAAAAGCAACTCCCTTAGCATTGCAAGAAGAAAGCACAGTGTACTTCAGTCGGCGAGGTGGAACGATTTCTTCTGCATGGCTAAGGGGTGGTGCTATGTCCAGGGCGAATCACAGCTGATTGGCAACAACCAACGTGAAGGCTGGTGGGGGGTGGGGGTGGGGTTGGCGTTCTTCACGAAGCAAGAGGGGGAGTGATCTCCTCTGCGGAGTGACGCATGGCACATAACAGAGGGAAGGAATGACATCTTCAGTGGAGCAGAGAGGTAGAACGCTGTCCTCAGCGGAGCAGGAACGCGGAGTGATGTCCAAAGCTGAGCTTGAAGGTGGAGTGACGACAACAGCATAGCAAGGAGACAGAGCGATGTCCTCCACAACCGTAACAACATCTGAAGAGGAGCCTGGTGTAGTGACGTCTGAGGCAGAGCAGGTAGGTAAAGCGGCACTCTCAGCCAAGCGGGGAGGCGGAGCAATGTCCTCAGCCGAGCAGGGAGGCTGAGTGGTGTCCGAGGCAGAACAGGGAAGCTGAGCAACGTCTTCAGTAAAGCAGGGAGGCTGAGTGACATTCTCCATTGAACTGGCAGGCTGAGAGAAATCCACAGTAGGGGAGGGAGAGTGGGGACAAAGATCTTGCGCATGGCCCCAGCCATGCATCTGTAACCCTGACCCAAGATCCCTTCCCCTCTTGTTCCATTTTCTGGCGCTCTCTCTCCAGAATGGCTTCTTGGGTGGTGAAAAATTCTGCTGCTGATCCATTTTATGTCTTGCTTTCTGTCACAAAAATCATGAGGAGGCAGATGCAAGTGCAGGATAAACTTTAATAAAGAAAAGCAAATAGCATAGACACTAACAATACCAGAAAATTGAGCTATGAAAATGAGGCATATAGACAAACATAAATGAGAGAACATGAAAGCAAAGAAAGACAAAAGCAAGACAGCATGAGAGGTGAGAAACATAACAAAAATACTAGTGCTGATTAACCAAAAGATGTGAAAGAGGTGCAAGTGTTCATGTGACATGCTCCCGTGATGCTCAATATACTGAAGACATTTGGGTTTGAGATCAAAACATGAATATGAGATGATAGATCAGAATTTCAGTTTTTATTTCCTGATACAGTATCTCACAAAAGTGAGTACACCCCTCACATATAATATGTGACATGTAAATATTTTATTATATCTTTTCATGGGACAACACTGAAGAAATGACACTTTGCTACAATGTAAAGTAGTGAGTGTACAGCTTGTATAACAGTGTAAATTTGCTGTCCCCTCAAAATAACTCAACGCACAGCCATTAATGTCTAAACCACTGGCAACAAAAGTGAGTACACCCCTAAGTGAAAATGTCCAAATTGGGCCCAAAGTGTCAATATTTTGTGTGGCCACCATTATTATCCAGCACTGCCTTAACCCTGTTGGGCATGGAGTTCACCAGAGCTTCACAGGTTGCCACTGGAGTCCTCTTCCACTCCTCCATGATGACATCACAGAGCTGGTGGATGTTAGAGACCTTGCGCTCCTCCACCTTCTGTTTGAGGATGCCCCACAGATGCTCAATAGGGTTTAGGTCTGGAGACATGCTTGGCCAGTCCATCACCTTTACCCTTAGCTTCTTTAGCAAGGCAGTGGTCATCTTGTAGGTGTTTTTGGGGTCGTTATTATGTTTTCTAATACTGCCCTGTGGCCCAGTTTCCGAGGGGAGGGGATCATGCTCTGCTTCAGTATGTCACAGTACATGTTGGCATTCATGGTTCCCTCAATGAACTGTAGCTCCCCAGTGCCGGCAGCACTCATGCAGCCCCAGACCATGACACTGCCACCACCATGCTTGACTGTAGGCAAGACACACTTGTCTTTGTACTCCTCACCTGGTTGCCGCCACACACACTTGACACCATCTGAACCAAATAAGTTTATCTTGGTCTCATCAGACCACAGGACATGGTTCCAGTAATCCATGTCCTTAGTCTGCTTGTCTTCAGCAAACTGTTTGCGGGCTTACTTGTTCATCATCTTTAGAAGAGGCTTCCTTCTGGGACAACAGCCATGCAGACCAATTTGATGCAGCAATGCTGCCAACCTCTGGATATGATGCTGAGCACGTGCACTCAACTTCTTTGGTCGACCATGGCGAGGCCTGTTCTGAGTGGAACCTGTCCTGTTAATGGTCTTGTCCACCATGCTGCAGCTCAGTTTCAGGGTGTTGGCAATCTTCTTATAGCCTAGGCCATCTTTATGTAGCGCAACAATTCTTTTTTTCAGATCCTCAGAGAGTTCTTTGCCATGAGGTGTCATGTTGAACTTCCAGTGACCAGTATGAGAGAGTGTGAGAAAGATAACACCAAACTTAACACACCTGCTCCCCATTCACACCTGAGACCTTGTAACACTAACGAGTCACATGACACCAGGGAGGGAAAATGGCTAATTGGGCCCAATTTGGACATTTTCACTTAGGGGTGTACTCACTTTTGTTGCCAGCGGTTTAGACATTAATGGCTGTGTGTTGAGTTATTTTGAGGGGACAGCAAATTTACACTGTTATACAAGCTGTACACTCACTACTTTACATTGTAGCAAAGTGTCATTTCGTCAGTGTTGTCCCATGAAAAGATATAATAAAATATTTACAAAAATGTGAGGGGTGTACTCACTTTTCTGAAATACTGTATTTACATCTAGATGTGTTAAACAACTTAGAGCATGTCTTCAGTGTATACCAAAAGCAGAATGGCCTTGCCATTCCACAGGTGACTGTGAAAGCCATTGCTCCATAGTGCCCACTGTGACATTTTTCTTAAATGTGAGCATCCAGTTTCACCTGTATGCACTGTATTTGGTAGGCATAGGAATAGGTAAGACTGTTATATATATATATATATATATATATATATATATATATATATATATATATATATATATATACACATATACATACATACATACATATATATATATATATATATATATATATATATATATATATATATATATATACACACACACACACACACACACACATTCAGTGCTCTCCACTAATATTGGCACCCTTGGTAAAGGGTGTAAAGGCTATGAAAGATAGTCTTTATTGTTTAACCTTTTGATATTTTGTTCAAAGAATTCACAAAAATACTTTGCTCTAATGGATATCAAACAACTGCAAACAATGCACAGGTTTATAAAAAAATATTTGTTAAATGTAGGTGTGCAAAAGTAGTCAATACTTTGTGCTACCTCCCTTTGCCAAGATAACAGCTCTGAGTCTTCGCCTATAATGCCTGATGAGGTTGGAGAATACACGGCAAGGGATCTGAGACCATTCCTCCATACAGAATCTCTCCAGATCCTTCAAATTTCGAGGTCCACACTGGTGGACTCTCCTCTTCAGATCACCCCACAGGTTTTCTGTGGGTTTCAAGTCAGGGTGATGCCTGGGCTATCCCAGTCCCCTGACTTTGTGGTCAGGGTCCAACCTTGATTTTGTGGTCAGTAAACCATTTTTGTGTTGATTTTGATGTATGTTTTGGATAATTGTCCTGCTGGAAGATCCAACCACGGCCCATTTTAAGCTTTCTGGCAGAGACAGTCGGGTTTTCATTTAATATCTGTTGATATTTGTCCATAATGCCATGTATCCTAACAAAATATCCAGGTCCTCCAGCAGAAAAACATCCACAAAACATTAAAGAGCCACCACCATATTTAACCCTGGACATGAGGTACTTTTCCATATGGCTTTTCCATTTGGCTCTGTGTGCGCCAAAAACACCTCTGGTGTTTATTGCCAGAAAGCTCTATTTTGGTTTCATCAGACCATAGAACCCGATCCCATTTGAGGCTCCAGTAGTGTCTGGCAAACTGAAGACACTTGAGTTTGTTTTTGGATGAGAGTAGAGGCTTTTTTGTTGAAACCCTTCCAAAGAACTTGTGGTGATGTAGGTGACATCGGATTGTAGTTCTGGAGACTTTCTGACTCCAAGACGCAACTAACTTCTGCAGTTCTCCAGCTGTGATCCTTGGAGATTTTTTGACCACTTGAACCTTCCTCTTCACAGTGTGTTGAGACAATATAGACACACGTCCAATTCCAGGTTGATTCACAACATTTCCAGTTGACTGGAACTTCTTAAATATTGCCCTGACGTTGGAAATGGGCATTTTTAATGCTTGTGCTATTTTCTTATAGCCACTTCCCATTTGTGAAGCTCAACAAACCTTTTGCCGCACATCACAGCTATATTCCTTGGTCTTACCCATTGTTATGAATGACTAAGAGAATTTGGTGTGTGTTACTGCATATTTATACCCCTGTGAAACAGGAAGTCATGGTTGAACAATTTCCTGTTCCTAGTTACCCAGGTGTACTAAAAATTTTTTTAAATATCAATAAGAATATACTTCAAATATATTTTTCTCATATGAATTCAAAGGGGTGCGAATAATTGTTACACACCTATATTTAACAAATTTTTTTTTGATAAACCTGTGCTGTGTTTGCAATTGTTTCCATATCCATGAGAGTATCCATTTTTTTAACAAAATATCAAAAGGTTAAACAATAAAGACAAATTTTCACAGCTTGCTTTGCTCATATGTATCAAAGGTGCCAATATTAGTAGAGGACACTGTTTGTATACATATATATGGCACAAAGTTTTATGTGCAGTGATGGGGCATAAACCCATACACATGCCAATACTGACACCCCCATACTCAAATGCACCCTCTTTTGACAATGTTCTTAGGTATAAACATCTAGTTTCACCTACATGCACTAAATTTAGTAGGCATATGGGGCTTCTTAGGACAAATGAATTTCACAAGCACATCCATTAACTCTGCCCAACAAGAAATCAGACTTTTTTGTGTGTGTGTTTTGGCAGTGTGTGTGTTTTGCCAGTAGTACCAAACTTTTAAATACTCCTTCTAGGGGACTCATCGGATTCAAAACAAATTTGGCCAGCATAATATCAGCAGTCTCTCCATTTTTGTACACTTTTGGGTTGACACAGTTCAAACGGAGCACTATCCTTAGCTGAGCTGGCAGAAGATGCGACATCCTCCACAGAGTGGCGAGGAGGAGCGACCTTTTCCGCTTAGCTATGAGGTGGCGCGACATCCAAAGCAGAGCCTGTGATTGGAGTGACGGCCACTGTGAAGCCAGTGAGGGGAGTGCAGTCCAAGGCATAGCCAAAAAGGGGAACTGTGACAGACAAACTGTGACAGACAGTGCAGATGTAGCTGGGAGCCAGGATGTGGAAAATGATTTCGATGGCGCATTTTATGATTGACATTTAAACGGTCACACGTATCCCTTGATCTGCATGAACATGTTTGATGTGTTTCCTCCTTTGGCAGCCACTTTGCATCCAGAATTTTTGCAACCTCGAGGACAACCCCCTTTCATTTTTGGGATATCCAAAATAATCCCATGCTGCTGATTAAATTTTTTTCGGCGGGTGATGGAGATTGGTGATATCAGCCTTGCTTCTCTCTGACATTTTCTCATTGTATGTGTGTGAGTGGAGCAAGTTGACAAGTCTGACAGGCAGTGAAGGAGTAAAGGAGAAGCATACACAGGTGAGATTCTCCATCCAGTTGCTTTTTTTTTTCTTCAATGCAGTAGATAAGCAAATGGAAAAAAGTGCTTGGGATGATAACAGTCAACAAGTGCTCATGGTCATGTGATATGGTGTGTGCAATGGCTTGTGGGTGCTTTAGTCTGGTGCCGTATCAGCACTACTGTGACAAATTGTGAAGGAATGTTTTATATCTTTAGCAGTGAAATCGATTAACATACATATTCACATATTACACTGCACAAATGGGAAGTGTTTCATTAATTCCACTCGACAACATGCTGTGAGGCCCAAAGTTCACATTTATATTGAATGATTGTGCACAGTCACATATACAGTCATGTGAAAAAATAACTATATGGAAATTGTTTGCTTTTTTGACATATTTGGACAAGCAAACATTTGATCATCTTTGAAACAGTGCCTATTAATGAAGTTGATATATTTGAACAAAACCACAAGGAAAATTAGCTTTTTCGATCATTTATTCAACAGAAATATTAATAGATGTGATATTTTTCTATGGAAAAAGTAAGTACACCCTTGGCCTCAGAAGCTAGTATTGCCCCCTTTAGCAGAAATAACTTCTTGTAGGCATTTTGCATAATTGTCCACCAGGCTTGCTGGAATTTTTGGCAGCTCTTCCATGCAATATTCTTTCAGTTGCAAGATGTTTGAGGGTTTTCATGCATGTACTGCCCGTTTCAAATACCCCCAGAACATTTCAGTTGGATTCAAATCCGGGCTTTGGCTAGGCCATTCTATAACCCTCCATTTCTTCTTTTTGACCCATTCCTTGGTGGATTTGCTAGTGTGCTTAGGATGATTATCCTGTTGAAAGGTACACTTTCGGTTCAACTTCAACTTTTGGACAGATGGCCTCACATTATATTCAAGCATCTGCATATGATGCAGAATTCATAGCTGAATCAATGAATGCAAGCTGTCCAATCCCTGAGGTAGCGAAGCAATCCCAAACCATAACATTTCCACCACCGTGCTTTACGGTTGGTATGCTTCTCCTGAAAAGTCTTTGGTCTGCGCCAAACATGTCTGCTGTTACTGTGGCCAAACAACGGTATCTTTGATTCATCTGTCCAGAGCACATTATTCCAAAAGGCCTGGTCTTTACCTATATGCTCATTGGCAAACTGTAGTCTTGCAAAGGCTTTTTCCTGGCACATCTCCCATGCAGGTCATCAGCATCTCTTTCTGATTGTAGAAGCATGCACTTTGACACTAACAGTTGCAAGACTTACTAGCAGATCCTGTGATTAAATTTTGGGGTTCTTGGAGACTTCTTTTTGGATCAGATGGTCTGCTCTTGGGCTGAATTTGCTGGGAGAGCCAGTCCTGGACAAAAAGGCTGTCATTTGAAATCTGCACCATTTGTAGATTATTTTTCATAAAGTGGAATGCTGTATTTCAAATAATTTGGAGATCTTTTTAAATCCCTTGCCAGACTCCTAGGTATCCACAACCTTTTCTTGAAGGCCTTACAGAACTCTTCAGATCTTGGCATGGTGACAGTACACACCTCAATAACAAAGGGAACACCAGACACTAGATATGAGAGGGGTATAAATAAGACAGGTTCCACCTACACTCCCTAAGCAGGTTCTAATCACTGACACCCTTCTTGAACACTTTATTCTAATTTTATGGATTTGAAGATGTGTGAAATGTAGGGGTGTATTTACTTTTTCCATGTGACTGATCTGTTTTTTTTTTTTTATTTAATTTAAATAGTGATTTGTGAAATTATAACAAAATGTCAATTTTATGTGTCATTTGATAGAGCATATCAACTTTATTAATAGGCACTGTTTCAAAGAGGATCAAAAGGTTTGCTTGTCCAAAATATTTTTTTTTTTGTCCAAAAAAGAAAAAAAAAAAAAAAAAAAAAATTTCCATGGGGTGCACTTACTTTTTCACATGACTGTACATGCCAGTAGTGATTCATTGTCATAGTGCCACCAACTGGCAACAGGAAATGAAACACTCCTTCAAGATGACTCATCTGATTCATAACAAATTTGGTCTGAATGATGTCAAGATATCCATGATGCTAAATTGGAAAGGAATTTTTTATATCTTAAATGGTGTTGCCATGGTGAGGCAATCAATTAACATAGCACACCACACAAACAAGAAGTGTGGCATAATTCCACTATAGGCAATCAATTAACATATACAATATATGGCCAAGTATGTGAACGGCTGAACATAACCCACATATGTGGGCCTTCCCCAAACATTTGTCACGTGGCACATTGGGGGCACATGATAGAATGTCTTTGTATGGTGTATCATTATGATTTCCCTTCACTGGAACTAAGGGCCCTAATCCAAACCTGTTCCAGCATGACACTGCCCCGAGCACAAAGCGAGGTCTATAAAGACATGGTTCGCCATGGTTGGTTTGGAAGCACTCAAACCACACTGAACAACTTTGGGATGAATTAGAAAGCTGACTGCATGCCAGGCCTCCTTGCCCAAAATCAGTGCGTAACCCCACTAATGATTTTGTGGCTGAATGGGCATATTCCCACATGTGATAGTTAGGTGTCCAAATACTTTTAGTTATCTAAACTGATGTATTTTGGTTTTTATTAGCATTATTAGCTAGTACACAATACAGCTAGCAGGTAAAGTTGTACGCCTGAGTGTGTGGCCTAAGGTATTACTATTAATAGTGAGTTTAAGCATTTAGAAAAAAATAATGAATTAAAAAAGGATCAGTTTACTAATATTACTGAATCTGATAAACCATCTGGTAAAGTGACTCTTCTGAGTAAACACATCGATTAGTTCATATCCAGCAGATTGGAGAGCTTTTTTCATTTTCTTCACATAATTTTATATGAAAATATGGCAAGGATATGCACAGCAGCATTATTACTTCTTAAAGTAACAGGTAAATTGCCTAAAGTAAATTAACATGGTGATGAGATCAATTAGTATATCACAAAGTGCAAATAGGAAGTGTGGCATAATTCCACTGTACCTCATGCAATTTGTATGTTCAGTGATGCAACATACATAATAACACCTACATGCTCATACTTGCTGGTGAAACAGACACTGTAAGGAAACACAAGTAAGGAAAGTAAGTAGTAGTACCACTGATTGAAGAGCTAAGTATATCTGACACTTCACAACACTCACTGATATGTGGAGAAGTGCCTTAGGTAAGTTTGAGGAGAGAAATTTACTGCATATATTTTTAAGAGAAAACACTATCATCTATAAAATAAGTTCTTATGATTTTTTTTTAAACAAGTGTAAGCATCATGTCCATTTTTGAGTTGGAAAAAGGACTGGGCAAGATGATAAAATATATTGATATATTTATAAATTGTCATAATACTCTTTAATGAAATATCATATGAATCATCAGTATTTTTATAACAATTAAAAACTATGATTAGAAGCAGCTGATTAGAATTATTTTTTTTTTTTACTGAATCTTAAATTGTAATGTTAAAATTTTTTAAAGATTGTACTTTGCTCTCCTTTTGAGTGTTAAATCATTAATTTTTATACACATTAAATAAAAGTATCATTGAACTGGTATTTTGTTGTATTGTCCACCCCTTGTGGTAAATTTTAATTATTGTTCCTAATGTCTGTTATCTTTGTATCTTCAAAGTTGTCAGCAGTTCAAGAATTGACTGTACTTACAGTACGTTTTAAATTTCCTTTTGCTGCTGAAATGGAATTAAAAAGTCTATATGAAGATTTAAGCGTTTCTTTAGGGTTATGCAAGTTGGATACTGTGTGTGCATTGAGACTGGTATAATAGGTGCTTAACTGAGTTCCACATAAAGCTGGCCCCTTGAGTGTGAAACATCTTATGTACAACATAAAACCCACCCACACAACTGCAGCAGCAGAAACAGATGACATTATCGGCATTAATATGTAAAATGTGTGTATTATATCCTACAGTGCCACTAACCCCATTCCCATAAAAGTTTTTTTTTTTTTTTTTAATGCAATAAAAACAAAAATCTGTAATTTGTCAAGCTTTGGAGCTTTAATTAACTGACAAAAGTACATAGAAAAGATATTCAATGTTTTCACTGACCAACTTAATTGAATTTGTAAATATAAACAAATTTAGAATTTGATGCCTTCGACACACTCAAAAAAAGTTAGGACAGAGGCATGTTTACCACTGTGTTAAATCACCCTTCCTTTTAGTTACACTTTTTAATCGTTTGTGAACTGAAGATACTAATTGTTGCAGTTTTGCAAGTGGAATTTTTGCCCATTCTTGCTTGATACAAGATTAAATGTTGTTTTACAGAGCTTTTCCTGGTATTTATATGTAGATGTGTTACACGACATAGAACATAGCACATTTTGTATTACACCACCCAAATTTTAGGCGAGCAAAAATATTGTAATGTGACTGACAGGTGTTTCTTGTTACCCCAGTGTGTCTTGTTAGATTGATTGTTTAAGCAGTAAATAGCTCTGAAAATCTACTCTTGGTTTTAGCCTTCAGTTTCACCTGTGAAGACTGCATTTGTTAAAAAGGATGAACCAACATGAAAATTAGAGAGCTGTCTATGGGAGAAAAGCAAGCCATTTTGAAGCTGAGAAAAGAGGGAAAACAATTTGGAATGTCCTGAAAAAGGAAGAAACCACAGATATACTGAGCAACAGACACAGAATGGGTCGGCCAAGCAAAACAACAACAGCTGATGACAGAAACATTGTGAAAGCTGTGAAGAAAAACCCAAAAACAACAGTCAGTGACATCACCAACAACCTCCACAGGGCAGGGGTGAAGGTATCACAATCCACCGTTTGAAGACTTCGATAGCAGAAGATGCATACCACAAGATGCAAACCACTCATCAGCAGTAAGAATCAGAAAGAAAAGATTGGAATTCGCAAAGAAATACAGATGAGATGAGCCACAAATGTTCTGGAACCAAGATTAACTCTAATAAAGTGATGGAAAGGCCAATGTGTGGAGAAAGAAAGCATCTGCTCATGATCCAAAACATGCAAGCTCATCTTTGAAACATGGTTGAGGTAGTGTCATGGCTTGGGCTTGCATGGCTTTCTGGAACAGGCTCACTAATCTTTATTGACGATGTAACTCATGATGGTAACAGCAGAATGAATTCAGAAGTTTACAGGAACATTTTGTCTGCCAATATACAGAGAAATGCATTCAAATTAATTGGGAGGAAGTTAATCATACAGCAAAACCATGATCCACATCACACTGCCAACTCAACAAAGGGGAAAAATCAGGGGAAAAAGTGCAAGGTTTTAGACTGGCCAAGTCAATCACCAGACCTTAACCCAGTTGAGCATGCATTTCACCTCCTGAAGAGGAAACTGAAGGGATAAACCCCCCAAAGCAAACAACATCTCAAAGAGGCTGCGGTAAAACCCTGGAAAAGCATCACAAAAGAAGACACCAACAATTTGTTGATGTCAGTGAGTCACAGACTTGATGCAGTTATTGCAAGCAAGGGATAAGCAAACAAATATTTAGTGTTGTTTATTTTAATTTACTTCAACACATATCTGTTCCTATACTTTTGCTTGCTGAAAATTGGGTGGTCTGATACAAAAGGTTCTATGTTTTATGTTGTTTAACACATCTAGTTGTAAATACAACAAAATGAATCTGAAATCCTAAACTCTCGTCTCATCCATCTTTTTATCTCAAACCCAAATGTCTTTGGTGTATAGCACAAACAAATGAATTGGCCTTGCTGTTCCAGTAGTTTCAGGGGGCACTGTATTAGTAAATTTGTGTCTAATAAACAGACACAAATTTGTGTCTAATATCAGAATTGCTAATATGCATATTTAAGGGGGTTTCAGATTTTCACCTGTTGTGATGTGTTATCATGGGGGATTTTTCTCTCTACACAAGATATGTCCCCACTGACACAGATACTGTTTTACATCTCACTTTTCTGTCTTCAAAGTAGAAACTAACATTACCATGTCCTTCCCCTTTGCCTTTTCATAGAATATGGCACAAATCATAAAAATAACTACTTGTCAATTTCAAGGTGGATGGTGGGTTTGAACAGTTGGGAGAGGGGGTGGACCTAGCAGCACATGAAAAACCTATTTGAACCACTTAGTTAATAGTCTACTAATGAAATAGCCTAATTACTGTCACCAGGGGCTGTCTCAAAGAGTGGGCAAGTGGGGCTGTCTCCCAGGGCCTCACACGGACTATGCATCAGCTAAAATTATAGCAACATTGAGTAGGAAATGGATGTCGAGATAAAATTCTGCAATCAGCATAAAAGATACAAAGGAGCAACTGAGGACTCCAACAAAATGTTTTTGGAAACTGATTATTTTTAGTCATTGTAGATCAAGCCCTAAACTTACTCAGGATGTACAGAATGTAGAAAAAAAAGGAAAAAAAAGAGTGAACTAATTTTGCTTTAGCCAGGGAGAGGTTATGACAAGTGGCAAGGGAGGTGTTTACATTTTTAATGGAGGGGGATATATTTATATTTATTTATTTAAAAACAAACAAACAAAACTATACAATAAACATAAAAAGACATCTGTCAGAGTGGGTACAAGAAATTATTGTGTTATAGATAATAGAGAATTCACTGTCAATAAAAAGAAAAGACATATCAGTAATCCCCTGCTGGCTGCTCTGCTGTGTATGTAAGTTATACAGTATGCTATTTGTATTCACTCATTTAATCATAATGGGCTTTATACACAAGTACTATTAAATGTTACAGAAATATTGGGGTGAATATTTCTCTTGTATATGATCTTTAATTTGTCCTGTCTATGGTCTTCAATCAAGCCATGTACAGTACTGTGACAAAGTATTTGCGCCGTCCTGATTTCTTCTCATTTTGTGTATATCTAATACTAAATAGTTTTAGATCTTCAGACGAAATACAAAATAAAACAAAGGCAACCCGAGTTGACACACAATACAGTTTTTATTAATTTTTTTATTGAAGCAAAAAAAGGTTATCCTACACCTATCACCAATGTGAAAAACTAATTGCCCCCTTAAACTTAAAATTTTGTTGTGCCACCTTTAGCAGCAATAACTGCAAACATATGCTTCCGATAACTGGAGATCAGTGTTTCCTTTTCTTATAGGAATAGGACCCCTATGCTTTGGATCATTGTCTTGCTGCGTAATCCAGTTGCACTTGAGTTTCAGCTTGCAGACTGAAGACCGGACATTCTCCTTTAGGATTTTCTGGGAGCAGAATTAATGTTTCCCTCAGTTATTGCCCAGGCCCTGAAGCAGCAAAACATCCCCACATCCCCACACCATCACACACCACCACCATGCTTGACTGTACTTATGATGTTCATTTTGTGGAATTCTGTGTTGGTTTATGCCAGATGTAATGGGACCCCATCTACCAAACAGTTCCTGTTTCGACTCATCATTTCACAGAACATTCTCCCAAAAGGTTTGAGGATCATCAAGGTATGTTTTGGCAAAATTCAGACGAGCCTTAAAGGGTCATGAAACCCCCCTCTTTCAGCTCAAGTTTACCTCACAATCTTTTTGAAAAATGCAACTTAAATGGGTGTGGATGGCATGGGTGTGGGTGTGGCAGGGAAAGGCAGGGGAGGAAGAGGGGGGTGAGCAACTGTCATCTGTCTGTGGCCCATGCCGACTCTCACTAAAAATCAGGGGTAAATTGTGAGGAATTGTAAGGTTTTTTTTATAGCTGGCAAACTTAAAGTCCAATGAAGGACATTTACTACCGTTTGTTTTTTCCATTTAAAAGTAATATTAAATATATTACATATATTAGATTAATCATAATTTTGTGTAATTGTATACATATAAATGTATTCAATTAATATACATATAAATGTAATACTACTACTACTATTATTATTATTATTATTATTATTATTATTAGGGGCCAAGCACCGGCCATTGTATCCGTTGTATCCGTTCTTCCGCTCGAGTCTATGGCAGCTCATAGAACCGCTTGCGGGAAAGTTATGAAACTTGGCAAACAGATAGAGGACAGTCTGAACTATTAATACAGCCAATTCTGTAACTAAAGCCCACCAACTGTCCAAAGTTGCACTCATGTTATGGAATTCAAGCTGATTAATCAACCCATTCTCGAATAACCCACGAACGAATCCGATGGCGAGCACGGCAAACTGGACGTGAGGCTATATCTCAGAAATGCTACAGCGTATTCATACCAAACTTACTATATCATAGCCATCATGACTTGAGGGTACCTGTACAGTTTCAGAACAGCGTGATCTAGTGGTCATGAGATATGAAAAAAGCACATTTTTTGCTTATAACCTATGAATGGTTTGTCCTAAAATCATGAGACTAGTTTCTACAGATTCAGTGGGGCATGACAAGTCGTTTCATATTACATTTTTGAATTTCAGCCATTTTGGTGGTCGGCCATGTTGAATTTAGTCTTAAACACTGTATTTTATGAACCACTTGGCGCATTGTTACAAAAATTGGTAGGTGCCATCAGGACCATGCCCCAAAAGAACTCAAAACGTTTCAGGACAGTGCCACCTTGTGGTCAACAATTATAATGCAATTACAAAAAATGCTAATAGCTTTTGACTACTTTTGCGCATTGTCATGAGATTGGTGGTCCCTGGGTCATGCAGAGAACAATGACACCAATTATGCCATGGTACACTAAAATTCCTGTTCGCCATTTTGAATTTTCTGAAAAACATTCTTTTTCAAACTCCTCCTAGGCTGTTGCTCTGATTTTCACAAAAATCGAATTAGATCATCTTCAGACCATGCCAACAGCATGTTATGGAATTCAAGTTGATTAGTCAACCCATTCTTGAATCACACTCGATCAAATCCGATGGCTAGCACGCCAAAATGGACTTGAGGCTATATCTCCACAACACTTTAGCCTATTGAGATGAAACTTTGTAGATGTCATCACAATCATGGCCTGAGGGTAGCTGCACAGTTTTGCACAGTGGTCACGAGATATAAAAAAATGGCTAATTTTGCTTATAATTTCTGAACAGTTTGACCAAAAATCACAAGATTGGTCTCTTTCAATTTGATGCGGCATATCGAGTCGAATGATATCCAGTTTTTCCATGTTGGCCATTGTGGGATTCGGCCATTTCGAATAATGACATAAAATGCTATATTTTACAGACGCACTGACATATCATTATGAAACTCGGTCAGTGTTTTTGGTATGATGCCTGGAAGTTACTCAAAAAGTTTCAAGACAGCGCCATTATGATGAAATTTTTAAAAATGCTAATATTCTTTGATTAGTTTGGCCTACAGTCATGAGTCTTGATAGATTACTTGAGTCATGATGAGAACAAAATCACTTAGGTCATGATTGAGCAAACTTCCTGTCCAACATTTTGAAATGTTTTGAAAACCTGCTCTTTTGAACTCCTGCTAGATCACTTATCTGATTTTCATCAAAATTAAAACACATCGTCTGCAGACCATGCCGACAAAAAGTTATGGAATGCAAGTTGATTAGTCAAACTCTTCTTGAATAACACACAAATTTGTTGGCGAGCATGCCAAAATGGACATGAGGCTGTATCTCTGAAAAGCTTTAGCTTATTTAGACGAAGCTACTTGGTAGCTGTCATCACAAGCATGACCTGAAGGTACCTGCACAGTTTGGGCACAGTGTCACATAGTGGTCACGAGATATGAAAAAATGGCTAATTTTGCTTATAACTTCTGAACAGTTTGTCATAAAATCATGACCTTGCTAAATTCATGCTTGCTTATCTCCTTACTTTGCCTCTTTTGTGCTTGGGCCGTTAATTGCTGCTTGCAGCTATATTTATTATTATTATTATTTACAAATGTATAAATATATACAGTATCTCACAAAAGTGAGTACACCCCTCACATTTTTGTACATATTTTATTATACCTTTTCATGGGACAACACTGACGAAATGACACTTTGCTACAATGTAAAGTAGTGAGTGGACAGCTTGTATAACAGTGTAAATTTGCTGTCCCCTCAAAATAACTCAACACACAGCCATTAATGTCTAAACCGCTGGCAACAAAAGTGAGTAGACCCCTAAGTGAAAATGTCCAAATTGGGCCCAAAGTGTCAATATTTTGTGTGGCCACCATTATTTTCCAGCACTGCCTTAACCCTGTTGGGCATGGAGTTCACCAGAGCTTCACAGGTTGCCACTGGACTCCTCTTCCACTCCTCCATGATGACATCACAGAGCTGGTGGATGTTAGAGACCTTGCGCTCCACCTTCCGTTTGAGGATGCCCCACAGATGCTCAATAGGGTTTAGGTCTGGAGACATGCTTGGCCAGTCCATCACCTTTACCCTCAGCTTCTTTAGCAAGGCAGTGGTCGTCTTGGTCAGTCGCTATCCATTGTGTCTCCATTTAGCCCTGGTGATTCAGGAGGAGAGAAGTACAGGTCCTCTTTGCTATTTATTTGAATCATTAGCCCCTGGCATGACTATGGAGGAAAGCATGGATGAACCGGAGGCAGCGCAGATGGGAGAAGTGTCGGAATGGTAGCTAGCTAATCAGAGACGACCACAACCAGTCATCCACCCAATTGTTTGCAATAGGCTCGATCTTTTCACAAAGGGAAGGGGGAAGGCACTTTCCTTCAACACGGACTCTCATTGGCTATTGAAGGCTATGGACAGGATATGGAAGCTCTTACTGGTTCAAATGAGGTGTAAATCGAAAGGTCAGAGTGCAGCAGCTATTTTGAAGTCAAGAGATAAGGAATATTTACAAGCAAACAGAAGTTATAATGGAGAATACATGAGAGATTAGGCACATCTGCCAGTAATTTGAAATGACGAAGCAACAGTCCGAGGGTATTTATTGATGGAATAATGTGTTTCAGACTAAATATTTTTACTTGATTGGATTGCTTGTAACAAGACTGTTTTTGTCAGGATGTTATCGATCAGTGGACTACTATGAGGCTTCTTAGGTGAGTTGCCTCAGTTTTGTAAGTGTCTGTTTGTATGTTGGTGGTCTGACAGAGACATTAATTGTAGCTGCTGTTGTGCTTGTGTCTTGAAATGGTTTGTATAAATCTAATCACAAGAATCTTAGCTTTCCAAAGATATATCGCATGAGTACCTATGTAGACATAGCATAGTTTTGCACTTAATGCGACAGCCCGCTGGCAGGTCATGTAGCTCTAAGTGGTTAATTAGCACAAAAAGCAAGTAAAACTGTTATGGTTAAAAATTAGACACATACCTCCTTTGAAGGGATGGAAAAGTCCTCGGGACTTGGTACCGCATCATTGTCTAGACATAAACTGCTTTCATGAGCAAGGCCGAAGTCCACCTTTCTCCAATTCTCATAGCTCTCTCGAGAAAAATGCTTGCTACACACAAACAATTTGGATGTGTCGCTAGTTGATGGCCAACCAACTGCCCGCAGCCAGAGTCTAGCCTTGGCAGCATTGTGGGGAAAGCCATGCAGCACACTTGAACTCTTACACCACTGAAACAAACACTTGCGACCCATGAACGCCTCTCTCATCTATCTTACAGTGATCTTACAGTTTGACACGTCTGTCATAAGAAAGCACCACATGCTGTCATAGGATAAGAATACGCAGTCTCATGAATAATTATGACAGACCAAATCGTCACCGAAGTACTATAGTACATTGCCACCTGTCACAGGTCACTCACTACCTGTGACGTCGACACGATGTAGATTTTAAATCCGGAAGATGAAGCTAGTGGAAGAAAGCCCAAAATTAACCAGTTTTCTCCTACAATTAAAATTAATGGATGCTAACCTAGTTTTTTTATTATGTACAACACAAACACCTCTGTTAAAATCTCAGAAAATGTAGTTTAGTGTTTCGTGACCCTTTAATGTTCTTCTGGGTTAGCAGTGGTTTTCACCTCTGCTATCCACTTCCATGGATGTCATTTTTGCCATGGAAAATGGCTCATGGAGTCATGAACAGTGACCTTTATTGATGCAAGAGAGGCCTGTAGGTACTTTAATGTTGTCCTTGGCTCTTTTGTGACTTGCTGGATGAGTAGTTCCAGTGCTCTTGGGGGAATTTTGGAAGGTCAGCCACTTCTGGGAAGGTTCACTATTGTGCCGAGCTTTTCCATTTGGAGATAATGGCTCTCACTGTGGTCCTTTGGACTCCCAGAGCCTTTGAAATAGCTTTGAAACCCTTCCCAGACTTATGTATTTCAATCACCTTCTTCCTCATCATTTCTGGAATTTCTTTCAATTTTGGCATAGTGTGTTACTAGGTAAGTGTTGATTTGATTGAACAGGGCTGGCAGTAATCAGGCCTGGTTGTGTCTAGTCCAGCTGAACCCCATTATGAATGCAGTTTCATAGATTTGGGGAATTAGTGCAAATATGTTACATACTACTAAATACAAAAAAAAAAAAATACATTTTCACACAGGCCCAGTTGGTATTGGATAACTTTCTTGCTTCAATAAATAACATTAGCATTTAAAAACTTATTTTGTGCTTACTCAGGTTGTCTTTGTTTTATCTTTTAAAAACAATTTAGTACGAGATATACACAAAAACAGAAGAAATCAGGATGGGGCAAATATTTTTTCACAGCACTGTATGCCCTTATTAGGGGTCCTGCTGTTTTGGTTAGGATCTTTAGGGGCCCAATCTCATTTTGTTAGGATTTCTTCTTCCTCTTCTTTGTATAGTATTATTCTGATTCTCCATTAAAACAACTCATGCAAACCTCTGTTAAAATGGCAGTTTTTTGTGATATAAAAAAATTAAACCAAGATAACCAAGACTTTTTCCACTCTCGATGGGAAATGACAACATATAAAAATTAAGTGAAAAGCAATCCGGAATATTTAGGGGAAAATAGGAAAAATGAAAAACTTACAATAACCTGGTTGCATAAGTGTGCACACCCCTAAACTTACACTTTGTTGAAGCACGTTTTGATTTTATTACACCACTCAGTCTTTTTGGGTAAGAGTCTATCAGCGTGGTACATCTTGCCATCTTTTCCCAATGTTTCTTGCAAAAACATTCTAGAGCCATCAGATTTAAAGGCATCTCCTGTGCACAACCTGCTTCAGGCCACCCCACAGATTTTTAGTTGGATTCAGGTCTGGGCTCTGGCTAGGTCATTCAAAAACATTGATCTTCTTTTGGTTAAGCCATTCCTTAGTTGATTTGGATGTATGCTTTGGGTCACTATCATGCTGAAAGGTGAAACTCCTTTTCATCTTCACCTTACTAGCAGATGGTTGCAGGTGTTTGGCTGAAGAAAAGCAGCCATAAAGCATGATGCTGCCACCACCATGCTTCAATGTGGGTATGCTGTTCTTTTGGTGATGCTTTTTATTTTGCACAAAACATACCTTTTGGAATTATGGAAATATTATATCATTTGGAATTGGTCTTATCAGACCATAACACATTTTGCCACATGGTTTGGGGTGATTTAGTTGGGCTTGGATATTTTTGTGACAAAGGGCTTCCATCTAGCCACTCTACCCCAGAGATGTGAAGAATATGAGAGAATGTTGTCACATGCAGAGAGTAATCAGTACTTTTCACATATTCCTGCAGCTACTTTAATGTTGCTGTTGGTCTCTTGGTAGCCTCCAAGCTTTGTCTTGTCCTTTTATAAATTTTGGAGGCACGTCCTGTTCTTGGTGATGTCACTGTGGTGATCCATTTTCTCCACTTGTTGATGATGGCCTTTACAGTGTTCCATGGTACATCTAATGTTTTGGAAATTCTTTTATACCCCTCTCCTGATCAATAGCTTTCAACAATTGAGATCCTGTACATGATTTGTAAGCTCTTTGTGGACCATGGCTTCAGCAGTCAGAAGAAACCAAGGAGATGTGAAGAAAATCCTACAGAAACAGCTGATCTTTATCTAGGGTTAATCAGTGTAATTTAATTGATGACAGCTGCATGATGATTACTTTTGAACACAAGATTGAATGTGATTGGCTCATTCTGACCACAGCCACATCCCCAATTATAAAAGGGTATGCAAACAGCATTTAATAGCATTCAAAACAGTGTTATTATGAATTCAAACTTTAATACACAGAAAAAGACACACTATCAGCATCACATAAATATATATAAATAAAATTGGGTTCACTCTTCCCATGTTTTACATTTTGTTGAATGTCCATGGAATAAAATAAAATATTAGATGCCATGAGTATACCTTCTACCATCATTTACACATTTGAATGGCCATGGAATATGAAGAAATGTGATAACATGAAATTAAAGCTTGAACATTTTCGGGCTGTCTCGGAATCAGGGAATACCTTTTTGAACAAGGCAGATGTACATTCCATTGACCTGTAGCTATTGTGATGCTTAGCATTGTGGAATGCATCTTCCGTTTTACCTGGTCTCAAAAAGTAGTTAATTTAGCTGATGAACTCTCACCTTTTGCTGACACTTTCTGATTCTAATGTGGGCTTCTGAATCACTTGCACCTTTATTCGCAACTGACACATAAGTGCCAGGTTTACATGTCAAACATTCTGCTTCTCACAGATCTAGACCGAAAGCATGGGAATTTTTTGTGCAATTCCTTTGTAAATTTGCACTTTCGTTTGGGCATTGTTTTGACTCTGGACACCTGTCATTTGCTACTATTGTCAAGCAGCTGTTCGATGCTGTACACAACTGCGCTTCACGTGTTCACTGAGAGCAGGCTAATGGTTGAGAGGCAGGAATTTGGCCAATAGTTGCTGCAAGCCTTTTATAATCGACCAATGGGTGTGCGAGAAGGCAGGAATTAAAGAGAGGGGTTAAAGCAATGCAAATATGCACAAACATAATGAACTATTAGACCATAAGCACATCATAATGAAACTAAAGCTGAATCCCAGACATTTTTGCAATTTTAGAAATCCCAGCTGGACACTTTTTTTTTAAGGTCCGAAAAAGAGGACATGTCCGGGAAAAAGAGGACGTATGGTCACCCTAATAATTATCAAAAACGTTGACATTTATAAACAATATCAATTCTAAGAAGATGGAGCCTAATTTACTCAATCAGCTATAACTCATGATTGCTTACATGGATTCCCACGTAACTTGAAAGGCATATACAGGCCAAGAATCTGAGGTCATTGTGTGAGTGAATAGATTATTGACACAAGGATTATCCCTCTCATGTACACAGATATACAGGCACACACATGCAAACACATGCACAGGCAATCAATCACACAAACAGGGGTATTTCTGTAATTGCTTGTCTGTGCTTGTGTTTGCATATGTCTGCCTGCATATCTGTGCATGTATACTTTGGGAGGGAGAAAATCCTTGTGTCAGTAACCTGTTTACAAGGATGGGCATTGTTTGGCATATTAAGTATCTCAGAAGTATTAGCCAGTATAAACTGTTTTGTAGATGACTACTCTTTAAAAATGTGTCCAGTTTTCCTATTAACTAGACAACACTTCCTCTTAAGTAAACAATAATCCAACAATCTACACAGTCAGAATATACAGGATCAGGCCATTTACACTAATTATTTTCTTGTCAAAGGTCAGCTATATTCAAGCAAGCAGCCAGTAAGTCATGTGTCTCTTTTCAGCTACTTGTATGCCAGTATTAGATTGTTTAATCTAATAATTCTTGTATTTCCGAGCACACCCTGCAAAATTTTTCACAGCAAAATGTGTCTTGTTTGTAAACTTGGCAGAGTGAAAGTATAAGTGCGTCCGAAACCGCATATTTTGACAGTAGCTACTTCATTCGATTCAGTACCTACTGCTCGGCCGTTGATACAGTACATACTGATAAGTATAAGTGGTAAGCATGAATACAATCTGGACATACTACGTAGCGAGGATTCTGACAGCTCTTCCATGCCAGTCCCAGTATCCACAGGGTCCAGTGGTTCCATACTGCAGAATCAAGGCAGAAGCAGTAGGTCATCCGGGTATTACTCGCCTACTGTTTTATGAATACTGAGAATTCGGACATACTACTCCTTTGGTGTACTGCTTTTCGACTACTGTGTAGTAGGGTAGTAGGGATATTCGGATGCAGCCTGTGTGTGTGTGTGGGTGTGTGTGTGTCTTCAGGATAAAAAGCAACTACAGTCCTTGTTGGAATTATTTTACTGTACGAGTCTCTATTATGAACTTCTTTTGTCATTTTGTACTCTGCTTTTCTTTGCTCCCCAAGTCTCTGTAACCTAAAGGTGATTGCTTGAAATAATGAGAGTGCACTCCCTTTGACCTCCTCTCTGCAGAACCCTCCTTATAGTATTTACACCTCATAAAACTTGAAAAAGGTTTAATATTTAAAGCACTACCTACATATAACAACCCCTCTTGCCCCTTTCAGTTTTGGATTTTTTTCTCTTTCAGCTTTGAATTTTTTCTCTCTGATTCCCCCCCCCCCCCCCCCCTACTTTAATGGTCTACTTCATATTTCCTTCGGAAACACTTTACAATATCGTTTAACAACTCAAAGGTGTCACGTCAATGCCGGAATCAGCATTACACTATATTTTCCAGAACACGTGACCTACAAATATGGCTGCCGCAAACTACAACACTTAACACCCACAAAATATCAATATTTAAGGGCTTCTTCACTGCCAACATTATTGTGAAGTATACGCTCTGTGCCGATAACAAGGCTTTGTATTTTGCTATTTTGATATTCTGGTTTTGATCCCTTTTCTGGTTTTCTGGTTTTTGACTCTTGCCTTGCCTAGTTTATGTTGTTTGCCGATTGCCTGACCATTGAGTGTGTCCTGTTCCTGATTTTTGCTCAACGTATTGGAATTGTTGCAAGCTTTCTTAATAAAGCTTTGTGTACCTGCACTTGCCTCCATCCCTGCTGCCTGACAGTAGGTAACTATGCAGGAACTATAAATGAATGAATTACTAGTTATTTATTAACAAGTCAAAAGTTAGCTTGTAGTTTTGCAGGAGAAATGTAAGACTCAGTACTAACATACTTACTGAGTAATTAACTAGTGGCTCTTAGTAGTAATAGGAGTAAGAGGATGTTAATGAAGGACTACTCAGTCATTCTTGCTTAGTTCATACATAGTTACCCTACCCTACCCTACACCTGTGAGTTGTTGCACAGTGTTGCAAAGTGTTACCTTTCCTTCTTAATATATTTCCTAAACTTTAAAACTAAAATAGATTTAACATTTCAGATATTGGATTTAACTCGTAACTAATTTTAACTTAAAATTTAATGCATTTATTTCTCATAGCCATACACTGTTAGTTTCTTGAGGAAGAGGTACTTTTGCAGTCATCATCCTACCAGAATGACCTTCTAAGGCCTTCTCTGTCTTTCTTTCTTGTTCGCTGTCTCTGTTTTCGCTGTCCCAAGCCCATAGATTTTTTTTGTTACCACTGAACAGGGTTGAATGCTTGTTTGTTCTGGGCACAGTTCTTGTTGAACTGTCAGAAAAAAAAGTTTTTTTTTGTTCCACCTCCCTCTTTTACCATTCCATGCCTTCTCTTTCTCTTACTCTCTTTTTTTTTTTTACTGCTCTATATAGCATGTCCACCAATTCTACATCCCTCCCACCTTCATCTTTGACCCTCACACTACAAACAACAGGCAGAAATATCCAGTCTTCTTTACAGTGGAGTGTTCCGTATGTATCTCTCTATCTTTAACACTTTTTGCATTTATCTGTCTTATCAGTTGCGAAAAAGTTGTGTAAAAATTCTCCCTTCCCACAACAAAACAGTTTTTCTATATATGCACTTTGGCAATGTGAATTCCATGGTCTCTGGCCAGGAAGTCACTTTGCTTTGGGCATTGAACATTACAATTTTCCTAGACGTCATCACCTACTGCCTCCTTTATAGACAGCCATTGCTACCTGGCAGAGCTCAAGGAATGAAAAGTCAACAAAGTGGATGGAGAGAAGTTGGCATTCCCATGCTGTAGCTCCACATTGCACCTGCGCTGTGTTTGTATCTGTGTTCAGTTGGTGCCAGGCTCGGCAGGGCACTGCCTGGATCAATGTGGCAATGGATGGCAGCCAAGTTCAGGTGCCAGGTGTAGAGGATGTCCAGTTGGAAGCTTCCAAACATGGTTGAACATTTTCTATAATTCTGCAATCCAGGAGAAGCCTCTTAAGAAGACATAGGTCCTTTTTCATGAAAGTTGTGTAGGATCAAGCACAGATTCAAGCATACCGAATGACAGAGCACAAATTATGAATCAGCTGACTGGACACAAGCTCCCACCCACTAGTCCCTTATTTACATGTTATATGAATATGACATGCTCCAATTTACATATACAGTACTGTGCAAAAGTCAGAGACCACCCTTTTGTTTTCAATTAATTGGCTATTTATTATTATTAATTAATTTTTGCCAAACAATAATGATGTGAAAATGTATGGCACATTAATTACATTTTCACATTTTTACATTTTTATTGTGTGATTTATGAGCAATACCACTAATGAACAACAATGGTTGGAAAACATATTTAACAGAAAATCACACAAAAGTCTTTAACAGTAAAAACTGTATGAAATCTGTAAAATAAATAAATAAATAAATATTATGTGCAATCAGTAATTGGGTGAACTTGAGCATGTGAACTGGGAGTTGGAGTCCATGGTAGTCATGTTAGTAGTTGGAGGTGCATTCTGGGAAATGGAGTCAGACACAGAATTTGCCGTTGACATGACAATGGAGTGGGGGAAAAAATCAAAACATCCCATATCGATGACCCCTTTAAAAAAAACCTTTACCTAAGAGAAAAGGCATTTAGAAAACATAATGCCTGACTGAATAAAAAGATTTTCAGTCAGGAAAGCTATTCCATAGTTGGGGCTTCAAATGACATAGCTCTGGCTCCTGTTTTAGTCTTCATTATTCTAGATAATGATATAATAGACCAATCTTTTGCTCAGGTACTGTGGCGCGACACCATTCAGTGCTTTATAGGTCATTAGTAGTATTTTATAATCAATGCCAAATTCAAATTAAGAATCCCTGGGAGCCAGTGTAGTGTGATATGATCAACTTACTTGTTCTAGTAATGACTATCCAAGATGGCGCCAGTGAGAGGTGATGTGTTGTATGTTGTCCTCCGCAGATCTGTTAGATTTATGTTTATTTTATTGCTTATATTGTCGTTATTGGTTACTGGTTACTGGTGGAATAGTTCAGCAAAACGCATTTTTGAACAAAACTGTAACACCTACACTCACCTACAGCTGATGTGACTCACCTGGAACAAGGCAAACCCAAAAAACAAGACAAAGAAAATGAGGCTGCAGGGCAGGAGTGCAGGCCGCAGTAAAACTAATATCCAGTCAATCAACAATAAACAGAATGATCGAGGGCCTCGCAGGAGCAAGCTATGGAGTAGACATGTGCAACTAGGCTAAACAGAACTTTTCATTTAAAGAGTTTTAAACAGGCACTTTATTATTATTATTATTTCATACATTTACATTTACATTTATAGCATTTAGCAGATGCCCTTATCCAGAACGACGTACAAGAGTGCTTTAAATTCTCCATCAATGAATATTTCATTTCTGGTTCATACGATTACAACGAAGTGCACTGAACACAAACCTGTTGAAAAGAGAGCAACTGTTAGGAGTTTTTTTTTTTTATTTATTTTTTAATTTTTTTTATGAAGAAGAAGAAAACACTAACTATCAAGGGGTAAGTATTTAAGAAAGAGGTATGTCTTTAGGCGTTTCTTGAAGATAGCCAGCGACTCAGCTGTTCTGACATTGATGGGAAGTTCATTCCACCACTTTAGTGCCAGAACAGAGAAAAGTTGTGAGGCAGCTCTACCTTGTATCCTGAGAGAGGGTGGGACCAGTCGAGCAGTGCTTGTTGACCTGAGGGAGCGTGGTGCGGTCCGTGGGGTGATGAGAGCTCTAAGATAAGAGGGTGCTGTTCCACTTTTGGCTTTGTAGGCAAGCATCAATATTTTGAATCTGATGCGTGCAGCTACTGGAAGCCAGTGAAGGGGGCGCAGCAACGGGATGGTGTGAGAGAACTTAGGGAGGTTGAAAACAAGTCGTGCAGCTGCATTCTGGATCATCTGTAGAGGACGGGTGGCACTCAAAGGTAGACCTGGCAGGAGCGAGTTGCAGTAGTCTAGTCTGGAAATGACAAGAGACTGCACAAGCAACTGAGTGGCTTGTGTTGTTAGAAATGGACGAATCCTTCTAATGTTGTAAAGGATAAACCGACAGGACCGTGTTAGATTAGAAATATGTGATGAAAAGGACAGTTGATTGTCCACGATTACCCCAAGGTTATGAGCAGTAGTTGAAGGAGAGATCATGGAGTTGTCTAAGGACATCATGAGATCCTGGCATGGGGACGAATCTCCTCGGATGAAGAGCAGTTCAGTTTTGGTGGGGTTGAGTTTCAACTGATGAGCTGCCATCCACGATGAAATGTCCGTCAGACATGCTGTGATCCGGGCAGAAGCAGTGGTGTCTGAAGGAAGAAAGGAAAAGATAAGTTGAGTATCATCAGCATAGCAGTGGTAAGAGAACACATGTGAGGAGATGAATTTGCCAAGAGAGTGGGTATAGAGGGAAAAGAGGAGAGGACCAAGTACTGAGCCTTGTGGGACACCAGTAGAGAGTCTGCGAGGTGCAGATGTTGATCCCCCCCATGATACATACGACCTTCCAAGTATGAAGCAAACCATGGCCATGCTGCTTAAGTATGTCTATCTTAAATAACTAAGTTTTCATTGCTTATAATAAACACAACTTGCTTATATTTTGGCATTTTTGCCTAGCTTTAAGGCCCATTACAGTCTTTCAGTGGCTAGACTTTTATGCTAGTTTTAAGAATTTTAGCCAAGCAAAATTGGCTTACCGCATTGGCAGATTTTTTGCTTGATACAAGACAATTTGATTATATTTAAGAATATTTGGATTGTTTCTAGTAGGGCAGTTTTTGCAGTGTAGCCACTGAAGCTTTCAGATGGGAGTTATCGGAGACATACAGTATCTCACAAAAGTGAGTACACCCCTCACATTTTGGTAAATATTTTATTATACCTTTTCATGGGACAACACTGAAGAAATGACACTTTGCTACAATGTAAAGTAGTGAGTGTACAGCTTGTATAACAGTGTAAATTTGCTGTCCCCTCAAAATAACTCAACACACAGCCATTCATGTCTAAACCGCTGGTAACAAAAGTGAGTACACTGCTAAGTGAAAATGTCCAAATTGGGCCCAAAGTGTCAATATTTTGTGTGGCCACCATTATTTTCCAGCACTGCCTTAACCCTGTTGGGCATGGAGTTCACCAGAGCTTCACAGGTTGCCACTGGAGTCCTCTTCCACTCCCCCATGACGACATCACAGAGCTGGTGGATGTTAGAGACCTTGCGCTCCTCCACCTTCCATTTGAGGATGCCCCACAGATGCTCAATAGGGTTTAGGTCTGGAGACATGCTTGGCCAGTCCATCACCTTTAAACTCAGTTTCTTTAGCAAGGCAGTGGTCATCTTGGAGGTGTGTTTGGGGTCGTTATCATGTTGGAATACTGCCCTGCGGCACACTTTCCGAAGGGAGGGGATCATGCTCTGCTTCAGTATGTTACAGTACATGTTGGCATTAGCTCCCCAGTGCCGGCAGCACTCATGCAGCCCCAGACCATGACACTCCCACCACCATGCTTGACTGTAGGCAAGACACACTTGTCTTTGTACTCCTCACCTGGTTGCCGCCACACACGCTTGACACCATCTGAACCAAATAAGTTTATCTTGGTCTCATCAGACCACACGACATGGTTCCAGTAATCCATGTCCTTAGTCTGCTTGTCTTCAGCAAACTGTTTGCGGGCTTTCTTGTGCATCATCTTTAGAAGAGGCTTCCTTCTGGGACGACAGCCATGCAGACCAATTTGATGCAGTGTGCGGCATATGGTCTGAGCACTGACAGGCTGACCCCCCACCCCTTCAACCTCTGCAGCAATGCTGGCAGCACTCATATGTCTATTCTGCAAAGCCAACCTCTGGATATGATGCTGAGCACGTGCACTCAACTTCTTTGGTCAACCATGGCGAGGCCTGTTCTGAGTGGAACCTGTCCTGTTAAGCCGCTGTATGGTCTTGGCCACCATGCTGCAGCTCAAAGTCAGGGTGTTGGCAATCTTCTTATAGCCTAGGCCATCTTTATGTAGAGCAACAATTCTTTTTTTCAGATCCTCAGAGAGTTCTTTGCCATGAGGTGCCATGTTGAACTTCCAGTGACCAGTATGAGAGAGTGTGAGAGCGATAACACCAAACTTAACACACCTGCTCCCCATTCACACCTGAGACCTTGTAACACTAACATGTTACACTAACTCCTGTCAACATGTACTGTGACATACTGAAGCACATGATAACAACCCCAAACACACCTCCAAGATGACCACTGCCTTGCTAAAGAAGCTGAGGGTAAAGGTAATGGACTGGCCAAGTATGTCTCCAGACCTAAAGCCTACTGAGCATCTGTGGGGCATCCTCAAATGGAAGTGCAAGGTCTCTAACATCCACTGGCTCTGTGATGTCGTCATGGAGGAGTGGAAGAGGACTCCAGTGGCAACCTGTGAAGCTCTGGTGAACTCCATGCCCAACAGGGTTAAGGCAGTGCTGGAAAATAATGGTGGCCACACAAAATATTGACACTTTGGGCCCAATTTGGACATTTTCACTTAGGGGTGTACTCATTTTTGTTGCCAGCAGTTTAGACCTTAATGGCTGTGTGTTGAGTTATTTTGAGGGGACAGCAAATTTACACTGTTACACAAGCTGTACACTCACTACTTTACACTGTAGCAAAGTGTCATTTCTTCAGTGTTGTCCCATGAAAAGGTATAATAAAATATTTACAAAAATGTAATGGGTGTACTCACTTTTGTGAGATACTGTAGTTCATTCAAAAAGCTTATCTATGATCAAATCAACTTCTATTTGGAGGTCAATATCACACATGGAATGTCATATATTTCCATATGGGAGTCACTCAAAGCCTACCTCAGGGGACAGATCATTGCGTAAGCAGCTCACAGGAATTGAGAATGAACTAATTGCCTTACAGAATTAACCCAGCAGATATTGGACATTGCCAATAGGCTAGTCCATGCCTGCGACTCTACACCTGGACTTTTTAAAAGACCAGCTATTGTTGAAAACAGAATTTGATAACCTATCCATAAGACAAATCAGTCATATTATGAACATGGTGAAAAGGCATGAAAATTACTGTGCCATCAACTCAGACAAGCAGCGACACGCCGTGCAATCTCTGAAATTCGCATTTCACTGGAAGCAACCTTCACACATCCCCAAATCATAAATGACCAATTCACGTCATACTATGCCAAACTCTACACATCACAAACATCCACAGATACTGCTGATATCGAAACATTTCTAGATGACCTAGAATTACCAAAAATTAACGCAAAGTACAAAACAATCCTTGCTGCCTCCATATCAATTGAAGAAATAATACAGGCAATAAGTTCCATGCAGAGTGGGACAGCACCCAGTCCAGATGGATTCCCTGCAGAATTTTACAAATTATTCTCATCCAAACTGGCACCCTTTCTGTGTTTACGGTTCAAGGAGATTATCTCTGAAGGGAATTTACCTCCACTATGACTCAGGCAACTATATCAGTCCTACTGAAGAAAGACAAGGATCTCCTGGACTTTGGATCCTACTGACCTATCAGCCTCCTGTGTTGCTATTACAAAATCCCCAAGGTGTTGTCGCATTGCCTTGGTGATACCTAACTTGATTGATCCTGACCAAACTGGTTTCATAACAGGGAGGCAGGCATTCTCTAATATATAGCGGTTGTTCAATATACTCTACTCCTCCCATTCAACTGGTCAGCCAGAGATCATTATCTCTCTTGATTCAGAGGAATAATTTGACTGAGTTGAGTGGAATTATTTATTTCTGGTACTGGATAAATTTATTTCTGGTACATCTTTCACTTCATGGATTAAAATATTGTATACCTCACAGCTTCAGTACACACAAACTCTATCAGATCCAATTATTTCGTACTGCACAGAGAGACTCAACAGGGGTGCTGCCTTTCACTGTTTTTATTCAAACTAGCCATCGTACCACTGGCCATAGCCCTGAGAATGCAACAGAGCATTGCAGGTGCCATTAGAAACCAAATAACACATACAGTGGGGGGAAAAAGTATTTGATCCCCTGCTGATTTTGTACGTTTGACCACTGACAAAGAAATGATCAGTCTATAATTTTAATGGTAGGTGTAGTTTAACAGTGAGCGACAGAATAACAACAAAAAAATCCAGAAAAACGCATTTCAAAAAAGTTATAAATTGATTTGCATTTTAATGAGTGAAATAAGTATTTGATCCCCTATCAATCAGCAAGATTTCTGGCTCCCAGGTGTCTTTTACACAGGTAATGAGCTGAGATTAGGAGCACTCTCTTAAAGGGAGTGCTCCTAATCTCAGTTTGTTACCTGTAAAAAGACACCTGTCCACAGAAGCAATCAATCAATTAGATTCCAAACTCTCCACCATGGCCAAGAACAAAGAGCTGTCCAAGGATGTCAGGGACAAGATTGTAGACCTACACAAGGCTGGAATCGGCTACAAGACCATCACCAAGCAGCTTGGTGAGAAGGTGACACCAGTTGGTGCGATTATTCGCAAATGGAAGAAACTGTCAGTCTCCCTCGGTCTGGGGCTCCATGCAATATCTCACCTCGTGGAGTTTCAATGATCATGAGAACGGTGAGGAATCAGCCCAGAACTACACAGGAGGATCTTGTTAATGATCTCAAGGCAGCTGGAACCATAGTCACCAAGAAAACACTACGCTGTGAAGGACTGAAATCCTGCAGCGCCCGCAAGGTCCCCCTGCTCAAGAAAGCACATGTACAGGCCCGTCTGAAGTTTGCCTGAATGATTCAGAGGAGAACTGGGTGAAAGTGTTGTGGTCAGGTGTGGTCAGATCTCTTTGGCATCAACTCAACTCGCCGTGTTTGGAGGAGGAGGAATGCTGCCTATGACCCCAAGTCATAACACCATCCCCACCGTCAAACATGGAGGTGGGAACATTATGCTTTGGGGGTGTTTTTCTGCTAAGGGGACAGGACAACTGCACCGCATCAAAGGGAAGATGGACGGGGCCATGTACCGTCAAATCTTGGTTGAGAACCTCCTTCCCTCAGCCAGGTTATTGAAAATGACAATAACTTGGAGAGGATCTGCAAAGAGTAGTGGGACAAAATCCCTCCTGAGATGTGTGCAAACCTGGTGGCCAACTACAAGAAACGTCTGACCTCTGTGATTGCCAACAAGGGTTTTACCACCAAGTACTAAGTCGAAGGGGTCAAATACTTATTTCACTCATTAAAATGCAAATCAATTAATAACTTTTTTTAAATGCGTTTTTCTGGATTTTTTTTGTTATTCTGTCTCTCACTGTTAAAATACACCTACCATTAAAATTATAGACTGATCATTTCTTTGTCAGTGGGCAAACGTACAAAATCAGCAGGGGATCAAATACTTTTTTCCCCCACTGTATGGAATCGCTATACGTGGACAACCTCTTACTGTACATATCAAACCCAATCGAATCAATTCCCAAGCACACATACTCATTACAACAGTTTGGGAGACTATCAGGTTACAAGTTAAATTTCCAGGCCAGGTAAACACGGTCAAGTTGACAATACTGCCATGATACTTATATTTATTCCAAATGATCACCATTTTACTATCCAAGTCCTGGTTTAAGCAATTGAATTGCCATATCACCACCTTCATCTAGGGCAACTCCACCCCGCAAATCAAAAGAGCCTGCTTAGAGATGCCCAGTTTTTACTACTGGGCAACTAACACCTCTAAATTGAATGATTGGATTTCAGTGTTTAGAAACAAACGTAGACCAGAATGGGTCTCTATGGAACTTATATCCAATTCGTTACCTTCACCTGTTTCTATCCTGAGCTGCTCTTTACCTTTGCCAGACACCAGCTTCTGGCAGTATTCCTGAGGAATCTTAGCCCATTCCTCATGAGCAATGACCTCCAGTTCAGTAATATTCTTGTGTTTGCATGCTGCAACTGCCTTCTTCAAATCCCACCAGAGATTTTCTCTGGTGAGTCAGGTGACTATGATGGCCCTGTAGAATCTTCCAGGCCTACTTCTGCAACCAAGCCTTGGTGGAATTTGAGGTATGCTTGGGATCATTGTCCTGTTGGAAGGTCCAGTGATGCCCAAGCTTCAGCTTCCTCACAGATGACATTACGTTTTCTCCTAGGATTTCCTGATACTTCAGTGAATCCATCTTGCCTTCCACAGGCTGCAGGTTTCCAGTGCCAGAGGATGCAAACCAGCCCCAGAGCATCACTGAGCCACCACCATGCTTGACTGTGGATAGAGTGTTCTTTCTTCATTCTTCTTTTTTCAGACATACCACTGATCCATCGTGCAAAAAAGTTCCAATTTTGTTTCATCGCTCCACAGAACAGAATCCAAAAACGTCTGTGGCTTATTTATATGATTTTGAGCCGACTTTTCTTATGCTTTTGGGTCAGTAGTGGTGTACGTCTTGGAGTTCTGGAATGGAAACCTTCTTCGTTTAGTATGCGCCATACTGTGCTCACTGAAACCTCAGTGCCTGTTGCCACCAAGTCTTGTTGCAGGTCTTTTGCAGTCCATAATGGAGAAGGCTCTGCATGCACAGCGTGCCTGTAAGATGTCCTGGACGGAGGGGAGAGAGACCCCTATGATCTTCTCGGCTGTCCTCACCACACGTTGTAGGGTCTTGCGTTCAGATTCTTTGCAGTTCCTAATCCACACAGAGATGCAGCTGGCCAAGACGCTCTCGCCAGTGCCTCTGTAGAAGGTGGTGAGGATGGATGGTCATAGTCTGGCTTTTCTTCAGTCTCCACAGGAAATGGAGACATTTTTGTGCCTTCTTGACTGTAGAGTTGGTATTGAGAGACCAGATGAGGTCATCAGAGAGGTGCACACTGAGAAACTTGGTGCTCCTAACCCTCTCCACCATGCAGCCATTGATAAGCAGTGGGGAGTGGTCAGTCGGCATCCACCTAAAATCTTCAACCATCTCTTTTATTTTTTCTACATTAAGAGACAAGTTGTTTTCACTGCACCATCTCACCAGTTGCTCCACTTCCTCTCTGTATGATGTTTCATTATTTTTGCTGATAAGGCCCACCACTGTCTTGTCGTCAGCGAACTTAATGATATGATTGGATTCAGACTTGTCAGAACAGTCATGGGTAAGTAGCGTGAACAGCAGTGGGCTGAGTACGCAGCCCTGGGGGGTGCCCGTGCTCAGCATGATAGTGCCTGATGTTCTGCTGCCGATGCGTACTGTCTGTGGGCTCTCTGCCAGAAAGTCGAGAATCCAATTACAGAGGGAGGTGTCAAGGCCCAGGAGGAGGAGTTTTTTAACCAGCTATTGGGGGATGATTGTGTTGAATGCTGAACTGAAGTCAATGAACAGCATTCTAACATAAGTGTCCTTAGTGTCCAGGTGTGATAGGGCTGAGTGTAGTGAGTGTGAGATGGCATCGTCGGTGGAGTGGTTGGGGCAGTATGCAAACTGGAGTGGGTCCAGTGAGGCAGGAAGGGCGGATTTGATGCGTCTCAAGTCGTTCAAAGCACTTCATCATAATAGGAGTCAGTGCCACAGGGCGATAATCATTTAGACATGTCACTGTCACTGTTGACTTCTTTGGCACTGGGATGATGGTGTTTTTTTTAAAGCTTGTGGGGACTATAGCTTGGCTTAGGGAGATGTGTCTGTGAGGACGTCTTCCAGCTGATTAGCACAGTCCTTGAGCACACGCCCTGGTGGTCTGGGCCTGCAGCTTTGTGTGGGTTAACTCTGGACAGGATCCTCCTCCCGACAGCTGAGTCCAGAAAGAGTACCTGCTCCTCGGGGGAGTGGGAATTGGTACATGCTAGTTTGTCATTTTAGAGCTTTAAGCATGTCAGGGAGGTGTGTATCACTAACATTGGCCTGTGTTGTAATTCTGTAGTCTGTTAAGGCCTGGATGCCCTGCCACATGTGCCTGGTGTCTCTGGTATCACAGAGTTTTTTTCTATTTTATTAATCCTCTGTGCATACTGGTGTTTAGCTTTCTTGATGGCCTGGGAAAGCTCAGCCCTTGCTGTCCTGAGAGCCGCTCCATCCCCCGACCTGAAGGCAGTGTCTCGTGCCCTCAGCAGGGTATGGATTTCACCCGTCAGCCACGGCTTCTGGTTGGCTCGTGTGGTGATGTGTTTCACAACAGTGACGTCCTCAATGCACTTCTCTATGTACCCAGTCACAGAGTCAGTGTATTCATCTATGCATGTGTGCTGGTCATAGGCAGCTACTTGTTCCAGTCTGTGCTCTCCAAGCAGTCCTGCAGGGCTGAAATGGCTCCTTCTGGCCAGATTCTGATGGTTCTGTGTGCTGGCTTGGAGCGTTTCAGCAGTGGTTTGTACGCTGGGAGTAGCATAACACAAAGATGATTTGAGAAGCCAAGGTGGGGGTGGGGTATGGCCTTGTATGCCTTGCGGATGTTGGTGTAAACTAAGTCTAGCATATTATCTCCTCTTGTGGCAAAGTTCACGTCCATGCGCACCGCCATCTTGATTTTTTTAATCGTACCATATATGGACATGACCTCGATTATTTTTGGTGACGCGATATATCGCCCATTGTATTTACATAAAAATTAATGTCACCGTCATTTTAGCCGATTGCACTGCCTGCCTCATCTCGTCTGCTCTCTGTCGGAGGTGGAGGCAGGGCTCAGGTACACACACAGAGCAGACAGCGACAGGTGAAGAGAAGGCATTACTCGAGGCATTATTTTGTGTTTTCCTGATGACTACAGCCAGTTTTGGAGAGTAAGTCCAACTGGACTTGGTTTCAAATCTGCAATCCCCAGCTCCAGTGTGGGAACATTTTGGCTTTAAGCCGAATGAGAGATTAGAGCCAATTAACGTGAATGAGCCGGTATGTCGACTTTGTTTAAAAACAGTGGCAACAAAAAGCGGCAATACAACTAACCTAAAAACTACTCTAAAACAACCATCCCACCCAGTTTTTCAAGCTGGGAACAAAAAACGCAGTTGGAGATGGAGAGAGGTCTTCAAGACAGCTATTATGGATGCCTTTGCTCGACAGTGCAAATATAAATGTGACAGCGCGAAACGGTGCACACTCACAGATAGCGTAACTCACTGTATAGCCAAATAGATGCAGCCATTAAACACTGTCAAAAAAACAGCATTTAAAAATATGCTGCAAACTTTTTTTAATGTCTTCCATTAGCTGGTTCTGTGCTCTTATACTCAATTCATGATTTATATACACTATATGCAAGGTCGCCTAACTTTTTTTATTTTTAAATGGTTGCCTAACTCTTTTATTTTGTTACTAGTTTTTATCATGACAGTCACCAGTGGAGACCATACCCCACAAAAAAATCAGAAAGGCATGTAGCGAGCTTTCATTTTGTTATGGACTCTCACCTCTCCTGCATCTGCCTGCCCTGTTATACAATCACATGTGCTCCTGTACTGTCCTGCTTTGTCCACAGTGAATGAACTTACTTACTTGGATGCACATTCAGAGAGGCAGTTGGTGAAGTGAATTGCAAAATAATGGAAGAGATTAACGTAACATTTAAATGGATAGTAGAATCTGAACTGTTATTAACACCGAATCTGTTAACGTTATTAATGTTATTAAGTATTTCATTATTTATTTTTAAACTCAGCAGCTTATGAAACTCACCAAGGGCCATGCTAACTAACAAGTGTGATGTAGCTTAGCTATCTAGCCAACATTAGCTAATGTTACTCAAGGAATATTGACAACTGACAAGAAAACTAAATGGGCGAAATGAAAAATCACAGACCTTTTCTCACTCCCTACCTGTCCAACCCCTGCCTCCTCTACATCAGATGCCAACGATACAGAGACTGACTTGATCAGTGAAAGTTCTCAGGTACAATCATCCCAGCCGGGCTCAGTCAGTATTCAGTCATTGCCAGATGATGATAGTGAAGCACAGCTAATTGAGTCTCCTGTGCCTGTGGCTCCCCTGCCACAAGGGAAGGCAGCTTAAGGCAGCGTGGCTATAAGAGTTTGCCTGGTTACATTATGACATGGGGAAAATACACTGCACCTTTTGTTCCCAAGAAGGGCATAAGATAGCTGGTTAAAACCGAATTATTTAGTGGTCAGAGTCATTTTAAAACAGTGAAGAAGCATGGTAATAGTAAAAAAACATAAGAACACCAGGGACTACCCAAACTGTGTTCACTAGGTCTGCCCCTCGTGTCAATATTGCCCCAATATTAACAGCTTTGAAATGTGCCAGTGATTAATTTGCAGAAAAAGAAATTAAAGAATTGAAAATAGAATTTAATATTACATGACTGCAGTGTAAGAAATACCATTCACAGAGTTCAAGTCCCAAATTCTACTGATGAAGAAGAATGGAATGGATGTGTCAAAGACTTATGATAAACACAGCATGTGCAGAGTTTGTAGGTTGCATTGCCAATGAATTGAATGCAGTGCACTGGAAGAGGCTTTAAAGGCAAATTACATCTCTTATACTGATTGTGGAACAGACATCTCAGGAAAGACAGTGTCATCACATGCTATAGGCACATATCTGATGGAACACCTGTGACTGATCTAGTAGGATTGGCCGAGCTTAATCACTGTCATGCTGAAGCAACCCCAAACACTATCAAGTCGCTACTTATAATGCTGACCCACCCAACCCAAACTGTTGGGTACACAAAATGAATGCTTTGGGAGCAGACGGTGCAAGCATTAACATAGGCACAACTGGGGGAATAGGGGCACTTTTCAGACGCGAGATAGGTGAACATGCCCTGTCTGTCCTCTGTTGATTCTATTGGCTGGAATTGGCGATGCTAAGCACCCAAAGGTCAGTGCCAATGATTGAGTGAGTCTATAACCTTCTGCAGCTGATGTGGAAAATATATCATTTCAGTCCCAAAAGCAAGCAGGAGCTGAATGCAATAAGTGCAGAGTTAGGCTGTATAGTACAAAATCAGCTGTTAAAACTCTGAGCTGTCTTCCACACATTTATTGGGCACTCTCAGTTAATGTAACAAATTATGCAACAGAGCAGGGGCAATATACTGCTGTGCATTATCACATGTAGAACCTTGCAGCCACCTCCAAAAACACTGACATAAAGGGAAGGGCCAAGCTCATTGTGCAGCAACTGGAAAGCCTGTCATTTGTTGCCTTCTGTCACTTTTTGCACAACCCTTTTTAAGAGGTCTCAAAACTCCTCACTAAGAAGAATTCTCTGATCCTTCCACAAGCAGTTGCTCCAATTGAGAGCTGTGTGGGGACAGTTAAAGAGTTTAAGGAAAAGCCACTGAGAGAAGGGAAGCTGCAGGAATTCTTACTGCACGTAGGGCAAGATTTGAAGGCTGAAAAGCAGCAGGAAGTACTGTCAGCAAGCAGGAAGGGGAAGGCTGCAAGCAGCTACACTGGCATAACCTTCCAAAATGCCAGACTGAAGGGCCCCCAAAGTCATGCCACTTTCAGAAATTATCTGAATGCAGCTACTGAGCAATCAGTTGACCATAGTGTTAAAGAACTAGAGAACAGATTTGGAAACATGATGACAAATGGTACATAGCAAAAGGGATCAGAGATAATCAAGTCCTTTTCAGTGTTGTGTCATGATGCATGGCCAGATATTGTTAACTATGGCAAGGAGGAGGTTGACACACTGAATAACACACTGTTGACACACACTGAATTGGTACAAAGAGCTCTTGACAAAGAATGGATGCGATGTTATAATGTTCCTAGAGACACCGTTGGAAGCAGAGTTCGCAAGTTCAAAGTTAAGGGAACAGTGGTTACACTACCTGGACGGGGCAGAAAAAGGAAGCTATCAACGGCTGTAACCAGATTTCTGAGAAGGTTGTGAAAAACACTCAAGTGACTGCAAAACACCTGCAGCAAGACTTGGTGGCAAGCAGTGGTTTCAGTGAGCACAGCATGAGTAAGGCGAGTACTAAACATAGAAGGTTTCCATGCCAGAACATACCACTACTGACCCAAAAGCACAACAAAAGTCGGCTCCAATATACTCAAAATCATATAAAAAAGCCACAGAAGTTTTTGGATTCTGTTCTGTGGAACTTTTCAGCATGATGGATAAGCGGTATGTCTGGAGGTAGAAGAATGAAGCATACGCTGAAAAGAACACTCTGTCCACAATCAAGCATGGTGGTGGTTCGGTGATGCTCTGGGGCTGCTTTGCATCCTCTGGCACTGGAAACCTGCAGCGTGTGGAAGGCAAGATATTACTATATGTTATTCATTGTAGTCAGTCCCTTCAGGATTTTAAGATTAAGGATTTTGTGATCGCAGGAATGACCGCAAAATCAAAGAAATTCCACAATATTTGCAGGAGCTTGCAAGTTTTCAAAATTACCACAGATTTTCCGCATATTTGGGCCAAGACGCATCATGTATTGTCATCACAACATGCCATATGACACGATCACAATGTGCATTCAGCCAAAGCCCCTTCAGTTCACATGCATCGAACATGAGTACAGCTAAAAAGTCTCATTTACAAAGAAACATCACTGTGAAAGACAGTGCAGAACCATTTTGTGCAATTGCAATTTCGCCAATTCAGGTAGTTTTCAGCAAAAAAGTGCTGTGGCACTCCAGATTGTGGTCAGGTGGATCCTGTTTGCTTTATTTATCCCTGAGATGTGTCTAGAACTCAATTAGAGTCCACCTGTTGCAATTTGAATTGATTGGACATAGTTTGCAAAGGCACACACCAGGGTCTATAGGAGCTCATAATTTACACTGCATTGTGAGGACAAAAAACAAGCCATGAAGTCCAAGGAACTGTCTGCGGATCAAAGATTCAAGTCAAAGATTAAAATCAAGCTCAAGTCAAAGATTAAAAAACAATTTCTAAGGCTTTGAGTGTTCCCAGGACCACAGTCCCAGGCCTCAATAATTCTTAAATGAAAGAAGCTTGGCACAACCTTGAACATTCCTAGAGTTGGCTGTTCAGCCAAATTGGGCATCCGGGAAAGAAGGGCCTTGGTCAGGGAGGTAAGAAAGAACCCAACTGTCACTCTAAAAGAGCTCCAAAAGTCCTGTGCAAAGATGGGAGGACCTGTTGGAGAATCATCTGTGCAGCACTCTGTAAATCAGGCCTTCATGGCAGAGTGGCAAGATGGAAGCCACCATTGAGTAAAAGGCCAGCATAAAGGCAAAATCTGGAAAAAGAGTCTGATGAGATGAAAATTGAACTCTTTGGGCCGAACAGCAAGCACTACAACCCCTGGCAAAAATTATGCAATTACCACAGAGGATGTTCACCCAACTTTTTTTTACTTTGTAGCAAATAAACAAAGCACAGATATGACACAAAGCAATTTTATTTAATAGCTGAACATTCTGGAATTATGGAATTATTTACAAGCGCACTATCCAGTGTCACCCAGATGAGGATGAGTTCCCTTGCCACCATCGCCTCTGGCTTGCTCATTAGGGATAATTTTATACATTTAGAATTTATACCCCGAATTTAAATATTTCTGTAAAGCTGCTTTATGACAATGTCCATTGTTAAAAGCAGCTTTGCAGAAATATTAATAAACACCTGTACAACTGCACATTCATGCAATTATCTAAATCGGCCAATCATGTGGCAGTGTAGTGCAAAAACTTACGCAGATACAGGTCAAGAGCACAAACATGGTCTTCTGCTGTTGTAGCCCATCCACCTCAAGGTTCAATGTTTTGTGCATGCTGAGGTGCTTTTCTGCTCACCACAATTATAGAGTGTGTAGTTGACTTCCTGGCAGCTCAAACAAATCTGGCCATTTTCTTCTGACCTCTCTTATCAACAAAGCATTTCCACTCACAGAACGATCATTCAATGTTTTTTTGTTTTTCACACCATTCTGTGTAACCTCTAGAGACTGTTGTGTGTGAAATTCCCAGGAGATCAGCAGAACCTTTCTGGTACCAAAATGTGAATGTGAATCAAAGTCACAGAGATCACGCTTTTTCTTCATTCTGATTTTTGTGAACATTACTTGAAGCTCTTGACCTGTATCAGATTTTTGCATTGCGCTGCTGCCACATGATTGGCTGATTAAATAATGGCATGAATGTCCAGTTGTACAGGTGTTCCTAATAAAGTGGATGGTGGGTGTATGTATGCATGTATGTACAGTATGTGTGTATGTAGGGTCAGAGTTAAGCCCTTTTTTTGCTACTTAGTGGAATCTAAACAGGTTAAATAAATAAATACATACACATACCTAAAGCTAGAGTTGAGTATCTTGCTAAAAGAAGAGAAAGGTTTGAAGTACAGTACTGTGCAATAGTTTTAGGCACCCTATTTTTTTCTAGTACAAACTTTGTTATAGATTTTTTATTTTATGACGTCTACATGATCAAGTCAGTACAAAAAACATTTTAGATTCCCAAACATTAGTTTTCTAGCACAAAATTAAATGTTACAGAAAAATGTTTGTATGTCATTAAAGAAAGCAGCATATTACATAAGAGACCACTTTTCAGACAAAAAAACACAATGAAGGTTTTGCTGCAAAAATAAGAATCAAGTGCCAAAGTCAAGGTCTCCAGAAGAACTGTGGCTGGTTCTGCAAGATGCTCAATAAAACTTACCAGCTCATTTCCTAATAAATCTTCACAAATTGTACCGGAGACTACTATTTTTATTTTAATTTTATTTTTTTGTAACACCAAATATTGACTTTGTTTCATTTACTACTGTTTACTGCTCTTTACAGTAGAAACATTTAATTTCATTATTTTGAAGGCATCTTTGCTTTACAGCATTTCTTTGCATGTGCCTAAAACTTTTGCACAGTACTATATGTTAAAAAAGAAAACTATTACCAACATATGATGTTAACATTGCACTATTTTATTTAGTAGAATTGTTTAAGTATGTTTCAAGTGCCCATACTTAATTTTCCCCAAACGTCCACTGATAATGATGTAATGTGTGGTTTTATTTACCAGAAACAGTCATAATTCATTTTCGCATGACTGTCTTCCAATTTCTCTTTATCTCTTAGATTGCAACAGGCTGTTTATTTTGTTTGCTTGTATTTTTTTATTTTTTTTATATGATTTGCAACTGTGCCTTAAGACCGATATACACTTACCGTGCACCTTAATAGGAAAACCTGTACAGCTGCTCATTTATTCAGTCTGTTAGATTACAGACTTGGAGCAGGATGCAAGTGCAAGTAAAAGTCAGTTTATTAGGAACATAGATAATTCCAAATCGTAAGGCAAAAGGCAGCATGAATAAACAGTCCAGGGTTGAGCGATCAGCAAATAATATCACAGCGGCAACCAAAAACGAGAAGCCAGGTAAAAGATCATAAACCAGAATAAACAGAGCAATAATCAACGGCTTGATACTGACAGAACACAAGGTAACTGAGCAAATACTTTGCGTCTTAACAAGGAAACAGGAGGGCGCGGTGGGCCATCTCGTGGGCCTCAGGCGTGAGCATAGCGTGGTGGGCCATCTTGTCAGCCTCAGGTGTGAGCAGAGCATGGTGGGCCGACTCGTCGGCCTCAGGCGTGAGCAGAGCGTAGTGGGCCGTCTTGTCAGCCTCAGACTGGAACTTGGCTTGGGAGGCCGCCTAGTCGGCCTCCAACTGGAACTTGGCTTGGGAGGCTGCTTAGTTGGCCTCAGACATGGAACATAGCTCCACAGGTGAGACCACCTCGTGTGTCTCAGGCTGGAGCTCCGGAGTTGAGGTTGCCACGTTGACCTCCGACTGGAGCTCCGCAGGTGAGACCACCTCGTGTGTCTCAGGCTGGAGCTCCAGAGTTGAGGAGGCCGCATTGTTGTAGTACGCAGGGAATGGCAAGACAGGTTCGCCAGACAGGTTGGCCCTCTCCAAAAGATCATCCAATTTGACTTTTTTTATGAACTCCACGTGTGTTTTGTTTTGATTTCTGTCCTGTCTCCACCCCTGTTATGTCATTGGTTCCTCCCTAATGTCTCAGCTGTCTTGTATTATCCCCTTGATTACGATGTGTATTTAAACCGCTTGTGTTTCCTTGTTAAGACGCAAAGTATTTGCTCAGTTATCTTGTGTTCTGTCAATGTTCCAATCAGCCAGTCCTGTGGCAGCAGCACAATACATAACATGATGTAGATACAGGTCAAGAGCTTTAGTTAATGTTCACATCAGACATCAGAATGGGGTAAAAAAAAAGTACAAAGCGATTTTTAACATGCATTGCATTTTGTGTAAAATATTTGAAAAGAAAGTTATGTTAATGTTTTATCAGCTGTTTTTCTATATCACCATGCATGGTATCCTTATCATTTGGTATGGCAATCCATCATGTGGTGTAAGCTGGCAATACTTGTATTTAATTTTAAGCATATTAAGGAAATATATTATTTAACAAGGAACTCATGGTTGCACCACATGGCTGATTAATGTTGATAAAAAAAATTAAAAAGTGCTATTTTTATATTTTAAAATTGGGCCTCAAAATCCTTATACATTAACGACCCATACATAAATAAAGCTTAAAACAAGAGTAGTGTGGTGTCTGTGGTGTGTGTGTGTGTGTGTGACACCAGTAAACGGTCATAGTTCCCCATGGGCCAGACAACGCCCTGCTGTTTGTTTTCTGGCCCAGAGAGCTACTGTTCTATTTTACTTTGCATCTCATTCTTCCTCTTCTCGTTTTATGGGGGATTTCTGTACTTTAGACTTAACCTCCTCCACCCTTCATCTGACAGCCATCTTTCCTCTCTCAGGGTGGAGAAGAGGAATGGAAGAGGAGGATAGAGAGAGGAAGAGATAGAGTGTTGGGTGTTGGGACAATCAGACAGCCCAGGCAGGATGTGAAGGTCTGCTGCCCTCTGGGTGTGCCTGCTTGGCCTGTCTCTCTCTCTCTCTCTCACACACACACACACACACACACACACACACACACACACACACACACACACATAACCTGTGGTGGAATGAGGGCCGATGCCATGTTAATAAAGAAGCTATAGGAAAGGATTAAGCTATGTTATGGCATATTGAGTCAGTGCTATTAGTGAAGGTCTTGCTATATATACATATTCATTATGTTGATTTATACATGAATGTAAGGTCTCGAGAATGAGCAGCACTGTGGAGAATGTGAGTCACTAAAATTGTGTAGCTGCTGTTGCTCAACTTAAGGGTGAGTAGAGAAGATGTATGTATGTCAGATGGTGGTCTGATAATACACGTCAAATCATCCTTTTTGGTAGGTGAAGTGATAGTGGAAAGACCACAAGTGTGTGTGTGTGTGTGTGTGTGTGTGTGTGTGTGTGTTGGGGAAAGGGGGGTTGGAGGTTGGGGGGTGGGGTGAGGTGATGGTTGTTGTAGTTTTAGGCCAGATGGGTTTTGTCCTTGGGGTTTGCTCTCTTGCATCCTTCAAGTGCCCCACCAATTCACATAGTCAGTTCTGCTGTCCTTCAAATTAATGCATTATTTTTTATTATATATATATATATATATATATATATATATATATATATATATATATAAAATAAAAAAAAAATATATATATATACACACACACACACACACACACAAACAAACCAGAGAGAGAGAAGCTTACTCTATAAATGCCCTTCCACTTTCCAAATAAGTATATTTGTGACTGGCTTTATGAAAAAGAAGCCAATTAGTTGGTGCAAACAGAGGCCTCATTTTTCTGAGAAAATGGCAGAAAGATGCCATTCCACCTCTCAGAGACATTGGTACTGGTAGAGAGAGAAAGAAAGACAGAAAGAGTTACTACAAGTAGTGCCCCATGCCATGGGGGTTAGTGAGGAAATGGTTCTGTAATCTGCGTCAATGCTGAACACATAGGTTCAAGGATTTGTGCCTCTCTCAGTTTCTTTCTATCTGTACCCTTGTGATAAAAAATCCAGACATCATCATGAGGAGGAAAGAGGACCGAAGAATAAGTATGGTGCATAACCAGGGATAAAAATGAAAGAATTATGTGGGACCCAGAGGCCCCAAACTCCCTGATAAGTGTCTGTGGGGGTTAGAGATTCCTGTCTGATCTGTTGAACACACATGCACTCTCATATGGACACACCACCTCCAGAAATGTTCAGATATGCTTGTCTCACATTCTTGACTGGTCTAAAGAAGCAGCATATTCTCTACTCCCAAATGATTCTTTATCAGACACTTCCCCCTCTCCCTTTAGGCATCTGCCCATCCCTTTTATACTCCCTAACTCTCTGTCTCAAAAATTTCATTCCTCCCTCTCCTCTCTGTGACAAGTATAACTTTTTCCACTCCTTGGATTGATTTCTAATCCAATCCTTCCATCTGTTTTATTCCGCTCATTTTTTTTTTTTTATTTAATTTTTTTTTAACAAAAACTGCAGCTTCAGTCAACCAACCAACAAACAAACAAATAAATAAAGAGCCAAAATGTTTCTTTTTGGTTTTTGACATCAAGGTTAGCATGGCATTCTTTTGATGCATTAATAATTATGTTAATGGAAGGTCCTCATATTCCTCAAGGATAGTAAGACAAACTTGTGTGTGCGTGTGCTCAGCTCTGTGTCTCCTGCTGTGCATGACAGGACAGTGACATGTCAGCAAACGTGAATAATGCTGCATTCGTGGTGCCTTGTAAGTGGTAATTTGCAATCTGTAATGACATCATTTCCTACCTCGGCACGTTCAACATGTGAAGTAGAAAAAAACATGGATGCCTCCACGAAAGCATGTCTTTTGTTTGCTCTGTCACATAAAGTTCAATAAAAGCTACTTTAACCACACAGTTGAGTGGCTACTGGTACTGTTCTAGTATAGTGAACAATCATGCAACATTTTGGACTAAAATTGCAGTACAGTAACAACAGTGGACAATAGCTAGTATTAGCAACAAGCTAGCTGTAACATTGATGATTACCTTCTAAAAACAGATTTTAATATGGTCAGTGTTAAAGATTTAACCAAGTTTTAACCAGGTTTTGTGTCTGTATGTTAACCGATCTAAAGTCAATACTGCACTAAATTAATTTAAAAGTAGAGGAGTACTTTAGACAGTGCACAGCCATATTGGTTTGATGTCACTCTGTGAACAGTGAAGGACTGGTAGTTGAGAAGACTACCCTAAGTTGACAAGTTTAAATTTCAAGTTGATGGGGTGTTTTCTGTGACTTTTACTGGTTGGAGGAGGGGAATTAGAAGTTGCAACATTGCCTTGAAGGCAGGAGATGGATGGATGAATGGATGCTAGGTGGGGGAAGGTTTCCATTATTTGCCAAGGTTTTGCAGATTTGTTCATATGCATTTAATTTTCTCTGGGTAGCCTATTCTCTTAGCTGCCTTTCTCTCTTTTTGTCTCTGTCTCTTGCACAGTCTGTTGCTCTCCCCCAACCTTATCTTCTATTTCTAGATCAGTTAGTGTCAGTCACATTAACCTTGTATAAAGTTATATTGGGAGTCTGGCACATTGCACATGTGCAAGCACACATGCAGTATTCATTGTTTTTGTGAGGGAGGTCACCTGCAGCTATGTTTGTGAAAATATTTACCTGTTTTTAAGGCTGATGAGATCTAGTTGCCATGGTGCTTCTTTGACCATTTGGTGATCTAGAGTATGTGTATGGATGTTGGGAGTATGGTTGCCATTAATGTGACAATTTCTTAACATGTCAGAAATAATTGCCACTGACCTTCATTTTTCGTGGAAAAGGACTCGACAAAGTACGGCTATAAAACAAATGTAAAATAAAATGAAAAATTAAAATGGAACAACTCATACATTTATATGAGCATCCATTTTAAACTGCAGAGATTAAGCAAAAGTCAGCTGCCATATACAGTGCTGTGAAAAAGTATTTGCCCCATCCTGGTTTCTTCTGTTTTTGTGTGTATCTCATACTAAATAGTTTTAGATCTTCAAACGAAATACAACATAAAACAAAAGCAACCTGAGTAAACACACAATACAGTTTTTTTAAATTATTTTTTTTAATGAAGCAAAAAAGTTATCTAACACCTGTCACCCATATGAAAAAACCAATTGCCCCCTTAAACTTAAAATCTGGTTGTGCCACCTTTAGCAGCAATAACTGTAACCAAACGTTTCCGATAGCAGAATTCATGTTTCCCTAAATTATTGCAAGTTGCCCAGGCCCTGAAGCAGCAAAGTATCCCCACAGCATCACACTGCCACTACCATGCTTGACCATAGGTATGATGTTCTTTTTGTGGAATTCTGTGTTTGGTTTACGCCAGATGTAATGGGACTTTTTTGCTTCAATAAATAACATTATCATTTAAAAATTGTATTTTGTGTTTACTCAGGTTGCCTTTGTTTTATCTTAGATTTTGTTTTAATTTCTGAAACAATTTAGTATGAGATATACACAAAAATAAGAAATCAGGATTGGGGCAAATACTTTTTCACAGCACTATAAGAGGTGTATTAGATGAAAGATGACTCTCTCCTCAGTTGTAATTCTTCATGTGTCCCTCTTTAGAGATCGAGCCAATATTAATGACAGTTTCTCTCTGTTGACATACAAACTGCTGATTTTCCCTTCTCCCATTCTCTTTCTGTCTCTCTCCCTAATTCTCTCTTTATGCTGTCTTTCTACCCTGGCCTCCATGTTCTCTATTGTTCAGTGCAGAAGTTGCCAAGGATACAGGAATATAGGTGATACACTACACAATGATTCAGAATGCTGTAGATTCACACACACACACACACACACACACACACACACACACACACTGATAGTATATGTATGCACTGATCAGCCATAACTTGAAACCCACAGACAGGTGAAGTGAATAGCATTGATTATCTCATTACATTGGCACCTGTTAAGGGGTGGGATATAGTAGGCAGCAAGTAAACAGTCAGTTCTTGAGGTTGATGTGTTGGAAGCAGGAAAAATGGGCAAGCGTAAGGAGTAAAGAGTATTTAGGAGTATCTCCTAAACAGCAGGTCTTGTGGGGTGTTCTTGGTATACAGTGGTTAGTACCTAACGAAAGTGGTCCAAGGAAGGACAAACAGTGAATTGGCGACATGGTCATGGCCGCTCAAGGCTCAGTGATGTGTGTGGGGAGTGTGGCATTCATGTGGATGTTACTTTGACACGTACCATCTACCTAAACATTGTTGCAGACCAAGTACACCCCTTCGTGGCAGTGGTATTCTCTAATGACAGTGGCCTCATTTAGCAGGATAATGCGTCCGGCCACACTGCACAAATTGCTCAGCAATGGTTTGAGGAACATAAGGAAGAGTTCAAGATGTTGACTCTATCCTCAACTTCCCCATATCTCAATCGAATTGAGCACCTGTGAGATGTGCTGGACAAACAAGTCTGAACCATGGAGGCCCCACCTCGCAACTTACAGGACTTAAAGGATCTGCTGCTTATGTCTTTTGTGCCAGATACCACAGCACACCTTCAGAGGTCTTGTGGAGTCCATGCCTCAATGGGTCAGAGCTGTTTTGGCACAAGGGGGACCAACACAATATTAGGCAGGTGATTTTAATGTTATGGCTGATCAGTGTATGTTTGCACCTGTTGCGTTTGTTATCGGTATTATCCATACCAAAAGTCCAGCAGAAACACTGAAAAAACTTTTTTGTTCAAAGTATTGTTCTTGAAAACTGGGCACAAGGTGGGAGACTTCAACACAGATGGGACACGAGTCCATCACAGGGCACCATGGGCACACACATTTATGTACTTATTTATATCTAGGGAAAATTTAGTGTAGTGAATCTGCCTATATGCATATTTTTGGACAGTGGGAGGAAATCAGAGGAAACCTTTATGAACATGCAACTACTACTACCTTACATTTATATAGCACTTTACATAGTATGGGGGAAATCTCCTCAACCACCACCAGTGTGTAGCATCCACCTGGATGATGTGACGGCAGCCATAGTGCACCAGAATGCCCACCACACACCAGCTATTGGTGGAGAGGAGAGGAGAATGATATAGCCAATTCAGGGATGGAGATTAGGGGACCATGATAGTTAAGGGCCAATGGGGAAATTTCCTCCAGGGTTATACCCCTATGATTTACAAGAAGTGTCCTGGGATTTTTAATGACCACAGAGAGTCAGGACCTCAGTTTAACATCTCATTTGAAAGACGGTGCAGTTTTTACAGTATAGTGTTCCCGTCACTATACTGGGGCATTAGGACCCACACAGACAACAGGGTGAGCACCACCTGCTGGCCTCACTAATACCACTTCCAGCAGCAACCTTAGTTTTCCACAGGAAGTCTCCCATCCAGGTACTGGCCAGGCTAAACTCTGCTTAGCTTCACTGGAAAACCAGGCAAGAGCTGCAGGGTGATATGGCTCTGGCCATAAGCTCTGCACATACAGTATCCCAAGCACAGGATTGAACCTGGGACCCTGGAGGTGTGAGGTGGCAATGGATGGATGGATGGATGAATGTTGATCCTTGAGGAGAAATTTATGGATGCTACCCACTGCCCCAAAGCATTTATATTTTTTGTGAGTGGCTGAGATTGGGGTTAGGGTTATTTTTTAACTCGATTGGACTCAGTGTCAAAACACAAAAATAATCTTTTGTGTGTGTGTGTGTGTGTGTGTGTAGGGGTGTGTGTGCGTGTGTAGGGGAGTGTTTGACCATCTGTATGGTTGGATATAAGAGAGTTTGCCAGCTCTGAAGGCCCTGTTTTCTGGCTTGTTGTTGACTTGTTTTGGAAGTAGACGCACACTGCACAGCCTGCTTTTAGCACACAGCCCTGCGTGTTTGCTTCCCTTCCCCACCCATCATACCATTTCCCCTAACTCAACCTCACTTTTTTCTTCTTTATTCTATCTGTTGTATTCAGCTTCTATTTCCTGACTTTCAAACTGTTTCAACTCTGTCTCTGCCACTCACTCTCTCTTTCTCTCTTCTCACTCTCTCTTGCTTCACTACTGTTACAGGACTGCTCTGCTAAGATGCATTAACTTGCCCAGATTATCTTGAGCGTTGGTCTTCCCAAACCTACACCAACACTGCCCCCCGCCCCCACTTTATTCATCCCAAATATTTGCTCCTTCAACACTCTATTACCTGCACCTCTCTTTCTCTACTTTTGCTCCCTTCTTTCCTCCCTTCCTAGCATTCAGGGATTTGTTTTGATTTATTATTTTATTTCCTCGTTCTGCCTATCTCTCTCCATGGAGGCTGTGACCCAGCTCAGAGAGAGAGAGAGAGAGAGAGAGAGAGAGAGAGAGAGAGTGAGGAATAACAATTTCTTTTTTACTTTCAATCCTCCCTCCTCTCACTTCACTCTGTTTTTTTATTCCTCCCTCCCACACTGCTTTTAAATTGCCTTTGAATTCGTGAGCTTTTTCAGTTTCACTCCCTCCTTCACTGGAAATTACTTCTTACCCTTTCAAAGTTTGTGTGCAAGTCAGACCTTCCCTCCCCCTACCGTGGACACTGGACATGCACATTTATACACACACACACACACACACACACACACACAGATATGTAAGATACCTGCTCTCACCTATCATTGTATGTTGTGTGCCAGGGGAAATGATGAAACTGCCCAAGTGATCATGCAGGTATGCTCAGTGTGGCCAAAAAAACAAACAAACAAACAAACAAAAAATGCTGGCCCCCTGCTTGGGGAAGATGGAAACAAAGAATCTCTCTCTCTCTCTCTCTCTCTCTCTCTCTCTTTGTGTGTGTGTGTGTGTGTGTGTGTGTGTGTGTGTGTGTGTGTGTGTGTGTGTGTGTGTGTGTTTGATCTTAAGCTTTGTGTGAGAGGTAGAGTGCATCTAGAGATACAGAGTACTGGTACATAATCAGCCATACTATTAAGCATTAAAACATCCTCATACAGACACACATAATACACACTTGTTTATTGGATACATCAGTACAGTGCATTTGTTATTCACATACATGCACTGCCATACACATTCACACTGCGGAAAACATACAGATTCATGTCCAAACTAGAGGGCACCCACGCAGGGGTATACACACACAAACACACACACATGCACACACACACACACACACACTCATTGCCATGAGTCCGCCTATTTGTGTCTATTCTTAAAAGGATGTTTTATTTAGCATAAATGTTGAAGCCAAGTGTGCCTGGCTGCCATGGTAACCAAATTAAACTGAGAATTTCTTTGCAAGGAGGCAAAATTATTCAGACCTCTCTTATGAAGGAGAGGTATAACAATGGTCGCCTTTATTCTTTAAACTACTATTGTAATATGACTGTGTGGCATGATAATGAAACCATTGCTCATTTTACCATTGAACATAATACTGATGAACAAAGGATAGTCTTAAGAGAAATGTGATTGTGCATATTTTAACTAACTATAGATATCTAAATACTCCATCAAAAAATATTCAAGTCACTTTTCATAAGTGTGCCTCATTTACATTCCAGATAATGGTCATAAGTAGACTATAAGTTTTTACCTACTAGCTGTTGTCTTTCTCTCTCTCTCTCTCTCTCTCTCTCTCTCTCTCTCTGTGTGTGTGTGTGTGTGTGTGTGTGTGTTATAAGGGTCACTGCAGTTTTAATTTTGCGAGTATAGGGCGCTTGTTTTGTTAGGAGTAGATCTGTTTCAGTGATTGACTTGCATGCCCCCTACCCACAGATGAAGGTTGGACTCCTTGACTTTAATGAATTCTTCCAATCCTGCGCCCTTTCAGCCTAACTCCCCATGTTTCTACCTTAATTAACTTTCCATGCCTCTGTGTGTGTGTGTGTGTGTGTGTGTGTGTGTCTGGGGGGGGGGGGGTTTGTGTGTGTGTGTGTGCGCGTGTATGGGGGCATGGAGGGATGTGTGTGTGTGTGCGTGTGTGTGTGTGTGTGTGTGTGTATGTGTGTATGTGTGTGTGTGAAGGAGACCTTAGCTTGTTTGCTACTGCTTCTTTATTCTTCTTGTCTCCTTAAATGATGCTTTGAAAGGCAAAGTACTCATTTAGCTGGTTATTTTATTATAAGCTGAATTGAACAGCTGTGAGAAATTCTGTGGGAATTTCGTGAAAAGATTCTTAAAAGTCAACCTACATAACCTACTAAAGCAGAAGCCACACCTGTAATGATAGTTGCATGTAAATGTAACCAATCCGAACAGAGTAAGCCACTGTGAATGAATTGTCTTTATCAAAGTTGGTTGATATTATTTTCTAATCAAATTAAATGAAATTACTTTCAAAATTAGTGTGTTTTACACACAAAAAACAGTTCGTTCTGAAATTTGGTGTACTGCATTGGTATAGTAATTTGTGAGTGGATTTCTAGTGTTACTGTGTTACTTCAAAAACATGGCCACCATCAGACAATTAGGCTGCAGCGCACATTTGACAGTTTGGCATTGAGCTACAATCATATAACCTGCCTGTAAAATAAAATAAATTAGTAGAGCTATGGTCAGATAACTGTTTTTCAGGAACAATACGGCTCATCTATATGAAATTTGGTATGCTACATCTAAACTATATGGCCAAAAGTATGTGGACACCTGTCCATCATGCCCATATGTGGGTCTCCCCCAAATCATTGCCACAAAGTTGGAAGTAGTGTTAATTATGTCAGTTATTTTTTTATTTAGTCTTAGTCTTAGTCCTGTGTCAAATGTCTTTGATAGTTTTTATCATATTTAGTCAACCGTATCCTGTTTTTTTAGCCAAGTTTTACTTGACTAAAAGTCTGGGCATTTTAGACTTATCTTAGAACTTATCAAAGAAAACCGTAAGTATTTTAGTCTAGTTTTAGTCATTGAAAACTGGTGACATTTTAGTCACTGAAAACTGTAGATATTATCTCATACTATATAGTTTTAGATCTTCAGATGAACATAAAACAACAACATAAAACAAAGGCAACCTGAATAAACATACAATACAGTTATTTATTATTTTTATTTTTTTATTAGTTTTTCACATTGGTGATAGGTGTTGGATAGTTTTTTATTTATTTATTTTTTATTGAAGGAAAAAAAACAAAAACTATCCAACACCTATCACCAATGTGAAAAACTAAATGCACCCTTAAACTTAAAATCTGGTTGTTCCAACTTGAGCAATAACTGCAACTAAACATTTCTGATAACTGGAGATCAGTCTTTCACTTACTTCTAGGACTAGGCCTTACTCCTATGCTTCGGATCATTGTCTTGCTGCATAATCCAGTTGTACTTGAGTTTCAACTTGCGCTTGAGTTTCAACGGACTGAAGCAGTAGCAGATAAAGATGGCACCGTGGATGGCTGCCTCGGTGTGTTGGTACGCTTTGTTTTGTCTTGTTTTATTTGTTAAAACAGTTTTTTTTTATGATAACGGGAGTTCATTCACCAGAAAAGAGCACATCAGGGCTACAGTCCCTATGGATTTATTTCCCACCTTCATCGACACATCTGTGAATTTACTGGACATTCTGGTCAAAGGTGCCCTCACCTTTGCACATGTAGTGAAATGCCGGAGGAGGGGGAAATGTGCCGGTGCGCTCGTTCACCTCCACCGGACATTGTACACTGCTGCCGGGAAGATTTCTCTCCAGTGTGCGTTCACTGTGCAACAAACTGGACGAACTTCAGCCACTGGTGTGGAAAAAAAGAGACTTTTCTTCATCTTCCATCTTGTGCTTCATGGAAACATGGCTGTGTGGACTTATACCGGATTCTGTGCTGCAGCTAGCAGGATTCCAACTCTTCCGAGCGGATCGCCACACTGAACTCTCAGGCAAGACAAAGGGTGGAGGAATTTGTTTTTACACAAATAGTGGCTGGTGCAATGATGTGACAGTGATTCAGCAGTACTGTTCTGCTGATCTTGAGTCATTTTTCATAAACTGCAAGCCCTTCTACTCCCCACGTGAGTTTGCTTCATTCATACTGGCCGGTACATTCCACCGCAAGCCAATGTGCAGGAGGCATAGCATATGCCTGCCGGCCAGATATTGTGTGTGGAGCGCATATACCTGGAATCATTTGTTATTGTCCTTGGCGACTTTAACAAACACACATGAACTTCCCAAATACAGACAATCTATTAAATGCTCGACCAGAGAGGGGAACATTCTGGATCAATGTTACACTACAGTCAGCAGTGCCTATCAAACCGTCCCACAAGCTGCAGAGAGGCTGTGGAGGATCTTCAGGCATGCTTGGACTGTACTGAATTTGATGTGTTCAGGACTGCTACTAACAGTCTGGATGAGTACACAGAGGCTCTGACATCATACATAAGCTTCTGTGAGGATAGCTGTGTACCATCACGCACCAGGGTGAGCTACAACAATGACAAACCCTGGTTCACAGCCAGACTCAGACAGCTAAGGCTGGAAAAGGAAGATGCGTTTAAGAGTGGGGACAGAATCAGGTTTAAAGAGTCAAAGTACAAGTTTAGCAAGGCGGTGAGGGAAGCTAAACAGCTATAATCTGAGAAACTAAAACTGCACTTCTAAGCCAATGTACTCTGCTTCTGTCTGGAAAGGGCTCAGACAGATCACAAACTGCAAACCTAAAGCCCCCCACTCTGCTAACAACTTGCGTCTGGCCAATAGTCTGAACAAGTTCTACTGATGCTTTGAAAGACAATGGAACAGTCCTGACACCATCTCCCATGACACATTCAAGTTCAAGTTCAGTTTATTTGTATAGCACTTTTAACAATGGACATTGTCCCAAAGCAGCTTTACAGAAGTATATAAATTCAGGACATAGATTTTAAATTTATGAATTTATCCCCAATGAGCAAGCCAGCGGCGATGGTGGCAAGGAAAAACTCCCTGAGACGATATGAGGAAGAAACTTTGAGAGGAACCAGACTCAAAAGGGAACCCATCCTCATCTGGGTAACACCGGATAGTGCGATTATAAATAAATGAATCTCTTCTATAAATGTACCAGTACCACATGGTCAAATAGCAGTTGTGAGACCATGAAAATTCATTACAGTTTTTATATGAAGTCTGTTTTGTTGAACTTCACCACTGTAATCTCAATGATATTTAGGCTGCACCGTGTGGGGCCATCCTCAGCAGCAGCATGTGACTTCCAATTGGTGAGATCTCCAACCAGAAGTAGGGCATCAGGATGGATCAGGCAGGTCCAGATAGCAGAAGGGGTCGGGATCACTGGCATCACAGGAGTATCGTGTGTGGCTCGACAGAAGAGGAGAAGGGGGGAGAGAGAGAGAGAGAGAGAGAGAGATTATTAGGTATGCTTATTGTCCCGTAATGGTTAAGGACAGTGTACTTTGCGTGAGTGAAAGCAGGTACTTCGGCAAGAATAGCTATGACAGCATAACTAAAAGGGAGAGCCAGAAGGTAACAGAGACATGAGGGCTCCCTAGGACAAGGCGGCCAGCCACCCCACCACCAACAAACCTGGGTGAACGCGTGAAGGTGGGGGGGTGACAGCATCCAAACATCCCAGTTCACCACAACACCTATGCCCGTGAGACCTCTAGATCTGCTCCTTTACCTAAGGAAAAAACTATTCATGAAAGGCTTGACTAAACAAATATGTTTTCAGCCTGGACTTAAACACTGAGACTGTGTTTGCACAGACATTTAGTGCTATGTACTCGTTCGGTTTAATCCATGTTTCTGTTAAACACATTATATTAAACTCCTGATCAGTAATGGTTTCATTAACAATAAGTGCTTTAGATGTAAGAGATCTAATATTTAACAGTCCTAGCTTCAGATCAAAGGTGCTGGCTGTGCGTTCAGTATGGTCTAATTTTATGTTAATTAGGTTACTCAAACAAACTTTCCGAAAATTTCTACATATTTGTTTAGCTTGGGGAACAGACACAGTCTCTATAGGATAAAGTACAGATGTCGTATTGTCATTTAAGTAATTCGAACGTTGACTATCATGGCCGTTATTGTTATTTGAATTTGTACTTACGAGTCATATGGTGTGTAGTGTCTTGGAGATGTTGTCTGAGAGGAGATCCGCTCTGAGTCTGCTGGGGTGCAGGCCATAAGCGCGGAACAATCTAGGACGCTCCCAGAAAAGATTCCAGCTATTTATAAAGAGCAATTTCTGTTCATTACACCATGTAATTAACCATTCGTTTAAAGAGAGAAGTCTACTGAACCTTTCAAGTGCACATCTGTATGTGAGGAGAGGTCCAGAAACGATGATCTTCGTTGTGGGCGATGTGTTGCGTACCGTCTCGATAAGGCTGCCGAAGTCCCTCTTCAGGATTTCCGTCTGCCATAGCCTGATGTCATTCACCCCCACGTGCAGCATGAGAGCTCCGGTGTTCTTGGCATCCTTCAGGATTGCGGGTACCTGCGCAGCGACATCAAGAACACGAGCGCCAGAAAAACAGTGGGTGCAAACCTTACCTTTAGTTGAGGTGACGCGGACGTTCCGAACAATGGAGTCTCTGATGATCACGGTGTTGGGTTTGGTCTCGCGGAGAGGGGAGAAGCGGTTCCTGGTGGAGATCTCGAAGACTGGGGGCGGCGGAGGGGGAGAGGTCCTCGCCTGGCGTCTGGCCTGCGCCTTCCGCTGCTGGTGCACCCAAGGTCCGTGGTGTGTCGGCGCCGGAGTGAAGGAGACCTGGGCTGGTTGCATCCTGGGTGCATGGCCCCTGTGCAGAGAAACGCACAGAGTAGAGGTGGTGGGAGTGATTGTATCACGCCGCAAACTTACCGTGCTTTTGCGAGCATCAGCGCAAGACATCTCTAGCGCGGCTCTCCGTTCACGTAGCTGGACCTGCTTCTTTAGTAGGTCGCGGATCTGCTTGTCCATGGCCTCCAACTCCAACTGCACCGTGTGCAATTCGAACGTGTCCTCACCTGCACTCAAAGGTAAAGAAACAACCGACATGTTGTCGGCTTTAAACAGCAGTGTTTAAAGTGAGAATGTAAATAAGACTAGCTACAACAAATGGAAATGATATTTCCAAAATTATTAATTAAAAAAATTAAGGAAACAGTATAATTTAAATGCTGACACAAGCAACAAACCCCCGGCAAACGATTCGAAAACAGGCCCACCAGCATTACTACCTCCACCACAGTTGGGGCTGGGGCCTCTGCACACTTCAAAGGCTCCCTCACTCTACTCCCCCACCATAAACTACGACTCTCTCCACCCTGGAGAGAGATGTTAACAGAGTCTTCAAGAGACAGAACCCCTGCAAAGCAGCTGGACCAGACTCTGTCTCTCCATCCACCCTGAAGTACTGTGCTGATCAGCTGTCTCCAGTGTTTACAGACATCTTTAACACCTCACTGGAGATTTGCCATGGGCCAGCCTGCTTCAAGACCTCCACTATCATCCCCATCCCCAAAAAACCCAGGATCACAGGACAGAATGACCTGTCACTCTGACATCTGTGATAATGAAATCTTTGAGTGCCTCGTGCTGTCCCACCTCAAATCCAGCACAGACCCTCTCCTGGACCCCTTGCAGTTTGGCGACAGACCCAACAGGTCTGTAGATGATGTAATTAACATGGCCTTCCACTTCATCCTCCAGCACCTGGACTCCTCAGGATCCTACGCCAGGATCCTGTTTGTGGATTTCAGCTCTGCTTTCAACACAATCAAGCTCTCCCAGCTGAGTGTGCCTGATCCCACCTGCAGGTGGATCATAGACTTCCTGTTTGACAGGAGGCAGCACGTGAGACTGGGAAAACATGTCTCTGTCTCCTGGACCATCAGTACTCCGCCCAAGGCTGTGTTCTTTCACCTCTACACTTCTCCCTTTATACCAACAACTGCACCTCCAGTCACCAGTCCAACAAACAGCTGAAGTTTGTGGACGATACCTTCCTCATTGGGCCCATCTCTGAGGGGGATGAGTCTGCCTACAGGTGGGTGATTGAGCATCTGGTGACCTGGTGCAGTCAGAACAACCTGGAGCTCAATGCTGTGAAAACAGTGGAGATGGTGGTAGACTTCAGGAAGAACCCAGCCCCACCTGCTCCCATCATCCTGTGTGACTTCCCAGTCGGGAAGTCTATGGACTCCTTCTGCTTCCTGGGAGCCATTATCACCTAGGCCCTCAAATGGGAGCTGAACATCAGCTCTCTGATTTTAAAAAAAGCGCACCAGAGGATATACTTCCAGCGGCAACTGAACAAGTTCAACCTACCACAGACAATGATGGTGCACTTTTACACCTCCATCATTGAGTCCATACTCACCTCCTCCATCACTATCTGGTAGGCTGCTGCCACTGCCAAGGACAAGGACAGACTGCAGCGTGTCATTCGCTCTGTTGAGAAGGTGATTGGCTGCAATCTGCCACCCCTTCATGACCTGTACACTTTCAGGACCCTGAAGCGGGCAGTTAAGATTGTGACCGACCCCTCTCACCCTGGACAAACTTTTTGAGGCATTCCCCTCCGGCAGGAGGCCGCGGCCCATTAAGACCAAAACCTCATGCCACAAAAACAGTTTCTCTCTATCTGCAACTGGGCTCATTAATAATACCCAGGACCCACCATGGTCTCTTATCCGCTTCCACGGACATTACACGTTACATTATGGAAAAACCCCATATTGTCATTCCATATGCATTAAATTAACGCACACAACTCAGACTGCTATATTGCACTTTCTTATTTCAAACAGTTTTATGTTTTCAAAGCATCTTATAACTTTCTCTCTTTTACTTTCTTATTTTACCTTGCAAATGTTTATTTTATTAATATTTTTATTTATTGTATTTTACTGTTATTGTTAAGCATCAGTACACCAAGACAAATTCCTTGCACATGTAAACTCATGGTACTTGGCAATAAAGCTGATTCTGATTCTGAAGACCCAACATTCTCCTTTAGGATTTTCTGGTAGTGTCATGGCCCCTCCAGGGGTAGGTCCATTCTGGACCACTAGAGGGCACCGTTATTCCCCATGTAGAACTTCTTCTTCTGTTGTCTCCCGTATTTTCTGTTGCAACCATGCTCACCTGTTTGTTATTTACTGCTTGATCAGTGCTCTATTTAAGTATAAAAGTTAATTTTTTTCCATAATTTAATTCAAAAAGTGGAACTTTCATACATTCTAGATTCATTACACATAAAGTGAAATATTTCAAGCCTTTTTTTGTTTTAATCTTGATGATTACGGCTTACAGCTCATGGAAATCAAAAATCCAGTATCTCAAAATATTAGAATAAACAATTTATAATACAGAAATGTTGACCTTCTGATTTATGCACTTAATACTTGGTCGGGGCTCCTTTTGCATGAATTAATGCATCAGTGTGGCGTGGCATGGAGGCAGTCAGCCGGTGGCATTGCTGTGTTCTGAGTAAACAGGTGTTTTCAGTTAATTAGCTGATTAGAGCTCTTCTTAGGTCGACATTGCTGTATTATAAATTCTTTATTCTAATATTTTTGAGATTTCTGGATTATTCCAGTATCTCATTTCCATGAGCTGTAAGCCGGAATCATCTTGAAACATTTCACTTTATGTGTAATGAATCTAGAATATATGAAAGTTCCACTTTTTGAATTAAATTATGGGAAAAAAATAACTTTTCCACGATATTCAAATTTTTTTGAGATACACCTGTATAGCCTAATGCTTTTACTCAGATTCAATGTTACCAATATTAAAGGCCACATTTTGGAAACAACAACGCACAAGAAGTGTTTATCAAAGTTTTCTTCTTTTAACCCTCTTTTTTAAAACTGTTTCTACATCCTCACTAAATATCTGCCAAAAATGCTAAACTTTACTGAGGTCAGTCCATGTCCTGCATTTGCCTCAAAATGTTAGTTTGGTGCCCATTGCATTGCCAATCCAATCTCACAATTATTATAAATAGATTAAAATCTGTAACATCTGTGTTCTCCAGCACAATTGTTTTTCTTTTACACAAGGAGCGCATCAAACGTGCATGAGCAGAATACAGGCACTGATTTTGATTGTAAAGATTGTACATGGTTAATATTCTTCTATATAATGTATTATTAGTAAATGTAACCAGTAACAATAGAGTTAACCAATTGAAACTGATCCAAGTGCCATTTTTATATGTTTGAACAAGGTGGGTTAATATTCTTTTAATAATTCGTTACATCAAATTACTTTCACAATCTCAGTGTGTGTTTTGTGCATGCACGTTTGAGTCATGATGATGTCATTTCAGCATCTGCAATTGGAATTAATTCATTAATTCACTGGAGAAAATCTTTGCATGTAAGCATAGTAAATGGGGTGTTAGCCTTAATGTACTTTTATATAACAGATTATTTGGCTGCATGTGAGTGTAGCCATTGGTAAAAACCCTCATTTGCTGTTCTAACCATCTGGGTTTGATGGCTGCTTTGGCCAATATATATATATATATATATATATATATATATATATATATATATATATATATATATATATATATATATATATATATAGTAAATACAAGTATTCAATTTGTTTTATTCACCTTTCCCCAATTCAACAATTTGCAATTAGTTTTGAAATAGTCCGCAAAATACCTCCATAATTTTCATTGTTGTTTGACTTTCATTAAACCTAATACATAATACAGTAATGTTAGGGTGATATAAGCGATTACGCTGTTCTTCTGCCGTTAGAATGGTTGTTACAGTGAACTCTGCTGCTTCTTTGTATTAAATTAGTATTGTTGACGTAAAAAATGTAAATGGCTATAGTGTGTTGTTATGGCTTGTGATATTTTAGTTTATATTTTATTAATATAAAGCTGCAGTTATTTATAGCTGGCACATGCGCACTGGGTCAATCACACAGTCAGCATGTAAAGACCTCATGTTTGAGAACAGTCTGTATCCATCCACTAGGGATGCACTGCTTATTATAGACAATGTATGTAAAATATGACAAAATGCACACATTATCCATTAGTAAAACAAAAATATGAGGCCTGTCTTTATCTTCTAATGTTATCAATATGAAAGGCCATGGTTTGGAAATAAGTGCATGCAAAATAAAGTCTTATCAAAGTTCACATTTCCACATTTTAGCCCAATTTTTTTTTAACCGTTTCTATATCATATCTAAATATCTGACAAAAATGCTGAATTTTACAGAGCACATCAAGACCCAAGAAACAGGCACCGATTGTAATGTAGTTGGATGTTAAGGTTACATGCATGAGTGATGCATTTCACACAGTTCATCTTGCAGAGTTCAGTAGCTGTGGGGTTAGATTCAAATAACTTTTCTCAGGCTGTAAATCCTATGAAGCTACAATTTGTTGTACTGCATTGTTGTGCTAATCTGTGAGTGGATTTCTACGGTTGACTAGGTTACTTAAAAAAACATGGGCCATCAGCCAATCAAATTGCAGCACACACTTCACAGATTTAGTATTAAGCTACAATCACAAATTTTAATAGTATATTCATCTATGTTTGCTTTAGTGTTCTATGCAACTTGGTGAGAACTAGCTACATGTGCTGCGAGCTGCTCATGGTGTTAGGCCCCCGCAGATCACCACTTGTAGCTATATTTAGGAGTCCAAGCCCTATTGGAATAATAATAATAATAATAATAATAATAATAATAATAATATTTTATTTTAATTTTTTTTAGGGGTCCAAGCACAAAGTGCTTGCAATCCTATTGGAATTGTTAGGATCTTTCTTCTCCTTATTATTAATATCCTGATTCTTCAATTATATGTGATGAGCAGCCCACACTGTAAGTCATAGAAACAACAAATTTTCTCACATGGTACATAATTCCCACCACTACTCAGGTGAGCAAAGAAACTAGCATCGGCCTGATGGTGGCACTATAGCACAAGAATTAGCATTTTGTCCTATATCTGCTGAATTCAGCTAGACCTTATTTCTGCCATGATGGATTTTTTTTTTTTTTTTTTTTGCTAGTTTGCATAATATGCAAAAACTTTTGCAAACTACTCCTATGGTATTTGACTGATCTTCACAAACTTGGTGTCAAACTGTTTAGGAGAGTGTGAACCTCAATAACAAAAACATGTTGACATTTCTAAACAATATGGCCACCATATGTCAATCACTTGTAAAGAGCTGTAACTCATGAATAAACTTGAAAGGCCTATACAAGGCAAGATTCTGAGCTCATGTTGCTCATCAAAGTTTGGGGTGTGGTGGAGGAATTTTATGTCTAATCGAGCTGAAATTTGTTATGGCATCTATGTGATAATCTGTAAGTGGATTTTTGATAATGGCCTAATTACTTAAAAAAAACATGGCCATCATTGGCCAAGCAGAATTCACCCGGCAAGATTTCAAGATTCAAGATTTTATTTGTCACATACACAATTATATACAGTATATAACTTGCAGTGAAATGAAAACCTGGCCTACTCCTCTTTATACTGTGCATTAAATACTACATTAAAAACAAAAACCATAAATGAATAAGAAATATGAAATATATATACAGAAATGTGCAAAAATGGATATACAAAATTAGTATGGAATGTGCAAAAATGGATGTACAAAATTAGCATAGATTGTGCAGAAAATGGATGTATAAAATATGCAGTATGTATATGTAGTAAAAATACAATACAAAGTGCAGTGTGCAGTGTGCGGAGTCCTTATGGAGTCCTAAGGGATCTTTATGGAGGACATGTCCATGTTGAGGAGTCTGATGGCCTGAGGGAAGAAGCTCCTCTAGAGCCTCTCAGTTTTAGCCATCAGACTATGGAAGCACATGCCTGATTGCAGCAGGCTGAACAGACCGTTACCAGGGTGGGTGGAGTCTCTGATGATTTTAGCAGCTCAGGTACTGCAACGCCTGGTGTAGATGTTGTGCAGAGAGGGGAGAGCAGACCCGGAGATGCGCTCAGCAAAGCGCACCACTCTCTGCAAGGCTTTGAGGTCCTGGTTTGAACAGTTTCCGTACCATGTTGAGATGCAATGAATCAGTAAACTTTCTATGGCCCCAAGTTTTCAGGATCACTGGGGAGTCCATGAATTTACTCCGCAGTCTCAGATGGTACAACCATTGTCTGGCTTTGTTCACCTGAGCTTGAATGTGATGAGTTCAGGTCAGGTCCTTAGAGATGTGTACTCCAAGATACCTGAAGCTACTCACTCTCTCCACAGGGGTCCTGGTGATCTTGAGTGGGGTGTAGTTCCACTGCTGTCTCTTCCTGAAGTCCACAACCAGCTCCTTGGTTTTACTGAAGTTCAGGTAGAGACTGTTAGCCTGGCACCAAGCTACGAGTTTCTCCACCTTGTCAAGGTAGGCAGCCTCGTCATTATTGGAGATGAGGCCCATAACCACTGTGTCATCAGCAAACTTGATGATAGAAGTGGAGCTGTGAGAGGACACACAGTCATGTGTGTAGAGATAGTAGAGCAGGGGGTTCAGGACACAAACTTGTGGGGTTCTGGTGCTCAGGGTGATGGTGTTGGAGGTAAACTGGCCCACTCTCACTACCTGGGGTCTGCCTGTGAGGAAGTCCAGGACTGAGGGGAGCATTAAGGTCAAGGTCCCTCAGCTTAGAGGCCAGTCTGTTTGGGACTATGGTATTGAAGGCTGAGCTATAGTCTGTAAACAGCAGTCTCACATAGTTCCCTTTGTTGCTGTCAGTGTGAGTGAGGGTGGTGTATAGGATGTGAGAGATCAGACCTTCAGTAGACCTATTGGGGCGGTAGGCAAACTGGAGTGTCATGATGGTGTCAGAGATGGAGGAGCAGATGGAGTTTTTGATAAGCCTCTCAAAAACCTTCATGACAAGTGATGTTAAGGCAATAGTCATTTTAGTTGGTGGGCCATATCACCCTGCAGTTCTCGCCTGGATTCCCACTGAAGCTAAGCAGAGTTGAGCCTGGCCAGTACCTGGATGTGAGACCTCCTGGGGAAAACTAAGGTTGCTGCTGGAAGTGGTATTAGGGAGGCCAGCAGGTGGTGCTCTCCCTGTAGTCTGTGTGGGTCCTAATGCCCTAGTATAGTGATGGGGACACTTTACTGTAAAAAGAGCACCGTCTTTCGGATGAGACGTTAAATCCTGACTCTCTGTGGTCATTAAAAATCCCAGGACGCTTCTCGTAAAGTGTAGGGGTATAACTCCGGTGTCCTGGTGAAATTCCCCCATTGGCCCTTATCTATCATGGCCCCCTAATAGTCTCCATCCCTGAATTGGCTATATCGCTCTCCTCTCCTCTCCACCAATAGCTGGTGTGTGGTGGGCATTCTGGTGCACTATGGCTGCCGTCGCATCATCCAGGTGGATGCTACACACTGGTGGTGTTTGAGGAGATTTCCCACACTATGTAAAGCGCTTTGAGTGTCTAAAAAAGCGCTATATAAAATGTAACAAATTATTATTATTAATTATAGTTAAGAGGGCTTATTGTTCTTTGGCACAGGAATGACAACAGATTATTTTAAAGCAGGTGGGTGTAACGAATCAATCATTACTAGCATTATTCTTTTCCACCAGAATAATGTAATGGATCAACTTTAAACATGAAAAACGAAACAGAAGCACACGCTTGGATTCGAATCACCTTTTTAAAGGAGACAAGTTTTAAAGCATGCCCGCATTATCCACCAGAATGTGTAGTAAATCGGGTGAATCTGCAATGTTTAAAAATATTCTCCACCAGTTACAATTTATGTAATGAATTAAAAGATGTTTAACACGTTTAAATGTATTCTCCAATTTATATACGGAATTAGCTCGAATGGTGTGAAATATATCTATATATCTAATCAACGCGTGTTGTGACCAGTTATAAATACACATCAGCCATGAAAGGGAATTCATGTATGTGCACATATACATATAGATAATTAACTACAATGGATTATAATTGATTATGACTATGTATGTGGTCTAAATCAGCTTTTAGGATTAGCTGTAGTCTAGTTTGGAATTATGAACTCTAAAGAGGGAGTTTATCCTTCTGGCCAGGAAGAATTAACCAATGAAGTTTGTTATTAAAATTTAGAGCGGGTAATCGAGATCTTATGCAGTGATGAAGGGACTCTATCACGTGACCAAAAACAGAGAAAATCAAGCGTGGGATAATAGATTTTAATAACTAGATGTAACTATGCATACACACGACTAACTCTAAGCAAAACATACATATGTACATCTATATACAAGGAAAGAAAAGGGATAGAGAGAAAGTAATGAAATACAAGAGGAATGGCAGACAAAAACACAACTAATTAGCCTTTTTCAAAACCAGCAACGAACTTAAATCACCTGTAAACAGGGGTACAATCTTAAACGCAGATATAGGTCCATTAACTATGCTTGCATGGCTTCGGTTTGAAAGTTCGCACGAGGTCGTGTAGAGTTCGCTGGATCGTCGTGCCATTTGAAAAAGGCGTGAGCTGGGAGGCAGTTACATCCTTTGTCCGGGAGAGAGAGATCCTGGCTTCCTCTTCCCGGGGCATGTGGCCCCGGGGGAGAGAAACCGGAAGGAGCATAGAAGTGAAGTTGAAGAGTGTAGAGAGACTGAAGAGAAGACTCCAGAGGCTCAAAGTGTGGTGTTGTTTTGAAGACAACACCAACGCACACGCCTCTTTGGGCTATTGGCCAATCAGGAAGTTGGATTTGTTGGCGGGATGTCCAGGGAGAAGCTGGTTTATACGGTATTATATATGAAATTAAGAGAAAGCATGAAATAATGTATCCCATTGCAATATGATATGCATAATCAATCAGGGTATCGCAAGACGATTAACCACATACCAAATTTGATGGGCTTGTAACGAATATTACAAGTAAAACATGGTTACAGACATTTAAAATAATATCCTAAGTTAAGACTATCTAAAATCATTAAGGTTAGGTCACATAAACACACAATATATGTAAACAAGATAACATCACACTATTTAGGCATTGAATAATTACATATAATTACACGTTACATTCGAGAGAGATTGTTCCATTGTGTGTGTAAGGTAAGCTTGTGTGTGTGTGTGTGTGTGTGTGTGTGTGTGTGTGTGTGTGTGTGTGTGTGAAGGGGGGAAGGTTGGTCGTTAGCATTCCAAAGGTATCTGGTCAAACTGGGGCCAGAGTGGTCATTAAACAGATAGGGATTTACAGCTCAAGCAGACAGAGAAATTTCATTGCTAAACCCAGGCTGATTCAGAAATCAGTTTGATACGTTCAGACATTACAGTCACCCCTTTCGGGCAAGGATGTCCAGGTGTGGACATCATTGGGCGACAGTCGTCATGGTGATCGGATGACAAATGGATCAAACTGATCGATCAACAGGTGGCTCCTAAATGTCCTCAGCCTTTGCTTCCTCAGGCTGAGGGTCCATCTCGATGTGTGTTTGTGCGCCCTCTAGGGCCAGTTCAGAGACAGGGTAAATGGGTGGTTTCTTCCACAGCCTTTTCGGCAGTAGTCCTCTGCTTGGCGTAGGCCTTGTGGATTCTGCCTGGTGACACATTGAGCAGTGGGCTTCCACCCCCCTTTTGGAATTAGGGAGTGGTGGCTGGGAGGCTTGTGCCCACTGGTCAAGGAAAACTCTGTGGTGAGTGTTTACCTTCTCTGGTCATTTTGCAGAAGGTATGACCAGTTCAGTTCTCCGTGAACGGTGTTAAGTCCATCTATGAAAGTGTACCCTGGTTGTGCTGAAGTATGGATTTCAGCTCGGGTCGCCAGCAGGTTGTTTTTGCAGGCTTTGACGTTAGCGTTCCTTTCTGTTCAGTTCACTTTTTGCTCTTGTTAGGAGAGCTTCACTTGTTGGAGTTTCCTGATGAGTTCCTCTCTGGATTCTCTCTCCAACTGCTCTCTGTGCTTGGTCTCTGCATGAGGCCCTTTGTAGTTTTTCCACTGCCTCTCGGAGCTCTGGGTCCCTTTCACCTTCTGTCCCATGCCGGTTCTGGGTCTCGAGGAGTATGCTGATCTAGGCAGCTTTGAGCATGGGCCTGGTTCCTTCAGGCCTCCTCATTCTGGAGCTTGAGCGTGCTGCTGCTTCTTGCTCCAGGTGGACGTTGCTCGTTTTGCTGAGTCGTGCCTGGGCGAAGAGGTTGTGTGCGAGGCTCCCGATAATCTCTGCCCATCCTTGGGGTTCTGGATCAGAGTGTGGGCCGTCTGTCCGCTTACGTCGTCGTCCAGCTGCTCTCTGCTTAGGTGCTGTAGGTCGCCAGCAGCTTGGAGCAGGAACGCAGTCGTCACGACACACAGCCAGGTCTCGAGGTGATCCCAGTGGGTGGCGGGACTGGATGATTGGGACACGATAGCTCACTGTTGGCGTGAGAGAAAGAACACCAAAGGCCATACAAGTCCGCACAGAATTAATGAGCTATAGTGATACTGAATTTGGTACGCAGGGAGTATACAAATTTGGCTAACTGGTGTAGACAGTTAGTAGTACGTAGGCCAGATACTTATGGTTTTTGGCCGTAAGTGGCCAGGGAGGGCCAATTTGCGTGGGTAAACGCCGGATCTAAATAGAAATTTGGACAGGCAAGAGCCTAGTGGGTCATCTTAAAGACACTGGCTGCCTGGGTCGTCAATCTAGCATTTAGCTTTTTCCTTGCTGGTTCTCATAGGCTCTGCCTGTATGTGAACTTTGAGAGATAAGTCACAACAGAACAGCAGCTAAAACAAAAGAAGATAAAATTGAAATAATTAGAGGAGGGAAACGTAAAGCAAGATGCAAATGAAAACAAGTATAGCTAGAGAAAAAAAGTAGAAGACCTAAGTTAGCTATCACGCATAGGGTTTATGACGGGCCTGCCGGAGTGGGGGCGCTGTTGAGTCATAAGCCCTATGGAGATGGTATGGCTTAAGAGAGACAGAGCTGGGCCAAACACTTAAATAATTAGAGATGCCATGGCTTATACTAAGTGGATGGGCCGTATGCCCTTTAGATATGCCTGGGGTGAATAGAGGTTGCTCAGATGAGAATCAGTGGTGAAGCCAACCTACCTGACGGTCCCCAAACACTCAACTGCAGTGTGACTCAGGGCCCCTCGCTTTCCCATACTATGGTGCGACCACTCAACCAGCTATGACCTTTAGCACAATTGGGCGGCGGTCAGGTGAGGCATGCCAACTGCCAGGCTGCAGAGCCGGAATCGGGTTTCCTCCTAAAACCCTTTTTGGGGCCAGCTGCCTCTGTGGCCAGCTGTGCCAGACGGGCAGGTCCGTCGGTACAGAGCCTTACTGTGGGTACGTAACCCAACTGCTCTAGTGGTCAGTTGGCCTTGTCTGCCTTTTCACCTCGAGTGCTCAAGTGCTGATGTCGCCCAAGTGCCACCTACCAATGGTACAAGGGCCGAGGCGTCCGACGCGCACACCCACAGCCAGCACTGGGTCCACCAGTCCAGGCGACTCCATTCACCAAATTCAACCTGGGGACAACCGTCACTTCTCTGCAGAGCACTAGGGGGAGCATTACCTGCAAGTGTACAAATGGCTGAACAAATGTAACTTGATATTAATTTACAATTTCAATTTAAACCTTGTTTAAATTAAATCTAAATTAAAGCAGGTGTAGGGTAACGAGATAAAGCTGATACTGATAGTAGTCAGACTCACTCAATTAATGAGAAAGATAGAAATATAGAAATAAGGAAATAATGAACCGTACATGAAAATTTGAGGTACGAATTAAAAGGAGAAAAGAGAAGGAAGCCTTATCTATCTGTGAATGTCCTGAGGAGAAGTCCTACTAAGAGGGAGGCACTAATGGACAACACAGAAGCCTGATTTAAATCTTACTTAAACTTGGCTTTAGTTCAAACTAAGCAAGCATGCATCGTAAGAAAGGCTGAAATAAAAGTTACCGAATGGTAATAAAAATGAAATAAAAGAAATGCAAGGAATGAAAATATAAAAAGGGAAAAACCCCAATAGTAGTCCAAAAGACTAAAAATAAAATTAAAGTAGCAAGGGGGAAATTGAAATAAAAGAGGAGCCAAATGAAATTAAAAAGGAAATAGAGTGGACCTAACTAAGAAGGACCACAAGGTGGCAGCAGTGGGCTTACGCCACCGTGAGTAAGGAGGGGGTTAGGTTACCACACGTTAAACGCTCAAGAGGGCGGCCCTCTGGTGGTCAGTCAGGTACTGCACCCTACCTACAATAAACTCAGACTGGAAGTGAAATCGGCGCGCGTTTCCTAGGAGACGGCTTTAATGGCGATTTCATTCATGCTTTACCACGAGAACGGAGAACTTTTTAGATCTCAGGGATCCTTTTGTGCTATTTATGCACAAGAAATGTGGGCAGGATTTCTTTGCTGCCATGCACACAAAATCACAACGGGATTTCTTCGCCGTTGTTTAAATCTTACACTTGATCAGAGTGTAGAGGGCTCACTTATACATATCAATCAAATATTTGCCAGCAGTGATTTTGATTGGGTATGCACACGGTGCGCGTTTTGGTTAGCTACGCCAAGATTTTGCGCCGACAGGAGTGACATCGCTTAGTCGAATACATTGGTCCTACGCAATGAATTGAATCTAGCAATATAATAATAAGGGCTTTTAGAAAGATAAGAGGAACATCGCTCAAATCAATCTTTTCCTGCGCTGGAAGAAGGTTTCTTCGTTCTTACCATGCAATTACACAATTAAAAATGTGCTGTACTGCGATTTCATCGTCTTCAGACACAAGTTTAATGTTATGACTGCAGTTTTAACTTTAAGCACTTAACCACGGCTAAATTTCTCAAACAAAAATGGCGCTGTAGAGTGCTACACTGAAACAATGAGTTTAAAGCTTTTCAGTTATCAACGGAGTGGGGGAGGGGAGTCGCGTTGCGACTTGGCTCACTGACTCGGTTCATCTCGCTGACTTGGTTCATCTTGCTGACTCGGTTCACTGGTGACTCGGTTCACCCGCGAGCACACGAAAATACAGATTCTACTAAGACAAAAATCTAATAAAACACGCTTAGATTTGAAACAGAATTGCTCACGAAATAAAGTTTAAAACACTGCCCACATTCTCCACCAAAATAATGTAACGAATCAATCATTACTAGCATTATTCTTTTCCACCAGAATAATGTAATGGATCAACTTTAAACATGAAAAATGAAACAGATGTGTGTGTGAAGGGGGGAAGGTTGGTCGTTAGCATTCCAAAGGTATCTGGTCAAACTGGGGCCAGAGTGGTCATTAAACAGATAGGGATTTACAGCTCAAGCAGACAGAGAAATTTCATTGCTAAACCCAGGCTGATTCAGAAATCAGTTTGATACGTTCAGACATTACATGGGGAATACACACTTAGCTAGGGACTCATTAAAGTCCCCAGCCATGATGAAGGCAGCGTCCGGATGTTTGTTTTGGTAAATGCTGAGCACATCATGGAGCTTAGACAGAGCCATGCTTGTGTCCGCCTAAGGAGGGATGTACACAGCAGTGGTGATGACTGATGTAAACTCATGGGGCAGGTAGAATGGACAGCACATCATAGTCAGATGTTCCAGATGACGCGAGCAGGAATGTGACGGAGTGGTAATGTTCCTGGGGTTGCATCATTTGTTGTTTACCATTAAACAAACCCCTCCACTTCTGGATTTACCGGCCTCCGCAGTTTTGTCCATCTGTAGAATGGAGAAGTTATCGGACGGCGTTACAGCTGGGCCCGGTACCTGGGGGTGGGGGGGTCAGCCATGTTTCAGACAGACAGAGTATGTTACAGTCCCTGATGTTCTGTTGGAATCTTATCCTGGCTCTAAGATCATCCATCTTGTTGTCAAGAGACTGGAAATTGGCGAGCAGAGTACTGGGCAGTGGAGGACTGTGTGCATTGTTTCTCAGCCTGTTGCGAACCCCAGTGAGTTTTCTTCTGTTTTTTTTCTCTGTCGCCTCAGGGGAGCTCTCGCATGGACATTGTTCCCCTCTGTGCCGCTTAGTATCTCAGATGGCCACATTGGGTTGGTGGATAAAACATCACGAAATAGGTTAGTATAGTAGGTACCGATGTTCAAAAGTGTTCTGCTGTCATAAGTGATCAGTGTAGATGTCATGTGTACAAAATGAGTGATTATAAGTAGGTAAAAAAGTAAATAAGAGCACAGTCTAGGCGGAACGACCAGCACGGTGTCCAGACACGGCGGCGCCACCTGGATAGGCATTTGACAGGGTCAGCATTGAGTAAATGTCATGAAACTTGAACAGTAGGTTTGGGTAGGGACCCACTACTATCTGATGCAGTGGCACTCAATTTGGCCACTGTGGTTGCTATTCGTGTTTGGACATATGGTTCAGTTCAAGATTCTGAGGCCATCTGCAAAGGTTGGAGTGTGATCATACATGGGGCAGAGTTTAAATCCAAATAGCAGTTTCTCAAGAGCCATAATGCTGATCAAGCTGGCATTTGGTAGGATACATCTATGTGCTAATCTGTAAGTGGATTTTTCATGATCCCTAATTACTGAAAAACCATAAGCCAATCAGTTTTAGCAGGCATTTGACAAGTTTCTTATTAAGCTACTGTCATGAAAGGGGGCGCAGTTCATATTCATAGAGGTTGGAGTTAAGTTCAAAAAGCTGTATCTCAGGAATGATAATTCCAGTTGCGCTGAAATCTGGTGTGCTGCATTGATATGCTAATCTGTAACAGAATTTTTAATCATAACTGAATTACTTCAAAAACATGGGTGCGAGCAGCCAATAAACTTTCTGCGGGCATTTCAAACAACAAGCATTGAGCTATTGTCACAAAACGTCTTAAGTATTTTCATGTATGGACTCTTTATTGTTCTATGTACATTGGCAAGGACTGGCCACTGAGGGTAATGTTTGCTAAGACTGCTTGCACCCTGTGGATTGCCGCTTGCAGGTATATTTATTATTTTTCTCTGATAAAACAAATCGTCCTGTCTAAACCGTAAAAAGCCTATCACGAGACCTGATAGGTAGATGTAGCTGCTTCTAAGAAAAATTAAATGACCAAATTGCACCTAACGGTGGTACTATAGCGCAAGTGTATACCTTTTGGGCTATAGCTCATGAACCATGAGTGGTGGTCGACTTACAGTATCTCACAAAAGTGAGTACACCCCTCACATTTTTGTAAATATTTTATTATATCTTTTCATGGGACAACACTGAAGAAATGACACTTTGCTACAATGTAAAGTAGTGAGTGCACAGCTTGTATAACAGTGTAAATTTGCTGTCCCCTCAAAATAACTCAACACACAGCCATTAATGTCTAAACTGCTGGCAACAAAAGTGAGTACACCCCTAAGTGAAAATGTCCAAATTTGGCCCAAAGTGTCAATATTTTGTGTGGCCACCATTATTTTCCAGCACTGCCTTAACCCTGTTGGGTATGGTGTTCACCAGAGCTTCACAGTTTGCCAGTGGAGTCCTCTTCCACTCCTCCATGACAACATCACAGAGCTGGTGGATGTTAGAGACCTTGCGCTCCTCCACCTTCCGTTTGAGGATGCCCCACAAATGCTCAATAGGGTTTAGGTCTGGAGACATGCTTGGCCAGTCCATCACCTTTACCCTCAGCTTCTTTAGCAAGGCAGTGGTCTTCTTGGAGGTGTGTTTGGGGTCATTATCATGTTGGAATACTTCCCTGTGGCCCAGTTTCCAGTTTCAGAAGGAAGGATCATGCTCTGCTTCAGTATGTCACAGTACATGTTGGCATTAGCTCCCCAGACCATGACCCTCCCACCACCATGCTTGACTGTAGGCAAGACACCCTTGTCTTTGTACTCCTCACCTCCTCAACCGCCACACACGCTTGACACCATCTGAACCAAATAAGTTTATCTTGGTCTCATCAGACCACAGGACATGGTTTCAGTAATCCATGTCCTTAGTCTGCTTGTCTTCAGCAAACTGTTTGCGGGCTTTCTTGTGCATCATCTTTAGAAGAGGCTTCTTTCTGGGACGACAGCCATGCAGACCAATTTGATGCAGTGTGCGGCGTATGGTCTGAGGACTGACAGGCTGACCCCCCACCCCTTCAACCTCTGCAGCAATGCTGGCAGCACTCATACGTCTATTCTGCAAAGCCAACCTCTGGATATGATGCTGAGCACGTGCACTCAACTTCTTTGGTCGACCATGGCGAGGCGTGTTCTGAGTGGAACCTGTCCTGTTAAACCGCTGTATTGGAGACCGTGCTGCAGCTCAGTTTCAGGGTGTTGGCAATCTTCTTTTAGCCTAGACCATCTTTATGTAGAGCAACAATTCTTTTTTTCAGATCCTTAGAGAGTTCTTTGCCATGAGGTGACATGTTGAACTTCCAATGACCAGTATGAGAGAGTGTGAGAGTGATAACACCAAACTTAACACACCTGCTCCCCATTCACACCTGAGACCTTGTAACACTAACGAGTCACATGACACCGGGGAGGGAAAATGGCTAATTGGGCCCAATTTGGACATTTTCACTTAGGGGTGTACTCACTTTTGTTGCCAGCGGTTTAGACATTAATGGATGTGTCTTGAGTTATTTTGAGGGGACAGCAAATTTACACTGTTATACAAGCTGTACACTCACTACTTTACATTGTAGCAAAGTGTCATTTCTTCAGTGTTGTCCCATGAAAAGTTATAATAAAATATTTACAAAAATGTGAGGGGTGTACTCACTTTAGTGAGATACTGTATATGCAGTTTTTAATGGCCAATGCTGATATCTAGAAAGCAGTGTGGCCAATTGGCCGATATGAGACCAATATAACACAAATTTAATTATAGTAAATGAGACATACAGAAACTAAATGAACATTTATTGTGCATAATATTTATGTAATATTCTCCTCTGTTGCAGCCCCCATATTCACCATGTCACTGCAAATATTGCACTTTGCATTCCCTACTGTTGGTTGTGTAAAGTACTCCCATAGATGTTTTGTTTTCTGTCCAGCCATCTAGCAGAATAAAAAAGAACATACATTTTAGTTAAACACATATGTATAATTTGATTTTCCAGTCAAATAAATAATTAGTGCTGATTTAGTCTAGTAGCAGGTTATAGATAACATTTATAATTTATTTAATGAACAAATCTGACCAATAGTCAGATGTAATTCCATGTATTTTATCTACAATGCATAGTTACTCATAAATCTCATATAGTTACTTTAGCCAGTAACAGTTTGTTTTATTTTCTAAAGTGAAATTATAGGATATTATTTCAATAATAAAGATGTATGTGTTACGTAACACAGACATGTAGGACAGAAGAGGGAGTCAGGATGCATGCGCTGGGGAGACATCAGTAAATACAGAAGAGTTTATTCCACACAGAATAATCCATACCACGAACAAAACAAACTATAATCCAGGCTGTACTAAACAAGAGTAGTGATCTGGAAATCATGAGAACAAATCGCACGGCACTAGAAAGGTGATCTGGGAGTCACCGGAACAAAGCGCACGGTTAAACACATCTAAACTAAACTATAACAAACTAAACTATGATTAACTAATACTCAGCCCCGAAGCGGAAACGGAGTGGCGTATTTAAACACAAAGAAAATCACAGACAGCTGAAACTCATAATACACAGAATGAATTAGACGAACATGAACCAATAAGAATTAAGGAGGCGGAGACATGACACAAACCAAAACATGAGCACATGGGGAAACACAGGAGGCGGAGACATGACGTGAACGAAAACAAAAAGCACATGGCAGAGGTAAACAACACGTGAGTCTTTATGAATCGGGATCTTCCTCAATGGTGGTGCGGAGAATGGAATGCGGAAGTGTTCGAGTCAGCCGCTCGCCTAGCGAGTGACTCAGAGAACAAGGGGAAACTCTAACAGTATGTCTGTTGTGTTTTGCTTGTCTGTCTGTTAAAAATAATACAAGCCCGCATGACAAAAGGCATATATTTTTTTACCATTACATGCTTAGTTAGCAGCATGTAGCTTAGCATCAGAAAAGACCAGAACACAAAAAAAGGTACACTACATTCAAACTCACCATCCAACATTAAGTCAGTTACAATGTTCAGGTCTCATCCAGCTCACCTGACTCAGCTTACATTCTGCAGACACAAGGCAGACACAGGCTTTTGAGTCCGCAGGAAAACAGCGACTGTTTTAAAGTTGTCATAGAGGATGCACGTGTCTGAGGAAGAATCAGTCATGAGATTTGTGATTGTTTGTGAGGTAAAATGTTTTCAGTTTTGTTTGAATTTGTTTATTGCATGTCTGTGTCCATGAGCTTGTTCGCTACCACAAGGCTGTGGATCTGACATCTGATGGTACTGTTAGAATAAGGCCAGAGTGTTATTGTGTGCATAACGTTATGTCACGTTAAAAACGAATGATGACTGGGCATTTTACTGTCTGTTAGACACTCGTTTCACATCTGAGTGGGCTTTTTTTTTTAATTAATGAGGAAGAATGCGCTTATGCGTCTTATGGCATCAAAAGTCTGGCTTGTCACATATTGGCCGAATGGGAGGATTTATCAGCTGATGCCGATAATTTTATCCATCCACCCATTTTCGGTACTGTTTATCCTACACAGGGTTTCAGGGAGTCTGGAGCCTACACCAGGGGACTCGGGGCACACCCTGGACAGGATGCCAACCCATTGCAGAGCACAATCGCACACACACTCACACACCCATTCACACACTACAGACAATTTGGTAATGTCAATCAGCCTACAACGCATGTCTTTGGACTGAAACCAGAGTACCTGGAGGAAACCCCCGAAGCACAGGGAGAATATGCAAGCTCCGCGCACACAGAGAGGAGGTGGGAATCGAACCCCCAACCCCGGAGGTTGCAGAAAATTAAAAAATGGCAAATACTGTTCGATATACCGGCCTTGGTGATATATCGGTTGACCATTAAATTTTCTTTTCCTCCTGGTTCCTGTGGTTCTTTTGAATAAAAAAGAAAAACCAACCAAGAACCATTTAGCTCCAGCCACTTATATTTTTGCCAATATTTGCCAATAAAAATAATCAGCTTCCTCACAGACGGCATGATGTTTTCTCCTAGGATTTCCTGATACTTCAATGAATCCATCTTGCCTTCCACACGCTGCAGGTTTCCAGTGCCAGAGGATGCAAAGCAGCCCCAGAGCATCACCGAGCCACCATCATGCTTGACTGTGGACAGAGTGTTCTTTTCAGCATATGCTTCATTCTTCTTCCTCCAGACATACCGCTGATCCATCGTGCCGATAGGTTCCACAGAACAGAATCCCAAAACTTCTGTGTCTTATTTATTTGATTTTGAGCATATTGGAGCCGACTTTTCTTGTGCTTTTGGGTCAGTAGTGGTGTACGTCTTGGAGTTCTGGCATGGAAGAACCTCACAACCTGCCTTCTCAGAAATCTGGTTGCAGCCGTTGATAACTTCCTTTTTCTGCCCAGTCCAGGTAGTGTTACCACTGTTCCCTTAACTTTGAACTTGCAAACTATGCTTCCAGTGGTGTCTCTAGGAACATTCAGTGCCTTCGCTATCTTTTTGCATCCTGTTCCTTGTTTGTGAAGGGCGATGATCTCTTCTCTTAACTTTTTGGAGTATTCTTTTGACCTAGCTATATTTCTAACATGCGGTCAAACGTGACACTCAACAACCCCTAGCCAGTTCAGGTATTTCATGTGTTCCAGTTCAAGCACACCTGGTGCAACTAATGAAGCCCTTGATTAGTTGCATCAGGTGTGCTTGAGGCAACTCCTGTTTTGCATATTTGTGTTGTTGTGAGGGATTCTGTTCAGGGGGTTGAATAATTTTGAGACTGGAGAAGTCATTATAAGTTGCATTTTCAGTTGAATTTGGGGAAACCACTTGAAGCATTCGTTGTGAACTAGTTCAGTTGCTTTTGTTTGATTTGTTCATTGCAAACAGCTGAAAGACAATTTTGTAAATTTTGGAAATAAACCAGATTTGTAATGGGGGTTGAATAATTTTGATTGCAACTGTATGTGCTAATCTGTAAATGGATTTTTTGAGAATGATCTAATTACTTTAAAAATTGGTCTTTTTTTCTTCACAATTCTGGTATCAAACTACTTCTGATGTCCTCAGAACCTGAAAATGTCTCTCAAGTTTGGTTCATATAATCTATGTCACCAATCATGAATTAATTCAATTCAATTCAATTTTATTTGTATAGCGCTTTTAACAATGGACATTATCACAAAGCGGCTTTACAGAAATATATAAATTCAGGATATGAATTTTAAATTTATAAATTTATCCCAAATGAGCAAGCCAGAGGTGACGGTGGCAAGGAAAATCTCACTGGGATGATATGAGGAAGAAACCTTGAGACTCAAAAGAGAACCCATCCTCATGTGAGTGACCCCAGATAGTGCAATTATAAATAATTACCTTCTATAACCATGTAATACATGGTCAGTGCAAATGTGTAACCAGGAAATTCATTATAGTTTTAACATGAAGTCTGTTTTGTTGAAGTTATCAACTGTTCACTGATGGAGACTTGAGTGCAAAACTGTTAGTGGTAGTCCTAAAGTTATTGTAGCAATTGTAGTCCTAAGCCATTGTAGCAAAAGTGTTTGTATCAATTGCAGTCCACAGCCATGTCCATGGTTTCTCAGTGGTACCATCCACAGTAATCTCATGTATCTTTAGGCTGTCCATGAGGGGCCACCAGCAGCGAGTGGTCTCCAAGTGATATTCTAAATTACATTTATTTGAGTAAACCAGTTGCTATTTTTGTAAACGTAGTTCCTTTGTAAGAGGTGACTGACCTTTGCTCTGCCCTCTTTGTACAGGTGCATCTCAAAAAAGTAGAATATTGTGAAAAAGTTCGTTTTTTCCCCGCAATTTAATTAAAAAAGTGGAACTTTCATATATTCTAGATTCATTATACATAAAGTTAAATATTCCAAGCCTTTTTTGTTTTAATCTTGATGATTATGGCTTACAGCTCGTGGAAATCAAAAATCCAGTATCTCAAAATATTAGGATAAACAATATATAATACAGAAATGTCGACCTTCTGAAAAGTGTGTTAATTTATGCACTCAATACTTGGTCGGGTCTCCTTTTGGATGAATTACTGCATCAATGTGGCATGGCATGAAGCCAATCAGCCTGTGGCTGTGGCTATCAAAGCCCAGGTTGCTTTGATAGTGGCCTTCAGCTTGTCTGTATTGTTGGGTCTGGTGTCTCATTTTCCTCTTGACAATACCCCATACATTCTCTATGGGGTTCAGGTCAGGCGAGTTGGCTGGCCATTCAAGCACAGTAATACCATGGTCAGCAAACCACTAGTAGTTTTCGCACTGTGGGCAGGTGCCAAGCCCTGCTGATAAAGGAAATCAGCATCTACATAAAGCTTGTCAGCAGATGGAAGTATGAAGTGCTCTCAAATCTCCTGGTAGATGGCTGCAGTGACTCTCGACTTGAGAAAACACAGTGGACCAACACCAGCAGATGACATGGCACCCCAAATCATCACTGACTGTGGAAACTTCACACTGCACTTCAAGCAACTTGGATTTTGTGCCTCTCCACTCTTCCTCCAGACTCTGGGACCTTGATTTCCAAATGAAATGCAAAATTTACTTTCATCTGAAAAGAGGACTCTGGACCACCGAGCAACGGTGTTTTTCCAGTATCTCATTTCCATGAGCTGTAAGCCATAATCATCAAGATTAAAACAAAAAAAAGACTTGAAATATTTCACTTTATGTGTAATGAATCCAGAATATATGAAAGTTAATTTTTTAAAATTAAATTACGGGAAAAAATTAACTTTTCCACGATATTCTAATTCTTTGAGATACACCTGTATAACCATGCCACAAACTTTGCACGTTACCTCAAATTCTTGTCCTGTATACTGTATGTCTTTCAAGTTTTGTGTGAATACATGCAAGCAGTCATGCATTATAGCTATCTGAGTAAATTAGGCTTTGCCTCATTAGAATTGATTGACAGAAAATCTAACTAGATGGAGCTAAATGGTTCTTGAGGCTTTTTTGTTTGGGAGACTTGTGCTATAGCCCTACCATTAGGCATAATTTGGTCATTTCATTTTTCTAAGTAGCGCTTGTCATACTGCATCTACCTATCAAGTTTCATGTCAAAACCCTTTATGATTTAGGCTGCACAATTAATTTTATCTGAGAAAAACATGTCATTTTTTTAAATCCGTACAAAAACAATATGGTTCCAGCACATTTGCTTGGACCAATAATAATAATAATAATAATAATAATAATAATAATAATAATAATTATTATTATTATAATTTCACAGTGAAATGTGTACGTATGTATGTTTACACTGCGGGTTTGTCCCATCCAACAAATAACCTGATTGGCCTACTTTCTCTTGACAAGCTCTGATTGGATTTCTCTATATAGATATCCTGAGATATTGCCTGTAGACACTATGATATGTACAGTTTTAGGAAATTGTTTTAGAAATCTTTATTGCCAACATTTTTACCCAGTTTACAGAAATACTTTAGACGTGAATACAAAAAAAATACAATAAACGGATATGGTTACTGATCTGTGTTCCCTGCCTGATTAGCATGCACAGTTCAAATTGGGCAGTTGACATGGATTGGGCAGCAGAGGAGCTTGTGATACCAGAAACTGACTGAAACCCATCATCTGTGACTTCTGGTACAATCGCTGGTTTGGTGGGGAAAAAATTATATTTTTTATCAGTATCTTATTACTTAGAAATAATAAAGAACAAAAAAACAAAATCACACTTTTGAAAATATAGGTAGGTGAGAGAATATAATTTAGCTATAGGAGACATATAACTCAGGGAATTGTTTTAATTGGCCAACATGATTGAACACCAAAAATAATGAAGAGACTTCCACAAACAAGTACTACTGCCTAGGCAACAGCTGATTACTTGTTTGTGGAAGTCTCTTCATTCTACCATAAATAACAATAAACCCTTAAAAGTCAATATTTGGTGCGACAACTCTGCTTTTTAAAAATGCATCATTAGTCTCACATACAATTTGTGTAGTTTCATAAGGATGTTGGATGGTAATTTTACTTAGCATCTTGGAGAATCTGCAACAGTTCTGCTATACACTTTGACTGTTATTGTTTCTGTTTCTGCAGGTAATACCTTACAGCCAGCATTGATTTTGTCTGAAAAGTGTTACGTAATATGTTCCTTACGTTACTGACAACATTTTTCTGTACCATTTAAGTTTTGTTTGGAAATCTACAATGTTTTGTGCTGACTCAATAATGCAGAAATCATAAAATAAACATTTTATATAAAATTTGTATTATAAGGGTGCCTAAGTCTTTTGTATTTATATTTATAACTTTGGATAGAAGCATGCTGTCTGTTCCATCACTATGGCCTGTGGCATATAAGTGTTTGCTTTAGAGTTTGAACTTGTTTTAAAGCCGTTTGATGTTTTACTTTAATCCACCATAACTATCTTTCTTCCTTAGGAGCAGATGAGGCTGAGCCTAGTTCAGATAATCGAGACCAGCGGATGGACTTTTTCATGAAGCAGGAGGAAGCATTAGCTGGCGAGCCAGGCTTCCATGGCTCCTCATTGGCCAGTGACAGGGAAGAGGTGGTGGGAGAAAGTCAGGAGCAAGGTGGTTCTGTGGCCAACTTACGGGCGGCGCTAATGAGCAAGAACAGCCTGCTGTCTCTTGGGACAGAGATGTTTAGTGAAGAAAATACCCTACTGTTTGACTACTTGCCCAAAGGAGGACATTCTCTCTCCCGTAAGTCGTGGCTTATTATTTTGCTGTACACCAGACACCTTCTTGGAGTCTGCACACTCCTGTAGTCCCAAACGTTCCATGGGTTACTGTAGGGTCATCAAGACTTCCACGTAGATGTGCTCATATAGGCTCAGTAGATTGCTTAATAGTCTGTATAGGCACTTACATAAGCTTATCTAGTATACAGAATTAAAGTGGTGACTTTTAGATATATTTCCATAGGTTTACAGAAATTCCCATTATTCCTATATAGTTGTGGTGCAGATGGTTTGGTTATCTGTAAATGTGTTGTGACCTTAGGCATAGGCATAGTTTTGTAGAGTCTATGGTAGACATAACTGTGGTCTGAGAGTAGTTGGTTATTGTGTGAAAAGTGAGCTTTGCACATTTATATTATATTGTAAACAAATATTACTTTATCTTCTTAGTAAGGGGGCACGGTAGCTTTGCCTTGCACTTCTAGGGTTGGGGGTTTGAATGTTTACATGTAGGCTGACTGGCATTTCCAAATTGTCCATAATATGTGAATGTTTGTGTGATTGTACCCTGTTGGCACCCTGTCCAGGTCCTCTGCCTTGTGCCCCAAGTTTCCTGGATGGATGGATGGATGGATGGATCTTAGTAAATTTTGCTTTATAATGAACCGTTTATTAAGGTGTCTACACACACTACCATATAGGTGTACATTGTAGATGGGTCATTGATAAATACGGATTTTGAAAGGGCAAATTTTCAAATCAAGTTTCTGCAATTCTTGAAATATTTGGAATGTGGTATACATGGTAAATTTAGGACATTTTCATCAACATTAATGGCCAAGGTCTTAAAAATATTAATGTGGTGCAAATGTGATTTACCCTTCAAATAATATATTTCCTTATTCCTGATTAATATTTCAGGCCCAATTTGAATTTTAATACAGTTATTGTAATTATTGGTTATGCCAAATTTTGGGTGGTCACACCAAATTGTTACGGATCCGGAAGGAGGGAAGCAGGATGGAATGCGCTCAGTGGAATGCGGAAGTGCGCTGCTCCGCTAGTGGCGCAGCGAGAGGGAGATGCTAACAGAGCCCCCCCCAAAGGCGCGTCTCCCGAAGCGCCGAAAGTTTTGACTGTTCTGGCGGACCCGGGCCCCTGGGCAGGATTAGAACATCTGCCCCCCAGAACCCGAGGCTGGCGAAGTTCAATGTCCCGAGGCCAGAGCAGAGCGTGTCGCGTTGTCCCTGAGAACTTGGTCGAGAACTTGGTTGAGAACTTGGAGCAGTGCTTGAGCTGGTGCTTGGCCTGGACCTCAGAGCTGCGCGTGACCGGGCGCTTGGCCTGGACCTCCGAGCTATGCGTGACCTGGCGCTTGGCCTGGAACCCGGACTGGAACCAAGACGGGACTCAGATTTGCCACCTGGATTAGAGACAGACTCAGAGACAGACTGGGGAATGGGACAGAGGACCGGACAGAAAACTGGACAGAGGATAGGACAGAGACTAGGACAGAGAACTGGATAGGGAACTGGACAGAGGACTGGACAGAGGACTGGACTGGAAACTGAACTTGAATAGTCAACAAAATCAAAACTTTGACCCGAAACAGACTTGAAAACCTGACTCAAAGCAGAAATGGGAGCAGAGCTGGAAATCAAACCAGAAGCAGAGCTAGACATCGAAGGGGAACCAGAGCTGGAAATTAGAGTGGAACCAGAGCCAGAAATCAAAGTGGAAACAGAGCTGGAAATTAAAGTGGAGACAGAGCTGGAAATAGAGCTGGAAATTAACGTGGAGACAGGGCTAGAAACAGAGCTGGAAGTTAAAGTGGGGACAGGGCTGGAAACTGAGCTGGAAATTAAAGTGGAGACAGGGCTGGAAACAGAGCTGGAAGTTAAAGTGGAAACGGGGCTGGAAACAGAGCTGGAAGTTAAAGTGGAGACAGGGATGGAAACAGAGATGGAAATTAAAATGGAGACAGGGCTGGAGACAGGGCTAGGAAGGTAACAGGAGACAGGGCTGGAGACAGGGCTAGGACGGTAACAGGAGACAGAGGAGGAAACTAGGCTAGGGACAGCACCGTCAACAAAATCTAAAACGGAGCTGGGAACGGAGCTGGGAACAGAGATGGGAACGGAGCTGGCAATTAACTCAGCAACCGAACTGAGAATTAATGCAAAAACAGTACTAGAAATTAAATTTAAAACCGAGCTGGAGACTAAATCCAGAATGGAGTTGGAAATAGGGTTGGAAACTGGGCCGGAAACTGGGTTGGAAATTGGACTACGAACAGGGTTGGAACCGGGAGCGGGAATGGGACCGGGAACAGGAACAGGAACGGGACCAGGAGCAGGATTGGAAACGGGCCCGGGAACGGGACCGGGAATGGGAGCAGGACTGGGAGCAGGACGAGGAGCAGGATTGGAAACGGGACCGGAAATGGGACCGGGATTGGAAACGGGCCCGGGAACGGGACCAGGAACAGGACTGGGAACAGGACCGGGATCAGGATTGGAAATGGGAATGGGACTGGGAACCAGACTGCGAACAGGACTGGGAACTGGCTTTGGGCATAGGCTGAGGCATGGACTGGGATCAGGACTGGGAACAGCACTGGGAACAGGCCTTGGAACAGCACCGGAAACTGGACTGGGAACTGGATTTGAAATTGGCCTTGGAATAGGGCAGAAACCTGGACATGGACTTGGACTAGGACTAGGGCAGGAACCTGGACATGGACTAGGACTAGGGCAGGAACCTGGACATGGACTTGGACATGGACTAGGAATAGGGCAGGAACCTGGACATGGACTTGGACATAATTTTGTGCTAAAACATGGGCTAGAACTTGGAACGGAGGTCATCCCGTGGACCTCTGACATGGACTGGGCTTGGGAAGAGGTCATCCCGTGGACCTCAGACATGAACTGGGCTAGAGAAGAGGTCATCCCGTGGACCTCTGACATAGACTCGGCTTGAGAAGAGGTCATCCCGTGGACCTCTGACATGAGCAGAACAGGTGAGGAGGTTTCCTTGCGAACTTCTGGCCGGATCATGGCCTGGGCGGAGGTCTCCTCGTGGGCCTCCGATATGAGCAGGACAGGAGAGGAGGTTTTCTCTTGAACCTCTGGCAGGAATGTGGCTTGGGTGGAGGTCTCCTCGTGGACCTCCGGTGTGAACAGGACAGGAGTGGAGGTCTCCTCGTGAACCTCCAAGAGCAGCTCAGCTGAAGAGACCTCCTGCTGGGCCTCTGGCTGGAGCTCGGGGCTGGAGGTTGCCACGTTAACCTCCAGGAGCAGCTCTGTTGAGGAGACCTCCTGCCGGGCCTCCTGCTGGAACTCGGGGCTGGAGCTTGCCACGTTAACCTCCAGCTGCAGCTCCGTTGAGGAGACCTCCTGCTGGGCCTCCTGCTGGAGCTTGGGGCTGGAGGTTGCCACGTTAACCTCCAGCTGCAGCTCTGTTGAGGAGACCTCCTGCTGGGCCTCCTGCTGGAGCTCGGGGCTGGAGGTCGCCACATTAACCTCCTGTGGTAGCTCCGTGGAGGAGACTTCCTGCTGGGCCTCCTGCTGGAGCTCGGGGCTGGAGGTCGCCACGTTAACCTCCTGTGGTAGCTCCATGGAGGAGACTTCCTGCTGGGTCCCCGGCTGGAGCTCTGAGGGAGCTCTCCTGTGGAGCCGCTTATGCACCTGCCAGCTGCCCTTGAAGCAGCCTTGGGAGCAGAAGTAGCTGCTCCTGACTTCCTGGTTCCTGCAGGTGGGACACTGCAGGATGGCTGGTCGGGTGCATCCCTCGGTGGCACACTCCTGGGTTTGGGGATGAGAGGTATAGGCCGCCACGTTAGCCCATTTACTCTCGTAGTACTCCAGGAATGTTTTACTAGGTCGGTCGCCCAGACGATCCTTCCCCAAAAATGTCCTGAGGTCGGGTTGGAAGTCTGGGCTTCCGAACACCTGGACCAGTAGATCCACAAAGCCCGAAACTGTTTGGAGCTGCGGGGATCTACTGGTAAGGTGAAGCTTCGCCCATTGGCGAGCCGAGCCGACCAGACGAGAGAGGAGGAACCCCAACCACTCTTCTTCGTCGGGTTTGGGGTCCTCCAAGCTCAAAAAATAAAGTTGTGCCTGCAAAATGTAGCATTGTGGCCAAGTGGAAAAACCATAGCAGGCATTTCAATTGTAGCATGGCAGGGCGTGGCGTGGCATCGCTTTCCCCGCTGCATCCATTTTTTGGCGGAGTATTCTGTTACGACCCATAGGGTGAAGGAGATGAGCAGGATGCATTCGCAGGGGAAAGTGTTCAGTTTATTAGGTACATTTGAAAATAATAATAAACATAAATGTATAAGCAGGAATGTCACCCATAGGGTGAAGTACAATATACTAGACTATATTAATACTCCGCCCCGAAGCGGAAACGGAGCGGCGTATTTAAACACAAAGAGATCACGTCCAAATTAATAACAGCTGAAACTCGTCAATTATACAATAAACATGAACCAAGATGGTTGGAGACATGACAGACCAAAACATAAGCACATGGGAGAACATGGGAGGCAGAGACATGACGTGAATACGAAAACAAAAAAGCACATGGCAGACGTGAGTCTTTTTGAATGGCGCTGGAATGCACTCTGTGGAATGCGGAAGTAGGCTACTCGCTCACTCCCTGCTGAGTCGCGAGCGCTAGAGAAGAGTAAACCTAACAATATTTAATGTAAATTATTTTTAACAGTTCAACATTTTTAACATTATTTCATAACAGTATTTTATTTCTTTTTATTTGCACATATAGGTTTTGAAATGAATATTACCTTTATTAAAAACAGATTGTACAACCTTAAATGAGATTTTATGTTTATATTGATCAGCCACTTCTGCATTTAATCCCCAGCAAGCAAAATAATTTTGATATACATAAAACCCACGTTTGAACTTAAGAAATGCATTGCTTTAGTAGAAAACATGCTTGAAGGAACAACACTGAAACACATTTTTTGGTTTAAATTCAAAAGTTCATCTGATAGAGTTGACAAGGCATTGAACACCAAACATTTTTCTTTCTTTTTTGTCTAAATCCATAAATCATTAAGGAAACTTTATACAAAACTCCAAACTGGACCTCTGAATAGTGGACTGGACAGTGAAAATTAATCATACTCCATCACTATTCTGAAACTTCACAAAATGAGCATGTCTCAGCATGTCTGAGAGACATCTCATCATGGATGGCAGCTCATCAGCTGCCAAACTTAATATTAAAAAAAAAAAAAATATATATATATATATATATATATATATATATATATATATATATATATATATATATATATATATATATATATATTTGTCTGAGTGTTTTTCATACTGTACTACTTTTTTATATTAATATTACTCTTCATCCAATGACGAGGTGAACCAGTATCAGGATGTGTTTATTGATAGAAACTTCAAAGCACTTCAGTAAGTCAAAATGGATAAGGGCGTCTGCCAAATGCCGTAATTGAAGATATGCGTATGAAGTCCTTCTATGAATCTATGCAGATATGTGGTAAATGTCGCTGGTGTTGCTTGTCGTCTTCTAAATCTCTGCAGATATAGATACAGTCCCCTCTGAATCTATTGGAACGGCAAGGCCAATTAATTTGTTTGTACTATTCACCAAAGACATTTGGGTTTTAGATTAAAAGATGGATATGAAATGAGAGTTTAGGATTTCAGCTTTTATTTCCTGGTATTTACATCTAGACATGTTAAACAACATCCTTTTGTATCAGACCACCCATTTTTAGGCCAGCAAAAGCATAGGAACAGATAAGCCTTGAATTAAATTAAAGTAAATATCACTTAATATTTGGTTGCATATCCCTTGCTTGCAATAACTTTATCAAGTCTGCGACTCACTGACATCAGCAAATTGCTGGTTTCTTCTTTTGTGGTGCTTTTTTACTTTAGTCTCTTTCAGTTGTTGTTTGTTTCGGGGGGTTTCTCCTTTCAGTCTCCTCTTCAGGAGATGAAATGCATGCTCAATTGGGTTAAGGTCTGGTGATTGACCTAGCTAGTCTAAAACCTTCCACTTTTCCCCCATGATAAAGTTCTGTGTTGAGTTGGCAGTGTTTTGAATCATTGTCTTGCTGCATGACAAGATTCCTCCCGATTAATTTGGATGCATTTCTCTCTAAATTGGCAGACAAAATGTTTCTGTAAACTTCTGAATTCATTCTGCTGCTACCATCATGAGTTACATGCCTGTTCTAGAAGGCCAAGCAAGCCCAAGCCATGACACTACCTCCACCATGTTTCACAGATGAGCTTGTATGTTTTGGATCATGAGCAGATCCTTTCTTTCTCCACATTTTGGCCTTTACATAACTTTGGTAGAGGTTAATCTTGGTTCCAGAACTTTTGTAGCTCATCTCTGTATTTCTTTGCAAATTCCAATCTGGCTTTCCAATTCTCACTGCTGATGAGTGGTTTACATCTTGTGGTATGGCCTCTATATTTCTGCTCTCAAAGTCTTCTTCGAACGGTGGATTGTGATACCTTCACCCCTGCCCTGTGGAGGTTGGTGATGATGTGACTGACTGTTGTTTTTGGGTTTTTCTTCACAGCTCTCACAATGTTTCTGTCATCAGCTGTTGTTTTCCTTGGCCAACCCATTTGGTGTCTTTTTCTTTTTCAGGACATTCTAAATTGTTGTATTGGCTATGCCCAATGTGTCTGCAATGCCTCTGATTGAGTTTCCCTCTTTTCTCAGCATCAGAATGGCTTGATTTTCTCCCATAGACAGTTCATTTTATTCATGTTGGCTTATCCTTTTTAACAACAAATGCAGTCTTCGCAGGTGAAACTGAAGGCTATGTTGTATGGCACATACTAAACACAGAAGGTTTCCATGCCAGAACTCCAAGGCGTACACCACTACTGACCCAAAAGCACAAGAAAAGTCAGTTCAAAATCATATAAATAAGCCCCAGAAGTTTTGGGATTCTGTTCTGTGGAGCGATGAAACAAAACTGGAACTTTTTGGCATGATGGATCAGTGGTATGTCTGGAGAAAGAAGAATGAAGAAAGAACATTCTGTCCACAGTCAAGCATGGTGGTGGCTCAGTGATGCTCTGGGGCTGCGTTGCATCCTCTGGCACTGGAAACCTGCAGCGTGTGCAAGGCAAGATGGATTCATTGAAGTATCAGGAAATCCTGGGAGAAAACGTCATGCCATCTGTGAGAAAGCTGAAGCTTGGGCATCATTGGACTTTCCAACAGGACAATGCTGCCCAAACATACCTCAAACCAAGGCTTCCACCAAGGCTTGGTTGCAGAAGAAGTCCTGGAAGATTCTACAGGGCCATCACAGTCATGAGGAATGGGCTAAGATTCCTCAGGAACACTGCCAGAAGCTGGTGTCTGGCTATGCATCTCATTTGCAGCAGGTCATAACAGCAAAAGGGTGTTCTACTAAGTACTAAAGATGCTTGCCATGAAGGGGTTGAATAATTTTGAAACTGGAGAAGTCATTATAAGTTGCATTTTCAGTTGAATTTAGGGAAACCACTAGAAGCATTCATTGTATTGAAATATTTCAATTGCTTTTGTTTGATTTGTTCATTGCAAACAGCTGAAAGTCTGTAAATATTGACAATAAACCTGATTTGCAATGGGGGTTGAATAATTTTGACTGAAAACTGTAGATGCCCAAGTACGTGTTATGTGTAAGTATACAGTGCATCCGGAAAGTATTCACAGCGCTTCACTTTTTCCACATTTTGTTATGTTACAGCCTTATTCCAAAATGGATTAAATTCATTACTTTTCTCAAAATTCTACAAACAATACCCCATAATGACAATGTGAAAGAAGTTTGTTTGAAATCTTTGCAAATTTATTAAAAATAAAAAATGAAAAAATCACATGTAAATAAGTATTCATAGCATTTGCCATGACACTCAAAATTGAGCTCAGGTGCATCCTGTTTCCACTGATCATCCTTGAGATGTTGGAGTCCACCTGTGGTAAATTCAGTTGATTGGACATGATTTGGAAAGACACACACCTGTCTATATAAGGTCCCACAGTTAACAGTGCATGTCAGAGCACAAACCAAGTCATGAAGTCCAAGGAATTGTCTGTAGACCTCCGAGACAGGATTGTATCGAGGCACAGATCTGGGGAAGGGTACAGAAAATTTTCTGCAGCATTGAAGGTCCCAATGAGCACAGTGGCCTCCATCATCTATAAATGGAAGAAGTTTGGAACCACCATGACTCTTCCTAGAGTGTGCTGCCCGGCCAAACTGAGCGATCGGGGGAGAAGGGCCTTAGCCAGGAAGATGACCAAGAACCCGATGGTCACTCTGACAGAGCTCCAGCATTTCTCTGTGGAGAGAGGAGAACCTTCCAGAAGAACAACCATCTCTGCAGCACTCCACCAATCAGGCCTGTATGGTAGAGTGGCCAGACGGAAGCTACTCCTCAGTAAAAGGTACGTGACAGCCATCTGGAGTTTGCCAAAAGGCACCTGAAGGACTCTCAGACCATGAGAAACAAAATTTGAACTCTTTGGCCTGAATAGCAAGCGTCATGTCTGGAGGAAACCAGGCACCGCTCATAACCTGGCCAATACCATCCCTACAGTGAAGCATGGTGGTGGCAGCATCATGCTGTGGGGATGTTTTTCAGCTGTCCTGCAAAGAAGAATGGGAGAAACTGCCCAAAAATAGGTGTGCCAAGCTTGTAGCATCATACTCAAAAAGACTTGAGGCTGTAATTGGTGCCAAAGGTGCTTCAACAAAGTATTGAGCAAAGGCTGTGAATACTTATGTACATGTGATTTTTTCGTTTTTTATTTTTAATAAATTTGCAAAGATTTCAAACAAACTGCTTTCACGTTGTCATTATGGGGTACTGTTTGTAGAATTTTGAGGAAAATAATGAATTTAATCCATTTTGGAATAAGGCTGTAACATAACAAAATGTGGAAAAGGTGAAGCGCTGTGAATACTTTCCGGATGCACTGTATGAGAGAATGAAACATGGTGGCAGCGGCACTTTCTAAGGAGTAAGAGCAGACATAATACTAAATTCGACTAGCAGCATGGTCAAGAGAACAGAGAGCACAGGTGTAACGTTGATGGAGAATGTAAGCCCAGCACAGCAGCTGTTGAGATGGAGAGCCAAAACTTTTTTGCCCATGCATGACATTCTGTTACAACCAAAGCTAGTGCACATCCAAAAAGGAGATTGAAAATAGGAACCATCAGGCTGCATACTACAACAGACATGCAAAGGATTTGGACACTTTAAACCAGGGAGACAAAGTCCATACCAGTGTTATTATAGTTTTAAAAATATTGCCAGTTTTTGTTTTTATTTCGTTTGAGTTATTTTGATTTTCAATTCAGTTTTGTTTATTTAATTAGTTTTAATGGTGCATAAATAGTTTTTTTTTTATTTTTAGAAAATCATTACTTTTTAGTTTATCTATCTATCATCCACAAGCATTTATGATCAAATGATTGTTTCATTAAAACCATTTCCACAGGGCATAATAACAGTCCAAATGAATGCACACTGTTACTGATTAAAACGTACGCACACAATTTATTGTGAGATTTTGATATGCAACTGTAGTGTACAGTGTGAACACGATGTCCAGTGTGAACAACCTTGTTAATAATAATGGGAACTATTAACATAACAAAAGTTTTTCACTAAATTGTTATATTGACAGTTATGGCTAAATTGCAATTAATTAGCTAGCTAGCTACAACATATGTAGCTAGATTACAATATCGTTAGCTAGATTACACCATATTATCTAGCTAAATGTACATTATACATAATACAGGATTACTGAAGCTGCAATTAATGTTTGAGACATATAGAACTTTTATATTGTGGAATTTTCAGTTAATTCAAAGTATATGTGAATATACATATGCTGTTCTAAGTTATATTTTGTGTACTTCTTAAGTGATTAAGTTCTGCTTAACACTGGAAACAATTTTATTTATTTTTTAAAAGAGAGAGAGAGAGAGAGAGAGAGAGAGAGAGAGAGAGAGAGAAAGAATGTTGTGATGGTTGTTGTTGCACCACGGATCATATTGGGTGTGACACCATTTCAGTTTTCCTCTGTACATGCCAGAGTACATGTTATGTGTGTTGTGTTTAATAAAGTGAGTGTACTCAACTATAACAGCATGAACCATCCATTCTGTTATAGGACGAAACGAAACAGGCTGAATCCAACAGTTACTTATTGTTTAAACAATCAATCTAACAAGACACACCTGGGTAACAAGAATAATAATAATAACACATTTTATTTATAGAGCACTTTTCAAGACACTCAAAGACGCTTTATATAAGAAACAAATAGTCATAAGATAACACAATAAAACCATACAGCATAATCACATAAAGTCAAAAGACTGCACAATAAAACCAGTATCATACAGCTTTAAGCAGAGATTAAAAGCAATCCTGAAAAGGTGTGTTTTGAGTAATCATTTGAACTTGGCCAGATCGGTACAATCTCAGATGTGTTTGGGACGAGAGTATCAGAGGGAGGGGGCAGCTATGGATTATGCTCTATCATCCCAGGTCCAGTGCTTAGTTCTGAGTGGTATACTGTAGACAGGAATTTGACATCAGAGGAACGGAGACTTCAGGAAGGAGTGTGATACTGGAGCAAATCAGTGAGATGGGGGGGGGGCTGATTATAAAGAGCTTTGTGAGTGAAGAGAAGGATTCTACATTGAATCCATTGTGGGACAGGAAGCCAGTGAAGCTTCTGGAGGACAGGGGTGATGTGGTCATGAGAGAGAGAACGAGTGAGCAGACGGGCAACAGAATTCTGGATGTACTGGAGTTTATTTAGGATTTTGGAAGATGTGCCATAGAGAATGCTATTGCAGTGGTCAATTCTGGATGCGATGAAAGCATGGATCAGAGTTTCTGCAGCAGATAAGGAAAGTGATGGGCAGAGACGAGCTATGTTTTTTCGGTGTAAAAAGGAAGTTCTGGTGATTTGATTGATGTGGTGTTCAAAATATTATCAAAATTTACTCTGAGGTTGCAGATATATGGGGAGGGAGACAGAGAGGAATTATCAATAGTGAGAGAAAAAAGCACCTGTAAGTCATGTGTTCCAGTATTTTTGCTTGCCTACAAATTGGATGGTCTGATACAAAATGTGCTATGTTCTATGTCGTTTAACAAATATACATGTAAATACCAGGAAATAAAAGCTGAAATTCTAAACTCTATTCTCATATTCATCGTTTGAGCTCAAACTCAAATGTCTTCAGTCTACAGCAAAAAAAAAAGGCCTTGCCATTCCAGTAGTTTTGGAGGGGGCTATGGATGGATGGGTAGGTAGGTAGGAAGGTAGGTAGATAGATAGGAAGGAAGGAAGGAAGGATTAGGAATTTCTTCTGCCACCATGGCACATATTCCACTGATCACTCACACCTCTTCTGTGTTACCCCTAATAAGCACCCCTATTTAAGTTCTAGTTTTTCAGCACCTAATTGTCAAGCTTTTGTTGTTGTCGTGTTCATGTGTTGTCATGTGTGCTACAGCTGCTCTCATAGTCAGCATGTTGTTGCCTTGTGTCCATTGTTATGTTTATGGTTCTTGTTTTCACAGTTTAAGTGTTTTGTTTTGCACTTTATTCAATAAAAATCTGCGCTTGCATCTGTCACGTTCTACAATCCCTGACACTACAGGTGCATCTCAATAAATTAGAATGTCGTGGAAAAGTTCATTTATTTCAGTAATTCAACTCAAATTGTGAAACTCGTGTATTAAATAAATTCGATGCACACAGACTGAAGTAGTTTAAGTCTTTGGTTCTTTTAATTGTGATTTTGGCTCACGTTTAACAAAAACCCACCAATTTACTATATCAACAAATTAGAATACTTCATAAGACCAATAAAAAAAAACATTTTTAGTGAATTGTTGGCCTTCTGGAAAGTATGTTCATTTACTGTACATGTACTCAATACTTGGTAGGGGCTCCTTTTGCTTTAATTACTGCCTCAATTCGGCGTGGCATGGAGATGATCAATTTGTGGCACTGCTGAGGTGGTATGGAAGCCCAGGTTTCTTTGACAGTGGCCTTCAGCTCATCTGCATTTTTTGGTCTCTTGTTTCTCATTTTCCTCTTGACAATACCCCATAGATTCTCTATGGGGTTCAGGTGTGGTGAGTTTGCTGGCCAGTCAAGCACACCAACACCATGGTCATTTAACCAACTTTTGGTGCCTTTGGCACTGTGGGCAGGTGCCAAATCCTGCTAGAAAATGAAATCAGCATCTTCAAAAAGCTGGTCAGCAGAAGGAAGCATGAAGTGCTCCAAAATTTCTTGGTAAACGGGTGCAGTGACTTTGGTTTTCAAAAAACACAATGGACCAACACCAGCAGATGACATTGCACCCCAAATCATCACAGATTGTGGAAACTTAACACTGGACTTCAAGCAACTTGGGCTATGAGCTTCTCCACCCTTCCCCCAGACTCTAGGACCTTGGTTTCCAAATGAAATACAAAATTTGCTCTTATCTGAAAAGAGGACTTTGGACCACTGGGCAACAGTCCAGTTCTTCTTCTCCTTAGCCCAGGTAAGACGCCTCTGACGTTGTCTGTGGTTCAGGAGGGCTTAACAAGAGGAATACGACAACTGTAGTCAAATTCCTTGACACGTCTGTGTGTGGTGGCTCTTGATGCCTTGACCCCAGCCTCTTTTTCTTCCACACTTTTTCCTTCCACTCAACTTTCTGTTAACATGCTTGGATACAGCACTCTGTGAACAGCCAGCTTCTTTGGCAATGAATGTTTGTGGCTTACCCTCCTTGTGAAGGGTGTCAATGATTGTCTCCTAGACAACTGTCAGATCAGCAGTCTTCTCCATGATTGTGTAGCCTAGTGAACCAAACTGAGAGACCATTTTGAAGGCTCTGGAAACCTTTGCAGGTGTTTTGAGTTGATTAGCTGATTGGCATGTCACCATATTCTAATTTGTTGAGATAGTGAATTGGTGGGTTTTTGTTAAATGTGAGCCAAAATCATCACAATTAAAAGAACCAAAGACTTAAACTACTTCAGTCTGTGTGCATTGAATTTATTTAATACACGATAAATTAACTTTTCCATGACATTCTAATTTATTGAGATGCACCTGTATGTTGCAGTGTTTTCCCCTGTTTCAGTAAAAATGCTAGAAATAACAATTCTTCTGGTGCCTTAATTCAATTATGTTGTTTGAAGAAATTCTGTAAATGTAATGCAGAATTGAGGCTGCTGAAAAAAACAATAGAAACCCTCAAAGAATTTGTAATGGTTTTAATGGTTATAATGGGAATTGTATTGATTTGAATGAAAACTGTACGAGTCTCTGTGTGGGTCTCTGCAGGTAATTTGTTGCCTTCTATTGGTGGCATGTTATGTATAGTGTATACCATTAAGGACCAATAATGATATGGTTTTAATAGTTAGCTGATGGTTTGTAATGGTATTTGCAGTGTTTTTTTTTAGCAGAGTGGTCAGGGTCACAGTGTGAAGTGTGTGTGTGTGTGTGTGTGTGTGTGTGTGTGTGTGTGTGTGTGTGTGTGTGTGTTTTGCGAGCACAAGAATTTCAGAGAAAAATGTCACCCTATTTTTTGTACAAATTTATGACTTCTGCATTATTGAGTCAGTACACAAACATTTTATATTTCGAAGCATTATTTTTCCAACAAAAAATTACTACAATTAAAAAATAAAAAATCAAAGGTTTATCGTGCCAGATATTGACTTTGTTTAGTTTATTACTGTTTGCTGCTCTTTATAGTACTTTTTTTATGTAGAAATGTTAATTTCATTGTTTTTTAATGCATCTTTGCTTTATAGCATTTCTTTGCATGTGCCTAAGATGTTTGCAAAGCACGACTACACAGGAAGCCTGGCATTCCCTAAAATTTTATTAAAATGCGGCAATGAAATGCTGCAATTCATCAGTCTTGGTGGAATTCAGTACTTCAGTGAATCAGATATCTCACTGCAGTATCGCGCTGTTCATTCATTTAACTCAAACTGTTTTTGGCAGACAGCGCAGCCTGCGTGACAAATCTCCACTCAGTGATGCCTGTGCTTCTCTGAGTATTTTTTGCAGATTCAAGTACATGGTGTATGTCCAATGAGTACATGCTCACTGGACAACTGGCTTTTAACATGTCCTCTTGAGCCACGCACGGACTTCATAGGGGGTGAATGGGAATGCGGGCGAGTTTTGCACAGAAAAACACACGTCAAAGTTTATTGGACAGTATGCTCTTTGTGTGCCTCTGGACACACTGTTTCTCCTTCTGATGATTGGTAGACCTCTCAAAGGGGCAATAACTTTTAACCAGCTGCCAGTCATTGAAATGGTAATGAACATGATTAACATCTCAAACTTAAACATATCACAGCAATCAGAATTGCTTGCAGCGTGCAGTAGTGGTGTAATTTGCACATACAGTGAGTATAGAAAAGAATCACCCCCCTGTAAAATAATCACATTTTGTTGCTTTGCACCTTGAAATGAAGACGGACACAGTTTTTGTTTTATCCAGCTGTATTTACTCAGTGCAACTTATAACATCCAAGTGAAAGATGTAACACCAACATGTCAGAAAAAAAAAAAAAACAACAACACAGAATCACTGAGGTGGAAAAAGGATCACCCTCTTGCCTTTAATTTGCCTTAATTTTTTAATTACAGCCTTTAGTCTGTTGGGATATGTCTCTACTAACTTTGCACATCTAGACTTTGCAGAACTGCTCAAGTTCAGTTACATTTGATGGTGACCGTTTGTGGCCTACAGTCTTCAAGTCATTCCAGAGATTTTCAATGGGGTTTAAGTCTGGGCTCTGACTAGGCCATGCAAGGACATTCACCTTTTTCTCCTTCAACCACTGTGTGGTCAGTTTTGCTGTGTGCTTTGGGTCATTGTCATGTTGGAAGGTAAACCTTCTTCCCACTGACAACTTTCTAGCAGAGGGCAGCAGATTTTCCTCAAGAATTTGACAGTATTTTGCCCCATCCATTTTCCTTCTATCCTGACAAGTGCTCCAGTCCCTGCTGCAGAGAAACACCCCCATAACAGGATATCACTTCCATACTTTACTCTAGGAATGGTGTTATTTGGATGGTGAGCTGTATTGGATTTCCGCCAGACATATCGTTTGGTGTTGAGGCCAAATAATTCAGTTTTAGTCTCATCTGACAATAACACCTTTTTCCATGTGGCCTCAGAATCTTCAAGATGCGTTCATGTGGCCTTTCTTGAGGAGTGGCTTTTTTCTTGCAACTCTCCCATACAAGCCACATTTGTGGAGAATTTGTGATATTGTTGTCACATGCACACAATAACCACTCTTTGTCATAAATTCCTGCAACTGCTTCAGAGTTGCTGTAGGCCTCTTGGTAGCCTCTCTGACCAGTTCCCTCCTGGCTTTTTCATCCAGTTTGGAGTGACGTCCTGATCCAGGGAGGGTCTGTGTTGTGCCAAATACCTTCCACTTCTTAATAATAGACTTCACTGTGCTTCTAGGCCCTATTTAATTTCAACTCCAATATGCTCTGGTCAAAGCATCATAGTAAGAGTGGAAATGGCAAAGGGTGGATAGAGTAATAAAGTAGTAATAATTAGTGATAGGGATGAGTAAGGGTGGGAAAGAATAAGGTTTGAGTGAGGCTGCTTTTATTTGAAACTGCGAACACCATGTTTGTGTGTGAATCTGCTAGATGATTGTATGTTTCTGTACATGTGGGTGGTTTGTTTGTGGGTCATCATGAACATAAGCACACAAACTGTAAGCATTCAAACAAATATATTTTGAGTCAAACTTTATTCCTTTAAATGTAAAACCATGCATAATCATATACTTTAGCAGTAGCTGTCAAAATAAATACAAGCTTCCATACAAACTACAAGCCAACATCTTGTAAACAAAAATCATTGTTCACTCTTTTCAAATTTTATCTAAAACAAGCAAATAACCAATATAACAATTAAATAAAACGTTACTTCTTTGTCATTTTAAACTATCAATATCCTGGATATTATAAATTCACCTCTTATTTTCTCCTTGATTGTCAAATAACATCTTGTGCTTTTCAGTATCACTGAAATAACAGTCTTCAGGCATCTTTTCAAAACCCCCTTTTTTCATTCTCACAAATGAATGCAAGCAAGCAACTACAGATACAATTACACACACGTGATCACAACATGTTATTTATTAAGTGCTTTTAAAAGTGGACATTGTCAGAAAGCAGTTTTACAGAAATCTGGATATAGATTTATCCCTAATGACCAAGCCAAAGGTGACAATGGCAAGGAAAAACCCCCTTATTTCTTTCCTCTGCTCGCTCTCTGGTTCTATAATGCAGTGTTTGACCCCAAACTACACTGACTTTCAAACCCCTGACCAACTCAATCCCCAACCTCCCAACCTCAGCCCCTGCACTATGTAGAAGAGGGCGACTGATCTGAGTGCAGGTGGGTGAGACTCATTTCCTGTGCTCCCCAGGCTCTCACTGCTCCAGTGGTGGCCATAGCAAATGCAGGGCTTCTTCATCTTCTTCTCCACCCACTCTCGCTCCTCTTCTTCCTCTGCAGCCCCTAGGGGCCTTCAGCCTGCCTCTGTCCTGGGGCTCCTCAGAAAATCAAGATGTGGATCAGGACACAGAGCCCTCACCCTCTGAGGTAAGTGCTTGGAGCAGCACAAACACTTCATTCAAGATCTCTAGAAGCCCCTCTCACTATTCTGCACTACTACTCTCTATATTGCATTCATATATAAAAATTAAACTGTTTTTATCTCCCTCAGCTTTGCTTCCTAAGTCGAACAAAATATGCCTGAACATCACTTTAGCAGCTCTACTAGAGCATGTGAAAGGGTGCAGATAAGCAGAGGGGATAGGTTATGGTGGGAATCAATACTGTTGGACAATGAGAGGGGCAGGGAGGCTTTTCTGTTTTCTCCTTACTAATCCAGGAAATTGCATTTTCCCTATGTGTGTTAAGGTGGCATTTGGTATCACAGGACCTCCCTTCCCAAGATGCCACACCATTTCTGTGAACAAGCCATCTGTTTGGCTAGAGTGTAATGTTTTTTTTTTTTGTTTTTGTTTTGTTTTTATACAAAGTATAGTGTGTTTTTATGTAGATAGAAAGAGTTAGAGAGTGAGAGTCAAAAAAAGGTCCAGGGATAGGTCAGACCTACATACATTCAGAGAGAGAGTGAAAAAGCAATGCGTATCTATAATATCACTGTCCTCTGATACACACACACACACGAAATCAAATACTGTATGCTCTCTTGTGTATTGAGACACAATTAATGTAGTTGAGCACACTATACCCCTGACACACTAAGGACCTCACTATGCCCCTCAAAGAGATTACTTTTGCATGTGTCTTTGGTTGTCTTGCTTAACATTTTTTTGTTCAAGAAAATTGTTTTCCATTTTTCTGTTTCCTTTTTGCATGTTTGACATCAGTCTGCATGCATTAAGAGTAAACTCTACTATACAGGTTATGTATCTAGCAGTTGGCTTTAACAGTCTGTGCATGTATTCTTACAGGAAGAAATGCAAGAGGAAGAAGATAGTCCAAGTAACACTGCAGGTATTTGTGTGTATGTGTGCAGATGAGCTGTTCTGGTTTCTCTTACCTTATCTGGCCTTCTTTCCATGCATGTATATTATTTTCCCATAAATAAGGCCAGGTCTTTGTGTTAGTTCTCATTTTACTTTCTCTTTTTTTTTCTCTCTATCAGGCAATAGCCAGGCTCCTGTAGAGGTGGATCAGATGGCAAAGCAGCAGCATGGTGTGTGTGTGGCACAAGAGCTGGCCTGCTCCCTGTGCAAGCAACTGTTTAGCAGTCTGCTCCAGCTGAGGCAGCATGAGTACCGCCACACATTCTCGTTAATGCAGCTCTCTATGGACTGCTTTGAGCCGCGGCACCCCCCCAATGCCCGCTACCGGTGCTCACGCTGTCCAGCCAGCTTCACACTCAAATCCAATGCCTACCGCCATGAGAAGACAATTCACTTCAAGTGCAAGCTCCTACAGTGTACCCACTGCGTCAAGCACTTTCGTGACCGCACCGATCTCAATCGTCACCTGGCGTCTGTTCACTCAGTAGAGCGAGGCTATGCATGTCCATCCTGCTCCCGTGCCTTTGCAACACAAAAGAATCTGGTCACGCATGTCAGGCTCTGCTTACAGGTGGATGTCCCTTCTACCAAGCCACCTTCCAGCCCCCATAACAGAGACTGACCCTGACCTTTTTTGTTTACCACTTAAATGATAGTTTTAGCCTGTAGGCTATAATGAAGACAGCAAAGCATCATCATCATTTACTCAGGGGTCCTTTTTGGCAAGAGCAGTGAGATTTGTACAAGCTCTGTCCAAAATACATACCAGAAATGTACAAAAGTAAAATGTTTGTTCAAATGTTAATTTGTGAATTAAAGTCTATATTTTATATTATCAAGTCTTTTTATATGATTACTGTACACGCACATGTACCAACTGTATAAGGACAACTTACTATCCAAAGACAAAGATGCAATAAGTACCTTATTTTGTTGCCATGTATATGGGTTTGGGCAATTTATATGTCAAATCACAGTATTTGTACTGTAGTAATGAGCACAAGTGTTCTCATTGTTTGGCTTTGTTTTCAAACTATCATCCTGCTCTCTTTGCCTGTCTTAAGTAAGTAAAACAAGTTCCTGCCTCAGTAGTTTTTCCTCTTAGGGTGCATCTAAGGGATTCTCAGAGTTGTGCAAATATATGATCTTTAATTCTCTTAAAATCTATGGATCTTAGCCATAAAATAAACGTATTTATGTGTACATTTTGTTTGTTTTGTTTTTACAATAGTCATTCCAACTGTTAACGGTAGATAGTGATGGGAAATGTTAGTTAATATATATTGCTTTCTTAGGTTATTGTCTTAGGATATTGCTTTTAATATATTGCTTTAATGGGTTAGGATGTCTGGTGATTAAATATTTCTAGTCACTACCAACCAAGGTTATTATCATTAATCAAACCTATCACAAAAACCAAAACTATCAGTGAAAAAACATTTTCGTTAACTGAAATAAAACCAAAAAAGTGAGTCTCCAAATTAGGAAACCACCTCAATAATCAGAACTAGCAATTACAGAATTATGTAAGACACCACAGATACAGGTGCATCTCAAAAAATTTGACTATCGTGGAAATGTTAATTTTTTTACCGTAATTTAATTCAAAAAGTGGAACACTCAACTGATGTGCTTTTCCACAGTCAGTGATGATTTGGGGTGCCATGTCATCTGCTGGTGTTGGTCCACTGTGTTTTCTCAAGTCGAGAGTCAATGCAACCTGGGCTTCCATAACACCTCAGCAGTGCCACAGGCTTATTGCCTCCATGCCACGCCGCATTGATGCAGTAATTCGTGATAAATAAAAGTATTGAGTGCATAAATTAACATACTTTTCAGAAGGTCGACATTTCTGTATTATAAATTGTTTATTATAATACTTTGAGATATTTGGAATTTTTGATTTCCATGAGCTGTAAGCTGTAATCATCACGATTAAAACAAAAAAAACTTGCAATATTTCACTTTATGTGTAATGTATTTATTAATTATTATTATTTAAGAATTAAATTACAAAAAAAAACTTTTCAATGATATTCAAATTTTTTGAGATGCACCTGTATAACAAAGATTTTTTTCCAATTTATTCATTTAAATTTAAATTTAAAAACCCTGCAACATAAAGCTGCCAGCCACGCTACCATCAACAAACCTTAGTAAATCCCAGTTCACCACATCCCAGTTACCACAACACTCTGTGCCCATGATCCCTCCAGATCTGCTCCTTAACCTACAACCCCAAGTCCGAAAAAGTTGGGACTGTCTGGCAAATGCAAAAAAACAAACAAAAAGAGTCATCTGAAAATTCAATTCACACTGTACTAAGTTTTACTTTGTGAATTTAATTTATTTTTGAAAATATACACTCATGACTGCAACACACTCCAAAAAATGTTGGGACAGTCGACTGTTTACCACTGTGTAACATCACCTTTTCTTTTAATAACACTTATTAAGCATTTAGGTACTGAAGACACCATTTGGTTGAAGACACAAGTTTAGCAAGTGGAATTTCCCCCATTCATCCATTATGCATTTTTTCATTATGCATGCATTCATCGTTGCCTTATTTTGCGCTTCATAATGTGCCATGTATTCTCAATCGGAGACAGATCAGGACTGCAGGCAGGCCATGCTAGCACCCGCACTCTCTGCTTATGCAAACATACGCTTGTAATCCGGGCAGAATGTGGTTTGGCGTTGTCTTGCTCTGGATGGCAGCATATGTTGCTCCAAAATGTGTACATATCTTTCTGCATTAATGGTGGCCCATACCCCCATACCATGACAGACGCTGGCATTTGGACCTGACGCTGATAACAGCTTGGATGGTCCTTTTCCTCTTTGGCCCGGAGAACACGACGGCTATTTTGTCAAAAAACTATTTGAAATGTTGACTCGTCGGACCACAGAACACGATTCCACTGTACTACTGTCCATCTCAGATGAAACCGAGCCCAGAAATGTCGGCGGCACTTCTGGACAGTGTTGATGTATGGCTTCTGCTTTGCATAGTAAAGCCTTAACTTACATCTGTGGATGCAGCGGTGAATGGTGTTGACTGACAAAGGTTTACCAAAGTATTCCCAAGCCCATGTCAGGATATCCATTACAGACTCATTATGGTTTTTAAGATCGTGACGTCTGAGGGATCGGAGATCACATGCATTCAGAAGTGGTTTTCGGCCTTGCCCTGTACAAACCAAGATTTGACTGGATTCCTTGAATCTTTTTATTATATTGTGCACTGTAGAAGGTGACATGCCCAAAACCCTACTGATTTGTCTTTGGGGAATGTTGTTCTCAAAGTTTTGGATTATTCTGTTGGCAGATTGGCGAGCCTTGACTCATCCTTGCTCTTGAAGGTCTAGGCCTTTTTTGGAGGTTTCTTATATACTATGATTAGAAGGTTGGCTCACCTGTGTCATATCACCTTCTTATTTCAACTTGTCAAATCGCTATTAGTCCTAAATTGCCCCGTCCCAACTTTTTTGGAACGTGTTGCATGTATCAATTTCAAAATAAGCGTTTATCTTCAAAAACTATGCAGTTGATTAGGTAAAACATCAAATACCTTGTCTTTATACGTTTTTTGTTTAAATACAAGTCAAAGTACATTTACAAATTAGTCCTCTTTTCTGTTTTATTAGCATTTTCCATACTGTCCCAATGTTTTCGGAATTGGGGTTGTGAATATTTTTTTCTTACAAAAGGACTTGACTAAACAAATATGTTTCAGCCTAAACTTAACACTGAGACTGTGTCTTAAGTCCCGAACACTAATTGTAAGGTTGTTCCATAACTGTGGGGCTTTGTAAGAGAAAGCTCTACCCCCTGCTGTAACCTTCACTATTCAGGGTACCAACAAATAAGCTGCACCTTTTGATCGAAGTAGGTGTGGTGGATCATAGAAGACCAAACTTTCGCTCAGGTACTGTGGCGTGAGACCATTCAGTGCTTTATAGGTCAACAGAAGTATTTTATAGTCAATGTGAAATTTCACCGGGAGCCAAGGCAGTGTGGATAAGATAGGACTCTGAGTAAGGACTCTTGCAGCTGCATTCTGGACTAACTGGAGCTTGACTATGCACCTACTGGAACAGCCAGACAGTAAGGCATAACAATAGAGGTAACCTAGAGGTAACAAAAGCATGAACTAATTTTTCTGCATCATGTAGTGACATTATATTTCTTATCTTAGCAATATTTCTGAGATGAAAAGGCAATCCTAGTAATATTATCTACATGAGCTTCAAATAAAAGACTAGATTCAGTAATCACACCAAGGTCTTTTACTGCTGCACATTATGAAAAAGAAAGGCCATCAAGGGTCAATATGTAATCAGAAAGCTTAGGTCTAGCTGCATGTGGTCCTGGTACAAGTACTTCTGTGTTGTCAGAATTAAGTAAAAGGAAGTTAATAAGCATCCAGTGTCTAATGTCCTTTACTCATTTCTCAGCTTTATTAAGCTGGTGGCTGTCATCTGGCTTTGTTGAAACATACAACTGTGTGTCATCAGCATAACAGTGGAAGCTAATACCATGTTTACGAATAATTTTGCCCAGAGGTAGCATATATAAAGAAAAGAGCAGTGGGCCTAAAACAGAACCTAGCAGAATACCAAACTTACCTTACTACGCGTAGAGAAGTCACTATTTATATCTACAAAGTGATAACGAGCAGTCAAATAAGACCTGAGCCAGGAGAGGGCCGTTCCCTTAACACCAACAACATTTTCTAGTCTATCAAGGAGAATAGTATGATCAGTGGTATCGAAAGCTGCACTAAGGTCAAGCAATACAAGGAAGGCAACATAACCCTGATCAGAGGCCAGTAGTTGGTCATTTACCACTTTAACCAGTGCTGTCTCTGTGCTGTGATGATGCCTAAATCCTGACTGATACATTTAATGAATTTTATTCCTATGTAGGTATGAGCATAAGTGCTGTTCTACAACCTTTTCTAAGATCTTAGAGATAAAGGGGAGGTTTTATATTGGCCTATATTTGGACAGTAGACAGGGGCTGAGGTCAGTTTTTTTTTTTACCCAGGGGCATGGCAAGGTGCATATATTATGATTAAGATACATTTTAAATGAGATGGGATAATGATCTGAGATCATGAGCTTCAGACTGTGGAAATGTGGCTATATTTTTTATATTTAATTAGAATGTTAGTATTAGATCAAGAGCGTGACCACCGTTATAAGTGGGTCCTATTACATTCTGATTGACCCCTACTGAATCTAGAATGGACACAGCCGCTGTTCTCAGAGGGTCTTCCGTGTTATCAAAATGAATATTAAAGTCTCCATCAATTAATGCTTTGTCTAAAGAAACAACTAGGTTAGAGTTGAAATCTGCAAATTCACAAAGATATTTTAATATAATATATACAGTATACAATATAAAAACTAAATACATGGCCAAAATTATGGACACCTGACTATCACACCCATGTGTGGACATTCCCCAAACATTTTGCCACAAAATTGGAAGCACACTAGAATATCTTTGTATGCTGTAGCTTTAAGAACAAAAACTGCTCTCTAGAACATTAAAAGGCACATGTACATATATAAGCATTTTGCATATTCTTGTTCAGTTCACGGACAGATGTCCTGACATTTTCCTTTAGAATTTACTGGTATAATTCAGAATTCCTTGTTCCATCAATGATGGCAAGCCATCCTGGCCCAGATGCAGCAAAACAGGCCCAAACCATGATACTACCACCTTTCTCCAAATATAATGCTTCTCATTTAAACCAAAAAGTTCTATTTTGGTATCATCTTTCCACAAAATATTTTTCCAATAGCCTTCTGGCTTGTCCATGTGATTATTATCAAACTGCTATAGGGAAGATTAGCTGTTTAGATTGAGCTGTTGTGTTCTCCACCATTGTATGTAAGGAAAGTTTAGATATTTAGATTAAGTTACCTGTATTCTCCATAGCTCGGAAGGGGAAATTTTGCTAATTTAATATTTCTGATCAACTATTCGTCCAACGATAAGTTGAAATTAGTGTACAGTATTTATTAATTATGCATTAGATATTACCACAGAGGCCACCGGCAATAATATCCTAAATATAATGAAACTCTATATTAAGAGCATAGTAACAAGATCAGCAGTTCAAGGCAATAGATTTATAAAGCAATAAGTCACATATCTTTAAGAACAGACGAGACTTTATTAAACTATTCTACTACACAGAAACTAATCTAACACTTAAACACACGTGCATACACACACACACACACACACACACACACACACACACACACACACATACGGGGTGATCATGGCTTTCAACAGAGTGAATGAAGTTACAAGTTTCTAGTGCTGTACAACTGCATCTCAAAAAAATTGAATATTGTGGAAAAGTTCATTTCTTTAAATAATTTAATTCAAAAAGTAGAACTTTCATATATTCTAGATTAATTACACATAAAGTAAAATATTTCTAGGCTTTTTTGTTTTAATCTTGATAATTACAGTTTACAGCTCATGGAAATCAAAAATCCAGTATCTCAAAATATTAGAATAAACAATTTATAATACAGAAATGCTGACCTTCTGACCTTCTGCATCAGTGCGGCGTGGCATGGAGGCAATCAGCCTGTGGCAATGCTGAAGTGTTATGTAAGCCCAGGTTGCTTTGATAGCGGCCTTCAATTCATCTGTATTATTGGGTCTGGTGTCTCTCATCTTCCTCCGGACAAAATTCAGGTCAGGTGAGTTGGCTGGCCAATCAAGCACAGAAGTACCATGGTCAGCAAACCAGTTACTAGTAGTTTTGGCACTGTGGGCAGGTGCCAAGTCATGCTGGAAAAGGAACTCAGCATAAAGCTTGTCAGCAGACGGAAGCTTGAAGTTCTCTAAAATCTCTTGGTAGATGGCTGGATTGACTCTCAGCTTGAGAAAACACAGTGGACCAACACTAGCAGATGACATGGCACCCCACATAATCACTGACTGTGGAAACTTCACACTGGACTTCAAGCAACTTTGATTCTGTGCCTCTCCACTCTTCCTCCAGACTCTGGGACCTTGATTTCCAAATGAAATGCAAAATTTACTTTCATCTGAAAAAAGGACCACTGAGCAACAGTGTTTTAAGTAAAAAAAAAAGTGTTTTGAGTTAATTAGCTGATTAGAGTCTTCTCAGGTTGACATTGCTGTATTATAAATTCTTTATTCTAATATTTTTGAGATACTGGATTTTTCCAGTATCTCATTTCCATGAGCTGTAAGCCATAATCTTCAAGATAAAAATGAAAAAAGGCTTGAAATATTTCACTTTGTGTGTAATTAATCTAGAATATACGAAAGTTCCATTTTTTGAATTAAATTAAGGGAAAAAAATTACTTTTCTACAATGTTCTAATTTTTTGAGCTGCACCTGTATGTTATTTCACAGACCATGACCTGAACAAACAATCAACTTATTAATTTACTTTCACTTCTTTTAGAAGGACTTGCATCATAGCTATCTGGAGATACCGGAATTGCCTGTTGAATGGTTGTGCTGAAGGGATTCCTGCAGTGCTTATTTGTCAGTAGTCTGGTTGGTGTTTGAGTGGCATCTCGGAAGACCAATCGGAATGATGAATGGAATGCAGTTGGGAGGTTTGATGAGCTGGCGGCGGCTCTAAGCTGAGGCTCCAAGCAGATGTGATCTCCCCTAAGATGTTGATTGGGGAGAACTCTCTGATGGTTCTGGAGGCTGGCTCTGACCTTCTATTGATGTTCTGTTCTTCTTCTTAATTGATGATCTTGGAGTCTTGTTCCTTTGGTGTCATTTTAACCCTTTCTTGCTAGTCCAACCCCAGAATGTTTCCTCCAATCAAACATTGTCTTAGGGCGTTGTGTAAGCCAAATTCTCCACCCATGACATTAATCAGTCCATTGTCTTTGCAGGCGGGTGGTTCCATATTTTTCATGATGTGTAGATCAAACTTTCTCCGAAATAGTAACATATACAGTGAGGGGGAAAAGTATTTGATCCCCTGCTGATTTTGTACGTTTGCCCACTGACAAAGAAATGATCAGTCTATAATTTTAATGGTAGGTGTATTTTAATAGTGAGAGACAAAATAACAACAAAAAAATCCAGAAAAACGCATTTCAAAAAAGTTATAAATTGATTTGCATTTTAATGAGGGAAATAAGTATTTGATCCCCTATCAATCAGCAAGATTTCTGGCTCCCAGGTGTCTTTTACACAGGTAACGGGCTGAGATTAGGAGCACTCTCTTAAAGGGAATGCTCCTAATCTCAGCTTGTTACCTGTATAAAAGACACCTGTCCACAGAAGCAATCAATCAATCAATCAGATCCCAAACTCTCCACCATGGCCAAGACCAAAGAGCTGTCCAAGGATGTCAGGGACAAGATTGTAGACTTAAACAAGGCTGGAATGGGCTACAAGACCATCGCCAAGCAGCTTGGTGAGAAGGTGACTACAGTTGGTACGATTATTCGCAAATGGAAGAAACACAAAATAACTGTCAGTCTCCCTCGGTCTGGGGCTCCATGCAAGATTTCACCTCGTGGAGTTTCAATGATCATGAGAATGGTGAGGAATCAGCCCAGAACTACACGGGAGGATCTTGTTAATGATCTCAAGGCAGCTGGGACCATAGTCACCAAGAAAACAATTGGTAACACACTACGCCATGAAGGACTGAAATCCTGCAGCACCCGCAAGGTCCCCCTGCTCAAGAAAGCATATGTACAGGCCCGTCTGAAGTTTGCCTGAATGATTCAGAGGAGAACTGGGTGAAAGTGTTGTGGTCAGAGGAGACCAAAATCGAGCTCTTTGGCATCAACTCAACTTGCCGTGTTTGGAGGAGGAGGAATGCTGCCTATGACCCCAAGAACATCATCCTCACCGTCAAACATGGAGTGGGAACATTATGTTTTGGGGGTGCTTTTCTGCGAAGGGGACAGGACAACTGCACCGCATCAAAGGGACGATGGACGGGGCCATGTACCGTCAAATCTTGGGTGAGAACCTCCTTCCCTCAGCCAGGGCATTGAAAATGGGTTGTGGATGGGTATTCCAGCATGACAATGATCCAAAACACACAGCCAAGGCAACAAAGGAGTGGCTCAAGAAGAAGCATATTAAGGTCCTGGAGTGGCCTAGCCAGTCTCCAGACCTTAATCCCATAGAAAATCTGTGGAGGGAGCTGAAGGTTCGAGTTGCCAAACGACAGCCTCGAGACCTTAATGACTTGGAGAGGATCTGCAAAGAGGAGTGGGACAAAATCCCTCCTGAGATGTGTGCAAACCTGGTGGCCAACTACAAGAAACGTCTGACCTCTGTGATTGCCAACAAGGGTTTTGCCACCAAGTACTAAGTCGAAGGGGTCAAATACTTATTTCACTCATTAAAATGCAAATCAATTTATAACTTTTTTGAAATGCATTTTTCTGGATTTTTTTGTTGTTATTCTGTCTCTCACTGTTAAAATACACCTACCATTAAAATTATAGACTGATCATTTCTTTGTCAGTGGGCAAACGTACAAAATCAGCAGGGGATCAAATACTTTTTTCCCCCACTGTATACCTAATGACATTCTACTCGAATTTCCTTACTCTCATTCTTCAGGAAATTCAGGAAATCACTCAGGAAATCACTCAACGAATACACACATACCACACAATACATATATTGGCTGTTGTTAACACACTACTAATAGTCAAACACAATAATCATACTAGTGCTACTACAACCCCAATTCTGAAAAAGTTGGGACAGTATGGAAAATGCTAATAAAAACAAAGAGGAGTGATTTGTAAATGTACTTTGACTTGTATTTAAACAAAACGCATATAAAGTTATTTGATGTTTTACATAAACAACTGCCAAGTTTTTTGAAGATAAATGTTTATTTTGAAATTTATACATGCAACACATTCCAAAAAAAGTTGTAACAGGTCCAATTTAGGACTAATAGCGATGTGACAAGTTGAAATAAAAAGGTGATGTGAAACAGATGAGGCAATTGTCTAATCATAGTATATAAGGAGCCTCCTAAAAAGGCCTAGTCCTAAAAGAGCAAGGATGGGTCGAGGCTCACCAATCTGCCAACTGATGCACCAGCGAATAATCCTCCACTTTGAGAACAGCATTCCCTAAAGACAAATCGGTAGGATTTTGGGCATTTCACCTTCTGCAGTGCACAGTATACTTAAAAGATTCAAGGAATCCGGTCAAATCTTGATACGTAAAGGGCAAGGCTGAAAACCACTTCTGAATGCGCATGATCTCAGATCCCTCAGAAGTCACTGTCTTAAAAACCGTCATGAGTCTCAATGGATATCCTGACATGGGCTCATGTGTTGCAATGGTGCTGACTTTTGTAAGTCAACACCGTTCGCCGCTGCATTCACAGATGAAAGTTAAGGCTTTACTATGCAAAGCAGAAGCCATACATCAACACTGTCCAGAACAACTGCTGACTCCTCTGGGCTCGGTCTCATCTGAGATGGACAGTAGCACAGTGGAATCGTGTTTTGCGGTCCCACAAGTCAACATTTCAAATAGTTTTTGGACAAAACAGCCATTGTGTTCTCCGGGCCAAAGAGGAAAAGGACCATCCAAGCTGTTATCAGCATCAGGTACAAAAGACAGCATCTGTCACGATATGGGGGTGTTTCAGTGCCCATGACATGGGTAACTTGCACATCTGTGAGGGCAGCATTAATGCAGAAAGATATCCAACACATTTTGGAGCAACATATGCTGCCATCCAGAGCAGGACAACACCAAACCACATTCTGCCCAGATAGTTGCGTAAGCAGAGAGTGCGGGTGCTAGCATAGCCTGCCTGCAGTCCTGACCCGTCTCCAACTGAGAATGTGTGGCACATTATGAAGCGTAAAATAAGGCCCTGTATAATTGTGCAGCTGAAGAAATGCATAATGGATGAATGGGGGAAAAATTCCACTTGCTAAATTTAACCAACTGGTATCTTCAGTACCCAAACGCTTAATAAGTGTTATTACAAGAAAAGGTGATGTTACACAGTGGTAAACAGTTGACTGTCCCAACTTTTTTGGAGTGTGTTGCAGTCATCAGATTTGAAATGAGTGTATATTTTAAAAAATAATTTAAATTCACAAAGTACAACTTCAAATAATGTGTTTTCAATATAATACAGGGTTAATTGAATTTTCAAATGACTATTTTGTTTGTTTTCTTGCATTTTCCATACTGTCCCAACTTTTTTGGAATTGGGGTTGTAATACATGCTAAATAAACGAAGCAATTAGTGCATGATAGTTCCAGAAGAAAACATGGCAGAAAATAGGTAATTGCAGGTGTTTTAAAGATGTATTAATTTTCAGTCATTGTCTCTATAGGCTATATGAAGTGCTCTGATTGTGGAATGTGTGAACACGGGGGCTTTGTGTTGACCCTTTCCTGAGGCCCCCCCTTGCCTGATGCATAGGTCATCAGATTTACTGGTGCGGGACCTTGGAGTTTATCTGTTGGGTGAGCCATCTGGTCTTGGCCAGTGGCCTAAATCACTGGATTGTTTCAAGATAGCTGGGATAAGGCAGGCACAAACAGACAGTAATTAAGTGGCTCCTCAGTGTCTATAAGTGAAGATTTATTTTTGGAGAGCAGTGGCTTTCTCCTTGCAACCCTGCCATGCACACCATTGTTGTTCAGTGTTCTCCTGATGGTGGACTCATGAACATTAACATTAGCCAATGTGAGAGAGGCATTTAGTTGCTTAGAAATTACCCTGGGTTCTTTTGTGACTTCGTGAACTATTACATGTCTTGCTCTTGGAGTTATCTTTGTTGGATGACCACTCCTGTGGAGGGTAATAATAGTCTTGAATTTCCTCCATTTGTACACAATCTGTCTGACTGTAGATTGGTGGAGTCCAAACTCTTTAGAGATGGTTTTGTAACCTTTTTCAGCCTGATGAGCATCAACTCTTTTTCTGAGGTCCTCAAAAATCTCCTTTGTTCATGCCATGATACACTTCCACAAACGTGTTGTGAAGATCAGACTTTGATAGAGCCATGTTCTTTAAATAAAGCAGCGTGCTCACCCACAACTGATTGTTATCCCATTAATTGAAAATACCTGACTCTAATTTCACCTTCAAATTAACTGCTTATCCTAGAGGTTTGCATACTTTTGCCACTCACAGATATGTAATATTGGATCATTTCCCTCAACAAATACAGTAAATGACCAAGTACAGTCTCCTCCACTAATATTGGCAGTCTTGGTAAATATGAGCAAAGAAGGCCATGAAAAATTGTCTTTATTGTTTAAATTTTTGATATTTTGTTTAAAAAAATCACAAAAATATTCTGCTCTCATGGATATCAAACAATTGCATATTGGCACCCCTATGAATTCCTATGAGAAAAATATATTTGAAGTATATTCACATTGATATTTTACATTTTTTTAGTACACCTGAGTGACTAGGAACAGGAAATTGCTCAACCATGACTTCCTGTTTCACAGGGGCATAAATATGAGGTAAAAATAGGCCAAATTCCCTTAGTCATTCATAACAATGTGTAAGACCAAGGAATATAGCTGTGATGTGCAGTAAAAGGTTGTTGAGCTTCACAAAATGGGATGTGGCTATAAGAAAATAGCACAAGCATTGAAAATGCCCATTTCCACCAGCAGGGCAATAATTAAGAAGTTCCAGTCAACTGGAAATGTTATGAATCAATCTGGAAGAGGATGGTTCACATGGCCAAAAAATCTCCAAGGATCACAGCTGGAGAATTGCAGAAGAAGTTAGTTGCGTCTTGGGGTCAGAAAATCTCCAAAACTACAATACGAAATCACCTACATCACCACAAGTTGTTTGGAAGTGTTTCAAGAAAAAAGCCTCTACTCTCATCCAAACACAACTCAAGTATCTTCAGTTTGCCAGACACTACTTGAACTTCAAATGGGATCGGGTTCTATGGTCAGGTGAAACCAAAATAGAGCTTTTTGGCAATAAACACCAGAGGTGGTTTTGGCACACACAGAGAGGTAGCCATATGGAAAAGTACCTCATACCCACGGTTAAATATCGTGGTGGCTCTTTAATGTTTTGGGGCTGTTTTTCTCCCAGAAGACCTGGACATTTTGTTAGGATACATGGCATCATGGATTCTATCAAATATCAACAGACATTAAATGAAAACCTGACTGCCTCTGCCAGAAAGCTTAAATTGGGCCGTGGTTGGGTCTTCCAGCAGGACAATGATCTAAAACATACATCAAAATCAACACCAAAATGGTTTACTGACCACAAAATCAAGGTCCTGCCATGGTCAGGTCATTTGTTTGATATCCATGAGAGCACAGTATTTTTGTCAATTTTTTTTTAACGAAATACCAAAAGTTTAAACAATAAAGACAATTATTCACAGCCTTCTTTGCTCATATTTATCAAGGGCGCCAATATTTGTGGAGAGCACTGTATACTATATTTGTCTCATTTGTTTAATTGGGTTCTCTTTGTCTACTTTTAGGACTGTATATGTCCATGCGTTAGAGAACATCCTTAGCCAAGATATTGAGGTTTCCATAAACAGTTGTATAACCAAAATTTGTTATGTGTCATGACACAAAGATGGCCGTCTTAGTTAAACCAAGTAAAATAAATACAACCCCAATTGCAAAAAAGTTGGGACGCTGTGTAAAATGTAAATAAAAACAGAATGCAATGATTTGCAAATTTCATAAACCCATATTTTATTCACAATAGAACATAGAAAACATATCAAATGTTTAAACTGAGGAAATTTTAAGGAAAAAATAAGGTAGCAAAATTATAAAATGATGGCAGCAACACGTCTGAAAATTTGGAACAGGGCCTTGTTTACCATTGTATAGTATCCCCTCTTCTTTTAACAACAGTCCATATACATCTGGGAACTGAGGAGTTTTGGAAGAGGAATGTTGTCCCATTCGTGTCTGATACAGGATTCTAGCTGCTCAACAGACCTGGTCTCCTTTGTTGTATTTTTCGTTTCATGATGTGCCAAATGTTTTCAATTGGTGAAAGGTCTGAACTGCAGGCAGGCCAGTTCAGCACCTGGAATCTTCTACTACGAAGCCAAGCTGTTGTAACAGATGCAGTATGTGGTTTAGCATTGTCTTGTTGAAATATGCAAGGCCTTCCCTGATAAAAGACATCCTCTGGATGGAAGCATATGTTGCTCTAAAACCTGTATATACCTTTCAGCATTGATGATGCCTTTCCAGATGTGCAAGCTGCCCATTCCATAGGCACTAATGCACCCCCATACCATCAGAGATGCAGGCTTTTGAACTGAGCGCTGATAACAAGCCGGATGGTCCCCCTCCTCTTTAGTCCAGAGGACTAAAGATCATTTATGATGGATCGTGTTCACATATGGCTTCTTCTTTGCATGATAGAGCTTTAACCTGCATTTGTGGATGGCACGATGAACTGTGTTCACAGACAATGAGTTCCAGAGGTGTTTCTGAGCCCATGCAGTGATTTACTTTACAGAATCATGCCTGCTTTTAATGCAGTGCTACCTGAGGGCCCGAAGATCACGGGCATGCAATATTGCTTTTCGCCCTTGTCCCTTGCGCACAGAAATTTCACCTGATTCTCTGAATCTTTTGATGATATTATGTACTGTAGATGATGAGATATTCAAAGTCTTCACAATTTTATGTTGATGAACTTAATTCGGAAATTGTTCCACAATTTGTAGATGCAGTTTTTCGTAGATTGGTGAACCTCTGCCCATCTTTACTTCTGAGAGACTCTGCCTCTCTAAGATACCCTTTTTATACCCAATCATGTTACTGACCTGTTGCCAATTAACCCAATTTGTTGCAAAATATTCGTCTAGCTGTTTCTTTTTAGTAACACTTACTTTTTCAGCCTTTTGTTGCCCCCGTGCCAACTTTTTTGAGATGTGTTACAGCCGTCAAATTCAAAATTACCTTTTTTTTGTTAAAATGGTACATTTCCTCAGTTTAAACATTTGATATGTTTTCTATTTTCTATTGTGAATAACATATGGGTTTATGACAGTTGATAATCATTGCATTCTGTTTTTATTTACATTTTACACAGCGTCCCAACATTTCTGGACTGGGGTTGTAAAAGATTTTTTTTAAACTGGTGGTTTTGCAATGCCAATACATAGAAGCAATTGCTAAAGAAAAAAAAAGGAAAATTAAAAATGGTCGAACACTCTGTATTAGACCACTTGAGGTGGAATGACCCTTTGGTATATTGCTTCCATGTTTGGTATAAATGTGATAAAGCATGGTGTGGGCTCTGTTAACTTGTGCTAGACCAGTTATCATGTGCTCACTGATTTATGTGTTATTATTAAAAATTGAAAACAGGGGAGTGTCACATGAACCATGAGCGAAATGGCTGCCTTAAAATTTGCTCCACTCTAAAACTAAGCATTTTGTTTTATTTTCCTTCAATTTACACTTTTACGTGATTATGTCATATACTCAGAATGACAAAGGCTTCCCAATTTTTCACAATATGCTCTCAACAAAGGAAAAGAAAATGTTGTGTCAGCTAGCCAGTGATGTCAGGGAAGATGCTAGCAGAGATGTTCAAGTTCAAGTTCAAGTTCAGTTTATTCTTATAGTGCTTTTAACAATGGTCATTGTCCCAAAGTAGCTTTACAGAAATATATAAATTCAGGACATAGATTTTAAATTTATGAATTTATCCACAATGAGCAAGCCAGAGGTGATGGTGGCAAGGAAAAACTCCCTGAGACGAGATGAGGAAGAAACCTTGAGAGGAACCAGACTCAAAAGGGAACCCATCCTCATCTGGGTGACACCGGATAGTGCGATTATAAATAAATAAATCCCTTCTATAAATGTACCAATACTACATGGTCAAATAGCAGTTGTGAAACCATGAAAATTCATTACAGTTTTCATATGAAGTCTGTTTTGTTGAACTTCACCACTGTTCACTGATGGAGACTTGAGTGCCAAACTGTTTGTGGCAATTGTAGTCCTAGCCATCATAGCATAACTGTTCATATGAATTGAGGTCCAAAGCCATCTTTATGGTTTTTAAGTGGTACCATCCTCAGTAAGCTCAATGATCTTTAGGCTGCACCGTGTGGGGCCTGTCTGTCTTTCAGATGTCTGTCTGAAATCTAGCATGGTGACCATACTAGACAAAATCCAGTCGGCTCTCGTCTGAATGACATTTTTAACCTTGAGACTTCTCTTTCGAGCCTGATTGAAAGTGTTGCAGGCACTGAGAATTGACTAAGTGGGGCTGAACAGCAAATCTCTACCAACAAGGATATGGTTACCTCTCTAGCAGCTGTGCTACCCACACTCTAAAAGAAAGTAGACCAGTTATAGGCTAAAGCCAACAACTTAGAAAACCATGGTCCATAAAAAATAGGAGAATCATGGGTTTATACGAAAATGCTGAAGGTAGCACCCCGCTTATAAAGTTTTTGCAGGATATGTTACCAACTTGGCGTCTGCCGGCTGGCCCACCCAATTAGTTAGAAATTGAAAGGGCCTACAGATCACTCGTTTCCCCACAAAGCTCCAATGCTGCCCAAAACAAACTTCTGAGGAGTATTTTAGTGTGGTTTCTGCATTATGGACAAGGAAACAATTTTGAGAGCTGCAATGAACAAACGGGATATCTTTCACAGTTTTTCCCCTCTTTGGTTCTACACTGATTTGTCAGCAGAAGTCCTGCAGAAATGGTTCAGTCAGTTTGAGGCAGTGGGAATATGTGCCACAGATTCACCTACCCTGCTGAGCTCAGATGCCTGCACGAATGCAAAATTTGCCTATTTGACAATCCAGAAAAACTTCAGTTTCCTTGCATCCCTTGACAGTTGAACCATTCACTTGGGACCATACATATGACTTATCATAGGAAAGTGTTCATTTTTCACCAGAATGAAACTTTTATTAGCCGTGGAACTTGTATATAACAATAGAACATTAAGGACATAGGGCACAGGAAGAAGATTTTTAATCAGTTACCTTGCTGCAAGAAGCTCACCTGTTGAACATATAGCACTTAAAACTCAGGAGAGAATGGGGAAGGCAAATTTATTTCTCTTTTTAAGTCCAATAAAAGAGTTACTGCTATCCTTATAAACAAAAACACTCCCTTTGATCTTGAAAATGAAGAAAGTCATCCTGAAGGCAGATACATCTTTGTTACTAGTTTTATTCTTGGCCAGCATTTTACCATTTTAAACATATACACTCCAAAGGAAGACTGCCCCAAATGTATGTCCTGTATGGTTCTATTATTTTGTAAGCACTGTAAAGGTCTGGGGGTTGCAGTAGGTGATTTTAATTTCATATTAATTAAATGGTTAAATAATTTTTAGCTCCTATGACAAATTCAAAATCATTTCATACTCTCAAGTTCATGTGTCAGGATTCAGGTCTTGTAGATGTGTGGAGAGAATTGTATCACATTGAAAAATATTACATGTTTTAATATTTTAATGTTACTCCTCATAAATCATACTCCAGACTGAAACAGCAAAGCAGCCCCATACCATCACACTTCCACCAACATGCTTGACCGTAGGTATGATGTTCTTTTTGTGGAATTCTGTGTACGCCAGATATAACAGAACTCCTGTCTCCCAAACAGTCCCACTTTTGACTCATCAATCCACAGAACATTCTCCCAAAAGGTTTAAGGATCATCAAGGTGTGTTTTGGCGAAATTCAGATGAGCCTTAATGTTTTTCTGGCTTAGCAGTGGTTTTCGCCTTGCCACCCTTCCATGGACGCCATTTTTTCCCAGTGTCTTTCTGATAGTGGAGTCATGAACAGTGACCTTTATTGATGCAAGAGAGGCATGTAGGTCCTTTGATGTTGTACTTGGCTCTTTTGTGACTTGCTGGATGAGTAGTTTCTGTGCTCTTGGAGGAATTTTGGAAGCTCGGCCACATCTGGAAAGGTTCACTACTGTGCTGAGTTTTTCCATTTGGAGATAATGGCTCTCTCTGTGGTCCTTTGGAGTCCCAGAGCCTTTGAAATAGCTTTGTAACCCTTCCCAGACTGATGTGTTTCAATCACCTTCTTCCTCATCATTTCTGAAATTTCTTTTAATTTCTTTTAATTTTGTTACTGGGTAAGAACTTTTAACAAAAGTTCTATATAAATGATGATTTGGTTGAACAGGGTTTGCCATAATCAGGCCTGGTTTTGTCTAGTCCAGCTCAACCCCGTTTTGGATGCAGTTTCGTAGATTTGGGAAATTAGTAACTATGGGACAAATACATTTTCACACAGGTCCAGTTGGTATTGGATAACTTTTTTTGCTTCGGTAAATAACATTATCATTTGAAAACTGTATTTTGTGTTTACTTAGGTTGCCTTTGTTTTATCTTCTTTATCTTGTTTAATTTCTGAAGCAATTTAGTATGAGATATACACAAAAACAGAAGAAATCAGGATGGGGCAAATACTTTTTCACAGCACTGTGCTGTTGGCTAAGATGTATTTTACACAAGTCTTTACTGCCCTCAGAAAAATGAACACATGACTAAAAAAATCTGCTAAATTTTCGAAGATCTTTATACCTTAATGGTTATACTTGGAAAAGGTGGCGTGATTAATGCAGCAAGTGTTATTTATAATTTGACATTGATCGTGTGATACTTTTTGATGTCTGACGTCCAATCTTGGTTATGTACTTTTTTCCTTTCTCTCGATCATCTTTCCTTCTCCTTCCTATGTGTTCTGGCTAGTTCCTGTATGTAGAATGTAATTTATACAGACGTGATGAACAGTGATTGTCATTGTAAAAACGTGATAAAAAATAAAGTTTAAAAAAAGAAAGAAAAAGAGGAAAATAGAATATGAATTTTTGTGAAAGCTCCTAAGACTGCTTTATCTCTCTATCATGTGTATCTAACTGAATGCCTATGCAAGAAATCATTTAGAGATCTTATTAAGGATAATATAGTATTTGATGCAGCAATCACTGCTATCTTTTTTTGAACATTCTTGCATATGTTAAGAATGAAACATATTTTCGTTTTAAATACAGATTGAGAATAGTTTTGTTGTAAGTGTTTGCATAATTGGACTCAATAATCTTTCTTATAAAGCTTCAACAAAACCATTTTTCTGTTTCTTCGTAACAGGTTAGGAATAAGATTATGTACAGTTTGGAAATGTTTGTTCTGTTTCAAGTTACACACTGTACTATGTGTCCAGCATGTGAAACTGAATCATGACGCTAAGGACATTTGGGTCACTGTCACTTGTAGATTTCCTAGTTTTGTTTACATGCTCTTTTAAGTTTAGTGTATATGAATTCTATATTAGGACCACTGCTTCATCCCAGTCTCTACATAAATTGTTCTTTTATTTGGCCTAAATAAAATATTTAAACAAGAATAATACTGTAAAATTGGTCCTACATGAAGTGACTTCTGTTAACCAGTTTTTGTCCAATTTGTAAAACTTACCCTAGTGAATTCTCATGCTTCCTTTATACTATCTCTCAATATTTCTCCTCTTTTTCCTCTCTGCAGTAAATGACTTCACGGTGATCAGGAAGAAATTCAAGTGTCCATACTGCAGCTTCTCAGCCATGCACCAGTGCATTTTGAAGAGGCACATGCGCTCTCACACAGGCGAGAGGCCCTACCCCTGTGAAATCTGTGGCAAGAAGTTCACCCGCCGCGAACACATGAAAAGGCATACCCTGGTGTGTTGAGAGCAGTGCAGTGTGATAGGAGAGTCAACAGGGGGCAACACTGCCAAGAGCTCAGATTTACACGTAGAAAACATTTACATTTATTAAATAGGCAAAAGTATGTATGGGAGTATTTTGCAGACAATTTTCAAAAGCAATTGCAAACTATTTGCAATTGCAGTTCCTAATTGTGGACGCATAAATTGTGACATAATGCAACTGGAAATGCAAACGTATAGTGTCTGCCGTGAAGTTCATTTGCAATTGCATTTCCCATGTCTTACGAGTTATTATCCTGTCATATCAAAATAGCAATAGCAATTACCCCATTTGCTATTTCACTTCCCCAGGTTGCGTACGGAGCCTGCCAAAATTCAAACGGAATATCAAATCCCTTTGCCTTGCACAGAAACCTGCCAATCAGTGTTGGGGGTGGGAGTATACTATGGGGCGTGTTTGTATTTGGAAGTGATGTCAGTCACAGTCGACGGCCATGAAGAAAATGTGCTGTACATATGATTGTGCCAATGGTTTATTTAAAGATAATGAAGGATAAATCTGTCACCATAAAACCAGAGATTGCATTGCATTGCAACTCTGCTTGCATAAAGTTTTTCTAATAATTTTATTGTTGCACTTGCGATCTAAGAAATACACTCTTATCATCAGGTGAGGTGGTTATTCTTTTAACAGTGAATATTGTATTGAGGATTTGAGAAGATGAGGAAGGTGAAGTGATATGCCATTAATTACCCTTGAAAACATCAACATTCTTATCCTTGGTAAATTTTTGTAACTAAGTGAATCCCCAATAAAATTTGAAATCAAAATGAAAATTATATTCTTCTCAACACATTTTTTGTTAAATAAGGTCCTGTTTCTAACATGCTGTTTATTCTACACAATACATCCGTGAGGTGAAAAGTTGTGTTTAAAAGCAAACTTCCATGAGCCTGTTCCACACTGGATGCGTGAGCAGAGCAAAAGCAGTGTGTATTTTTGTCAGCACCCATGTTAACAGGTTAGAGCATTCACACTGCACGGCGAGGCGGTGGGCAGCATGTAGCAGGAGCAGAGCAGAAGCAGCAGTGCCGTGATCGTTTCGGCACCGAGTCTATTTTTGCTGTAATGCTTGCTTGTGGAAACTGACTAGTTTTATGGGCAATTTGTTAAAGTTAAAATTACATCCCAACAAAAACTTTAAACCACTGATGCTTTATTAAGGCCGTGTACAACCCCAAGGCCCTCTAAAATGTGGCCGACTGTGACTGACGTCACTTCCAAATACAAACACGCCCCATAGTATACTCCCACCCCCAACACTGATTGACAGGTTTCTGTGCAAGACATCGAAAATGCAAATGCAAAGGGATTTGATATTCCATTTGAATTTTGTCAGGCTCCATACATGACCCCGAGGAAGTGAAATAGCAAATGGGTAATTGCTATTGCTATTTTGATATGACAGGATAATAACTTGTAAGACATGGGAAGTGCAATTGCAAATGGACTTTGCGTTTCCATTTGAAATTTGGCAGACACTGTACGTTCACATAAATGAAATCGCAAATGATAATACACGATTTGCATTTTCATTTGCATTATGTCATGACTTATGCATCCACCATTTACAAATACAGTTTGCATTTGCTTTTGAAAATTGTCCGTAAAATACTTCCATACAGTGGGGGGAAAAGTATTTGATCCCCTGCTGATTTTGTACGTTTGCCCACTGACAAAGAAATGATCAGTCTATAATTTTAATGGTAGATGTATTTTAACAGTGAGAGACAAAATAACAACAAAAAAATCCAGAAAAACGCATTTCAAAAAAGTTATAAATTGATTTGCATTTTAATGAGGGAAATAAGTATTTGATTCCCTATCAATCAGCAAGATTTCTGGCTCCCAGGTGTCTTTTACACAGGTAATGAGCTGAGATTAGGAGCACTCTCTTAAAGGGAGTGCTCCTAATCTCAGTTTGTTACCTGTAAAAAGACACCTGTCCACAGAAGCAATCAATCAATCAGATTCCAAACTCTCCACCATGGCCAAGACCAAAGAGCTGTCCAAGGATGTCAGGGACAAGACTGTAGACCTACACAAGGCTGGAATGGGCTACAAGACCATCGCTAAGCAGCTTGGTGAGAAGGTGACAACAGTTGGTGCGATTATTCGCAAATGGAAGAAACCGTCAGTCTCCCTCCGTCTGGGGCTCCATGCAAGATCTCACCTCGTGGAGTTTCAATGATCATGAGAACGGTGAGGAATCAGCCCAGAACTACACGGGAGGATCTTGTTAATGATCTCAAGGCAGCTGGGACCATAGTCACCAAGAAAAAAATTGGTAACACGCTACACTGTGAAGGACTGAAATCCTGCAGCGAAAGAAAGCACATGTACAGGCCCGTCTGAAGTTTGCCTGAATGATTCAGAGGAGAACTGGGTGAAAGTGTTGTGGTCAGGTGTGGTCAGATCTCTTTGGCATCAACTCAACTCGCTGTATTTGGAGGAGGAGGAATGCTGCCTATGACCCCAAGTCAAAACACCATCCCCACCATCAAACATGGAGGTGGGAACATTATGCTTTGGGGGTGTTTTTCTGCTAAGGGGACAGGACAGCTGCACCGCATCAAAGGGACGACGGACGGGGCCATGTACCATCAAATCTTGGGTGAGAACCTCTTTCCCTCATCCAGGGCATTGAAAATGACCTTAATGACTTGGAGAGGATCTGCAAAGAGGAGTGGGACAAAATCCCTCCTGAGATGTGTGCAAACCTGGTGGCCAACTACAAGAAACGTCTGACCTCTGTGATTGCCAACAAGGTTTTTACCACCAAGTACTAAGTCGAAGGGGTCAACTACTTATTTCCATCATTAAAATGCAAATCAACTTATATCTTTTTTGAAATGTGTTTTTCTGGATTTTTTTGTTGTTATTCTGTCTCTCAGTATTAAAATACACCTACCATTAAAATTATAGTCTGATCATTTCTTTGTCAGTGGGCAAAAGTACAAAATCAGCAGGGGATCAAATACTTTTTTTCCCCCCACTGTAAGTATGCTTTTATCCAAAGTGACTGAAAAATGAGGCAGGACATTATTACAGCATACAGGTGTTCAAAGAACTTACAGTGATACATGTGGCACAGTCTTTTGTTCATCTGACCATAAACAAGTGCAAGATGCTTACAGAAATAACAGTAAGAGCAACAAAAAATACAAATGGTGGACTAATCTAGTCACAAGGCAGTCAGTCAAACTATAAATGATAGAATATTACAAAGCTAGCTAGCAATGTAGTGCAACATAATTAAGATAACCATAAGCAACAAAGTTTGTGGATCACCACAACAGCTAGGACATCAAAGAAAACACCTATATACTCAAAATGAGTATCAGCATTCAAGTGTTTATTATCAGCATAACAGTGTTCTAAGAGGGGGTATTTTTGTAGTCATATAAACAAATATGTTTGAGGTTTAGATATAATTTTCTCATTATAATGGTCAGTTGAGTATTTTCCTGCCAACACTTACTGTGAGAATTTTTTGCCTGAAAGACTCTTTTTGTAAAATTATTTTTTGTGTCACTTTCTGTTTCACATTTGGAATATTTTTAATTACTCTTTAAGCGTTTTACCAACTTGTGTTGGTGGAATATTCTAGCACAATAGGCACAATAATGTGTGTATGTAATAAGTATTGAGCAGTTTATATCTTGTATGATTGTTTACTGAAATTTAATCAAATATCACTCTGTGAAAGAGGGAAAGTTATTTAAATAAAAGACATACAGTCCCCTCCGAAACTACTGGAATGGCCAGGCCAATTCATTTGTTAGTGCTATATAACAAAGACATTTGGGTTTGAGATGTATACGAGATGAGAGTTCAGCATCAGCTTTTATTTCCTGGTATTTTCTAGATGTGTTAAACAACCTAAAGCATATAACTCACACCACCCAATTTTTAGGTGAGCAAAAGTATCGGAACAGATAAGTCTTAAAGTAAATAACACTTGATATTTGGTTGCATATCCCTTGCTTGCAATAACTGCTTCAAGCCTGCAACTCATTGACATCACCAAATTGTTGGTTTCTTCTTTTGTGATGCTTTTCCAGGTTTGTACCATAGCTTCTTTCAGTTCTTGTTTGTTTCAGGGGGTTTCTGCCTTCAGTCTCCTCTTCAGGAGGTGAAATGCATGCTCAATTGGGTTAAGGTCTAGTGATTGACTTGGCCACTCTAAAACCCATCCACTGTTCTCCCTGATAAAGGCCTTTGTTGAGTTGGTAGTGTGTTTTGGATCATTGTCTTGCTGCATGATACAGTTCCTCCCAATTAATTTGGATGCATTTTCTCTGTAAATTGGCAGACAAAATGTTCCTGTAAACTTCCAATTCATTCTGCTGCTACCAGAATGAGTTACATCATCAGTAAAGATTAGTGTGCCTGTTCCAGAAGCAGCCATGCAAGCCCAAGCCATGCCACAACCTCCACCATGTTTCAAAGATTAACTTGTGTGTTTAGGATCATGAGCAGAGCCTTTCTTTCTCCACAATTCTTTCAATCACTTTGGAAGAGATCAATCTTGGTTCCAGAACTTTTGTGGCTCATCTCTGTATTTCTTTGCAAATTCCATTCTGGCTTTCTGATTCTTACTGCTGATGAGTGGTTTTCATCTTGTGGTTTGGCCTCTATATTTCTGCTCTTGAAGTCTTCTTCAAACAGTTGATTGTGGTACCTCCACCCCTGCCCTGTGGAGGTTGTTGGTGATGTCACTGACTGTTGTTTTGGGGATTTTCTTCACAGCTCTCACAATGTTTTTGTCATCAGCTGTCGTTGTTCTCCTTGGCCGATCCATTCGGTGTCTGTTGCTCAATACACCAGTGGTTTCTTTCTTTTTCAGGACATTCCAAATCGTTGTATTGGCTATGCCCAATGTTTGTGCAATGCCTCTGATTGATTTTCCCTGTTTTCTCAGTTTCAAAATGGCTTGCTTTTCTCCCATATACAGCTCTCTGATCTTCATGTTGGCTTATCCATTTTAATAACAAATGACAGGTGAAACTGAAGGCTGTTGTTGAAAGATGTTCAGAGCAATTTTTTGTTTAAACAGTCAATCTAATAGGATACACCTGAGTATCAAGAAACACCTGTCAGTCACATGTTCCAATGTTTTTTGCTCACATACAAACTGGGTGCTCTGATACAAAATGTCATTTAACACATCTACATATGAACACCAGGAAATAAACTCTTCTCGTATTCATCTTTTTGATCTCAAACCCAAATGTCTTCAGTCTACAGCAAAAACAATTGAATTGGCCTTGCCGTTCCAATAGTTTCGGAGAGGACTGTAAGTCTTTCAGCATCTGTCAGAGTCTTTCAGCTCTTCTTTATTCCCCTCTGTTTCTGATTGTCATGTTTATCTAAGTGTGGTTAAGCAAGTATACCAGAGAAATTGTGTCACAGAAATGTAAGGAGCAGCTAGGAATAAGTTCTGTAACTACTCCTTATATGTGATCAGTAGTGATCTGGATTGCCTGGTTGCCTGGCTATCAGTTTTGCTCTTTAAAGATTGTCAAGACTATAGCTATCCTTGTTTCTGTTATTTATCCCTCCTTTAATGACAAAAAAATAGCTTAGCTGTTTTTGCTAATAACCCTTAGGTTGTAAAGTCAAATTCCCAGAATGGTCAGAGTTCCACTGTTGTGCAAGACCCTCCATTGGTGCTGTACAATGGCTGATCTCATAGGAGATAAATAAAGTTAAAACAATTTGTATATCCTGTTTTTTCTCAGGTGCACAGTAAGGATAAGAAGTATGTATGTAAGGTCTGCAGTCGGGTCTTCATGTCAGCCGCCAGTGTAGGCATCAAACATGGCTCCCGTCGCCATGGGGTTTGTACAGAGTGCTCAGGTCGTGGTATGGCTGCCCTGCTGGACCACAATGGTGAGGAGGAAGACCTCCTCTACCCTGGCAATCACCGTTTCCCTGACGATGGTGAAGAAGAAATGCTCCCAGAGGTGGAGCTGATGGAGGAAGCAGGCGAGGATGGAGAGAGCACAAAATGGCCCAGTGACTCAGGTATGGCACAGCGTAATGAAGATGTCACAGATGATGCCAAGGAGGAGAGTGATTCAGTGCAAGAGGGTGAGACCAGGGCAGGCAGTGATAAAGAATTTGCATGGATTTCCTAGTTGTGCACCAGGAGTCTGGTCCATCCCAAAGCGCCTTCTGACAGGCATGTGCCAGTCTGAAGTTCCAGAGTCAGAGCTCTGTGTGTAAAGGGAGCCACACACACACCAATCCTAGAGATGAAGATTTGGCAGCCAAACGAGAGAAGGGAATCCTCTCTACATGCTGCAACGTGAGCCAGTGTTTGCTTCATCTTCTTTCTTCTTTCATCCTAAGGACCAGATCAGTTGGGATGTTGCTGTTTTATATAATTTATTTCTGACCAGAGAGAATAAAAGTGTCTTGGATGTTACTGATAATCAATCAAACTGTGTTGATGGCTTGGAGAAAGGAAGCATATGACTGGCACAATCTCCTTACGCAGTCACCACTGGCTGCTGTCTTAACTATTCCAAATCTGGGTATATCAATTGACTTTCTGCAGTTTTGAGCACATTGTTTTCTGCAAACAAAAACTGCCACAGACTTGCACTTTAAATATTGACTGTCCTGTCAATTCCTTGTTTTTGTGGTTTACATTTTTATTCCAATTTACAAATATGGTGACCGCTCCTACCTTTAAATATACAGTTCCTCAAGACTGTTATATATTTGTGCAGAGTTTGATGATTATAATGTATGTTTTTTAAATATTTTCTTTCTTTGCCAATCATGTGTTCTTAAATCATGTGCAAATAAAAACAGGAATGCGTATATTTGATGATTTTGTGCTTATAAAAGACAATGGATAGAAAAGGGAACACTATGCAGAAATACATTTGTCAGCTGTAGTTCTAGTTTCTCCTTCAAGAAAGTCTTTCAAGGACGTGAGAATGAGAGAGAAATAGAGGTTATGGTTGATATTTGAATTAATTGTAATATTACTTTTTTTATCTTTAATATTTCCATATAACTTACATTCCATGTCTCTTAGTCAGGGGAAAGGCTAGATTTATTAAGAGAATATCCAGTGAGAGGTGGGTGATTGTGTGCCTGTGTTAATGTCTGAATGTATATTTGAGCTATATAGGACCCCGAAGTTGTGGAATTGTTGAATATGTGAAGCCAATTAAAATATTCATAAGTCTTTACTGCTATTGATCACTTTTAATCTTTCTCTGAATTGTCACTCACTAGTTTACTGTATTTTACTTTTTTCATTCGTACCTAATTTCACCTTCAGCCTCTGGAGTCTTGAAACCTCTGTAATTTGACAGGGAGACCCATGCCTTTCTCAAATGTATTTGTTACATCTGGACTCAAAAATGTATGCATTGTGGGTTTTTTTTTTTTCATGGATCACACCAGATGTTTGATCTTCTGTGATATTTCTTTTTAATATCTCTCCTTCTTCTCTTTTTTTTCCCCATTCCTCTTTAAGACTGTTTTTCTCCTTCTATTATTGGTGTCTAGTTTGTTAAAAACAACAAACTGTGTAAAAGGTTTGTGTTAGAAAAACCTTAAGTCTGGCGCATGCTTTAAGTGAATTTTGTATGTTTATTTTGTTTGATAGGTTATTAATTAACCCTACGATTATTCATCTATTTAGATATTTCCACCCTTCTGTTTGTCTCTAGCTTCAAGAGCACAAGCAGTAAAAAACAACGATTTGTGAATGTCTGTTTTCAGTGTTTGTGTGTTCTTGCTGAGTACCAATTATTATTATTATTATTATTATTATTATTATTATTATTATTATATCATTAAGTGCTGGATGCTAAGCTTTATTGGGAATTTCATTTAGTTATTTTTTTTCCCTTTTGAATGAGTGCATAAACTCTCATTTGCCTTGTTTGTGGGCAGTTAACTGTGTGGCTTTTTATGATGAGTGCCAGTTGCATTTCTACTTGAGATTTTAAATGACATTTTGTTTTCATGAAAACAGAAACCTGCAGCTTGGCTAACTCTTGGTTAGATGTTGTCAGAGAGAGATATACTGCACATGTTTCTTTATTACTGACATACACTAAAGTAATGAATATTATACCAAAAAAACAATTTAGTATACTTTGTATACATTACATGAAGTGCTTTTATTTCAACAGTGTGCAGGTGTGAAGCTTTGAATAGTGGATTTCTTTGTTAACTTATCTTTTTTTCACTAACTCTAGAACTCTAGAAAGCACAGATATTTGGTGTCATTATATGAAATAAAGGGTGTTTTAAGATTTCTTAAGATGAATTTAGCTTTAAAAATGTTGCCCCTAGAGACCTGTTCAGAATTTAATTAATATGTGCTACTGTATGTTTTCACCTTGGATGTAGAGGTGTAAGACCTGTCACTGGCTTGGGAATTATGGGAATTGTACACTTAAGTGAGAATTTGTATACAACTGTGGACCTTAAATCCCATCAGCCAAAGTTTTGGCTATGTGTTACATCTAATCTAATGCCTCCAAGACTGGGATATTTTGCTTGGTTTTCTTTGTTTAATTTATTGTGATCCTCAACTTTAAATAAAATGTACACATCTTTTTAAATTAATAGAAAGAAATTGGATGACATCATTTGGACCTGGCTTTTTATCAGGATATTTCTCTAATGTGCCTAAATGTATTTATGTGCATATACAGTGGGTATAGAAAAGAATCACCCCCCTTTAAAATAATCACATTTTGTTGCTTTTCAACCTGAAATGAAGTCAGACACAGTTTTTGTTTTAACCAGCTGTATTTACTCAGTGCAACTTATAACATCCAAGTGAAAGATATAACACCAACATGAGAGAAAAAATTTTAAAAAATTAAAAAAACAATCACTGAGTTGGAAAAAGGATCACCCTCTTGCTTTAATTTGCCTTAATTTTTAATTACAGTCTTTAGTCTGTTGGGGTATGTCTCTACTAACTTTGCACATCTACACTTTGCCCACTCTTCTTTGCAGAACTGCTCAAGTTCAGTTTAATTTGATGGTGACCGTTTGTGGACTGCAGTCTTCAAGTCATTCCACAGATTTTCAATGGGGTTTAAGTCTGGGCTCTGACTAGGCCATGTAAGGACATTCACCTTTTTCTCCTTCAACTACTGTGTGGTCAGTTTTGCTGTGTGCTTTGGGTCATTGTCATGTTGAAAGGTAAACCTTCTTCCCATTGACAACTTTCTGGCAGAGGGCAGCATATTTTCCTCAAGAATTTGATGGTATTTAGCCCCATCCATTTTCCTTCTATCCTGACAAGTGCTCCAGTCCCTGCTGCAGAGAAACACCCCCATAACAGGATATTACCACCTCCATGCTTTACTGTAGGAATGGTGTTATTTGGATAGTGAGCTGTATTGGATTTCTGCCAGACATATCATAACATGTTTGGTGTTGAGGCCAAATAATTCATCTGACCATAACACCTTTTTCCATGTGGCCTCAGAATCTTCAAGGTGCGTTTTTGCAAAGGTCAGTTGTGGGTGGATGTTTTCTTGCAACCCTCCCATACAAGCCACATATGTCGAGAATTTGTGATATTGTTGTTTGTCACATGCATGCAATGACCACTCTGTCATAAATTCCTGCAACTGCTTCAGAGTTGCTGTAGGCCTCTTGGTAGCCTCTCTAACCAGTTTCCTCTTGGCTCTTTCATCCAGTTTGGCATGACGTTCTGATCCAGGGAGGGTCTGTGTTGTACCAAATACCTTCCACCTCTTAATACTAGACTTCACTGTGCTTTTGTATCCATGTATTTTTTGTATCCATCTCCTGACTTGTGCCTGTCCATAACTTTATCACGGAGATCTTTTGACAGTGCCTTGCCACCCAAAGTTTATTGTTTGCTTCAGTTGCACTACAAAATGCTCCAGGAAAGCTCTTTTCATGCTGAGCTAATCAAAATGACCACAGCTGATCACAGTTGAAAGTCAAATGGCTTTGTGTGCCATTGAGAAGGTGATTAGCTACACCTTATTGAGTTTACAAGTCATTTTTAGGAGGGGGGTGATCCTTTTTCCAACTCAGTGATGCTGGTTTTTTATTTTCTCTTGACATGTTGGTGTTATATCTTTCACTTGGATGTTACAAGTTGCACTGAGTAAATACAGCTGGATAAAACAAAAACTGTGTCCGTCTTCATTTCAGGCTGAAAAGCAACAAAATGTGATTATTTTAAAGGGGGGGTGATTCTTTTTTTATACCCACTGTAGAGATATATACATACATATATACTGTATATATACACACACACAATACTGTGCAAAAGTTTTAGGCAGATGCAAATAAATGCTGCAGAGTAAAGATGCCTTCCATATAATTAAATTAAATGGTTCCACATTTACCACATTTTCCACATAAAAAAATACCGTAAAGAGCAGTAAACAGTAGTAAATGAAACAAAGTCAATATTTGGTGTGACAAAAAAACATTTTAATAAAAATAGTAGTCTCCGGTACAATTTGTGCAGTTTTATAAGGAAATTAACTGGTAAGTTTTATTGAGCATCTTGCAGAACCAGCCTCAGTTCTTTTGTAAACTTTGACTTTCGCACTTGCTTCTTATTTTTGCAGGAAAACCAAACAGCCTTCATTGTGTTTTTTGTCTGAAAAGTGGTCTCTTACATAATATGCTGCTTTCTTTAATGACATACAAACATTTTTCTGTAACATTTAATTTTGTGCTGGAAAACTAATGTTTGGGAATCTGAAATATTTTTGTACTGACTTGATAGTGTACAGTGTAAGTAACAAATTTTTTTTTTTTAAATCTATAACAAAGTTTCTACAAAAAAATAGGGTGCCTAAAACTTTTGCACAGTACAATATATATATATATATATATATATATATATATATATATATATATATATATATATATATATATATATATATATATATATATATATATATATATATAGTACTGTGCAAAAGTTTTAGGCAGTTGTGAAAAAATACTGTAAAGTAAAAATGCTTTCAAAAATAGACATGTTAATAGTTTATATTTATCAATTAACAAAATGCAGAAAAAGCAAAGTGAGTGAACAGAAGAAAAATCTACATCAAATCAGTATTTGGTGTGACCACCCTTTGCCTTCAAAAAGATACACTTTCACACAGTTTTTGAAGGAACTTGGCAGGTAGGTTGGCCCAAACATCTTGGATAACTAATTACAGTTCTTATGTGGATTTAGGCAGCCTCAATTGCTTCTCTCTCTTCATGTAATCCCAGACAGACTCGATGATGTTGAGATCAGGGCTCTGTGGGGGCCATACCATCACTTCCAGGACTCCTTGTTCTTCTTTACTCTGAAGATAGTTCTTAATGTATTTTGCTGTATGTTTGGGGTTGTTATCATGCTGCAGAATAAGTTTGGGGCCAATCAGATGCCTCCCTGATGGTACTGCATGATGGATAAGAATCTGCCTGTACTTCTCAGCATTGAGGAGACCATTATTTCTGACCAAATCCCCAACTCCATTTGCAGAAATGCAGCCCCAAACTTGCAAGGAACCTCCACCGTGCTTCACTGTTGCCTGCATTCATGTACCACTCTCCAGCCCTTTGACAAACAAACTGCCTTCTGCTACAGCCAAATATGTCAAATTTTGACTCATCAGTCCAGAGCACTGTGTTTTCGTGCATAGTTGAGTCGCTTGGCCTTGTTTCCATGTCAGAGGTATGGCTTTTTGACTGCAAGTCTTCCATGAAGGCCACTTCTGAGCAGACTTCTCTGGACAGTGGATGGGTCTGGTCCCTGGTAAGGCTCCCACTGGTTTCTGCCATGTCTGAGCTGATGGCGCTGCTGAACATCTTCCGATTGCGAAGGGAAGTAAGCCTGATGTGTTCATCTGCTGCAGTAAGTTTCCTTGGCCAACCACTGCGTCTACGGTCCTCAACGTTGCCCTTTTTTTGTGCTTCTTCAAAAGAGCTTGGACAGCACATCTGGAAACCCCTGTCTGCCTTGAAATTTATGCCTGGGAGAGACCTTGCTGATGCAGTATAACTACCTTCCGTCTTGTTGCTGTGCTCAGTCTTGCCATGGTGTATGACTTCACAGTAAACTGTCTTCAGCAACCTCACCTTGTTAGCTGAGTTTGGCTGTTCCTCACCCAGTTTTATTTCTCCTACACAGCTGTTTCTGTTTTAGTTAATGATTGTGTTTCAACCTACATATTGAATTGATGATCATTAGCCCCTGTTTGGTATAATTGTTTAATCATACACCTGACTATATGCCTACAAAATCCCTGACTTTGTGCAAGTGTACCTAGAAGAACTGGTGCTGTTTTGAAGGCAAAATATGGTCACACCAAACACTGATTTGATTTAGATTTTCCTTCTGTTCACTCACTTTGCATTTTGTTAATTGATAAATGAACATGTCTATTTTTGAAAGCATTCTTACTTTACAGCATTTTTTTCACACCTGCCTAAAACTTTTGCACCGTACTCTATATATATATATATACATATATATATATATATATATACATACACACACACACACACACACACATACATACACACAGTACTGTGCAAAAGTTTCTCTGTGCGCACGCATTACAGTTTCCGGTGTGTGTATAGCTGTCTTCCGTTTGCGTCATGTCACTCTGTGATTACATACCTATGTCGGGAAGCAAGAACAGAAGTAATGTCTTTATATTGAAGGCCAACTTTAAAATATATCTGTATAAATTCATGCGCATCCATGCTCTTGGTTTGTTTACGTGTAAATGAACGATGGCAATGGCGCAAATGGAAGAGCGCTATCCACACACCGGAAACTGTAACGCATGCGTACGAGAAACTTTTCCTGTGCTCACGCGAAAAGTTTCTCGTGCGCACGCAAAAGTCTCTGTGATTTTTTTTTTTTCACAGGTCAGTTTGGGGGCTCCGTAAATTTGTGCAGTTTGATAAGGAAATTAGCTGGTAGGATTTATTGGGCATCTTGCAGAACCAGCTACAGTTCTTCTGGAGACATTGACTGTCGCACTTGCTTCTTATTTTTGCAGCAAAACCTAGCAGCCTTCATTGTGTTTTTTGTCTGAAAAGTGGTCTCTTACATGCTTTCTTTAATGACATACAAACATTTTTCTGTAACATTTAATTTTGGCTAGAAAACTAATGTTTGGGAATCTAAAACATTTTTTGCACTGACAATAATGTAGAAGTCATAAAATACAAAAATCAAAGTACAAACAAAGTTTGTACTAAAAAAATAGGGTGCCCAAAACTTTTGCACAGTACTGTATGTGTGTGTGTGTGTGTGTGTGTGTGTGTGTGTGTGTGTGTGTGTGTGTGTGTGTGTATATATATATATATATATATATATATATATATATATATATATATATATATATATAGTATCTCACAAAAGTGAGTACACCCCTCACATTGCTACAATGTAAAGTAGTGAGTGTACAGCTTGTATAACAGTGTAAATTTGCTGTCCCCTCAAAATAACTCAACACACAACCATTATTGTCTAAACCGCTGGCAACAAAAGTGAGTACACCCCTAAGTGAAAATGTCCAAATCGGGCCCAATTAGCCAGTTTCCCTCCCCGGTGTCATGTGACTCGTTAGTGTTACAAGGTCTCAGGTGTGAATGGGGAGCAGGTGTGTTAAGTTTGGTGTTATCGCTCTCACACTCTCTCATACTGGTCACTGGAAGTTCAACATGGCACCTCATGGCAAAGAACTCTATGAGGATCTGAAAAAAATTGTTGCTCTACATAAAGATGGCCTAGGCTATAAGAAGACTGCCAACACCATGAAACTGAGCTGCAGCACAGTGGTCAAGACCATATGGTGGTTTAACAGGACAGGTTCCACTCAGAACAGGCCTCGCCATGGTCGACCAAAGAAGTTGAGTGCACGTGCTCAGCATGATATCCAGAGGTTGGCTTTGCAGAATAGACGTATGAGTGCTGGCAGCATTGCTGCAGATTTTGAAGGGGTGGGGGGTCAGCCTGTCAGTGCTCAGACCATACGCCGCACACTGCATCAAATTGGTCTGCATGGCTGTCATCCCAGAAGGAAGCCTCTTCTAAAGATGACGCACAAGAAAGCCCGCAAACAGTTTGCTGAAGACAAGCAGACTAAGTACATGGATTACTGGAACCATGTCCTGTGGTCTGATGAGACCAAGATAAACTTATTTGGTTCAGGTGGTGTCAAGTGTGTGTGGTGGCAACCAGGTGAGGAGTACAAAGACAAATGTGTCTTGCCTACAGTCAAGCATGGTGGTGGGAGTGTCATGGTCTGGGACTGCATGAGTGCTGCCGTCACTGGGGAGCTACAGTTCATTGAGGGAATCGTGAATGCCAACATGTACTGTGACATACTGTAGCAGTTCCCTTTGGAAACTGGGCCGCAGGGCAGTATTCTAACATGATAACGACCCCAAACACACCTCCAAGACGACCACTGCCTTGCTAAAGAAGCTGAGGGTAAAGGTGATGGACTGGCCGAGCATGTCTCCAGACCTAAACCCTATTGAGCATCTGTGGGGCATCCTCAAACAGAAGCATAAGGTCTCTAACATCCACCAGCTCTGTGATGTCGTCATGGAGGAGTGGAAGAGGACTCCATTGGCAATCTGTGAAGCTCTGGTGAACTCCATGCCCAACAGGGTTAAGGCAGTGCTGGAAAATAATGGTAGCCACACAAAATATTGACACTTCGGGCCCAATTTGGACATTTTCACTTAGGGGTGTACTCACTTTTGTTGCCAGCGGTTTAGACATTAATGGCTGTGTGTTGAGTTATTTTGCGGGGACAGCAAATTTACACTGTTATACAAGCTGTACACTCACTACTTTACATTGTAGCAAAGTGCCATTTTGTCAGTGTTGTCCCATGAAAAGATATAATAAAATATTTACAAAAATGTGAGGGGTGTACTCACTTTTGTGAGATACTCACATATATATATATATATATATATATATATATATATATATATATATATATATATATATATATATATATACACACACACACACACACACACACACAAAGTATGCTTTGTATGAACTCAACTTATAACTTTTATTTTATGATGTGAGACATTTTTTATATTATATAACATTACAAGAAATAGTTTCTGTAGATATCACAAAATTGTATAATTTGGTGTTGTGTATGTTTCATTGCTTTGGCTTTTCTGCTCATGACTGTTCACCGCATTTGTATACAAAAATAAGTTTAAAGTGGGACAGATATCAGTCCTGATGAAAAACTACAATTTGTTTGGGTACATGACTAAAGGAAAATAAATAACTAAATAAAAGTATGAAGCCATAAGCAAAATTTAGATTAAATTTAATGTTCATTCTGTTCTTGTTTCTTTTCACACACGCACACCTTTTTTATTTGCCTGAATGAAACATAATTTAAAAACTACAAGGTAATTTAGAAAATCTTATTAAAGTGTCAGATCTCCTTTCAATAGTACAAAACTGAGCTCACAATATATAAAATAAAACCAGGAAGAGGGTTAACAAATATATTGTAAATAGATTAACAAATATATTGTTTGTGTTTGTTTTTATATGTTTTATGAATAATTTTAAGACAAAACCAGTAGATATTCATACAGTGGGGCATAAGAATGTTTCAACCCTTGTGAGATACACAATACAGTCAGGTTGTGGCTACTCTAAGCTGCGGTGGGTGGTACACAGATGCTCAGGAGGCAAAATTGGGGAAAAAAAGTATTCTTATTTTAATACATGGATGGCGTGAGAAATCACGGTGCTGGCTGTGAGGAGTGCAAGGGAACGTGGTGCTGGCAGTGGGTACTGGCCGAGAGTGCAGCGTCACCCGGGAGCATTTTCGTTGGTACTGTCATTGTCTGCGTCGGCCTCTGTGACACTTAAAGACACAAGAGTCCTAATCAATGTGACAAGAGAACTTGCTCACCTCTCTGTGCTGGTGCTACCCTTTTATACTCTCCACTCTTCTGCAGAAGGGTGAAGAGAGGCAGCTCCACTCATTGGCTGCCAGCCGTGTGTGCTTCTGCCGCCCCACCCTGCAGCCATGTGCTCCTGCGCTGTCCACAACAAAGGGGGTGCTGAAGCGGAGCTGTCCGTTCAGCACCTAGGCAGCAATTGTACTAGGAGTGTGTTGGTTTGTGTGCGCATGGGCTGCATGCTCGCTGTCACAGTACCCCCTAGCTCCGAGCCTACTGCCAGGGGGATGCTGGGCTCATAATGCCTTTGTGAGAGGCCATCTGCATTTCCATCGGGCCCCCACTCTGTGCTGCACCTGGAAAGAGAAGTCCTGCAACGAGAGAAACCACCTGGTTACCCTGCCGTTAGTGTCCTTTGCTCTGGCCATCCACTGCAAAGGAGCATGGTCAGTCACAAGGGTGAACTGATGACCTGCCAGGTAATACTGCAGCTCCTCTATGGCCCACTTTATCACCAGGGCTTCTCTCTACACTGCATCATACTTCGTCTCGGCGGGGGTTAGCTTTCAGCTTACGTATAGGAATGGTGTTATTTGGATAGTGAGCTGTATTGGATTTCCGCCAGACATATCATTTGGTGTTGAGGCCAAATAATTCAATTTTAGTCTCATCTGACCATAACACCTTTTTCCATGTGGCCTCAGAATCTTCAAGGTGCGTTTTGACAAAGCTCAGTCGTGGGTGGCTTTTTTTTGCAACCCTCCCATACAAGCCACATTTGTAGAGAATTTGTGATATTGTCGTCACATGCACACAATGACCACTCTTTGTCATAAATTCCTGCAACTGCTTCAGAGTTGCTGTAGGCCTCTTGGTAGCCTCTCTGACCAGTTTCCTCCTGGCTCTTTCATCCAGTTTGGAGTGACATCCTGATCCAGGGAGGGTCTGTGTTGTACCAAATACCTTCCACTTCTTAATAATAATAACTTCACTGTGCTTCTAGGCATTGATAAAGCCTTTGCAATTTTTTTGTATCCATCTCCTGATTTGTGCCTGTCCACAACTTTATCCCAGAAATCTTTTGACAGTGCCTTGCCACCTATAGTTGATTGTTACACTACAAAATGCTCCAGGAAAGCTCTTTTCATGCTGAGTGAATCAAAATGACCACAGCTGATCACAGTTGAAAGTCAAATGGCTTTGTGTGCCATTGCGAAGGTGATTAGCTACACCTTATTGAGTTTACAAGTCATTTTTAGGAGGGGGGTGATCCTTTTCCAACTCAGTGATTGTTGTTTTTTTTTTCTTCAGACATGTTGGTGTTCTATCATTCACTTTGATGTTATAAGTTGCACTGAGTAAATACAGCTGGATAAAAAAAAAAAAAACTGTGTCCATTTCCATGTGATTATTTTAAAGGGGGCGGGGGGGGGATTCTTTTCTATACCCACTTTGTGTGTGTGTGTGTGTGTGTGTGTGTGTGTGTGTGTGTATATATATATATATATATAGTTAGTTAAATTTGATTACCTATTGTCTCCACCAATGTATATAGGAAAGCATTAGCTCCCAAAGAATCTTAACTAATTTCGGGAAATATTGCCAGAATCAAATTACAGCAACTAACCAGTTTATTCGTCCACCAAAACTTTTGGTGAAGATGTGCACTGATTCTGGAAGGTATTACTCTCGTGGCCTTTGATCGTGATCCAATATTTCTGAGCAGGATAATAAAATCGTCAGGTTTAGGGACTCAAATCATGAACAAATGAATCACAGAGCAACTTCGTTTCAATATAGATGAGACTTTATTACACTACTCTATGGCACATAAGCTAATCAACTACTACACAAAGACTACTTTAACACATATACACACACACATACACACACACACAGGTGCATGACAGAGAGGAATAGACTTACACAGAGGCAAAGCAGAATGCTAGCATTACGGCAAATTATGGCTTCAAAGTAGACTCTGCCCTGAGCAACCCATCAATACATTATGAGTGACCCAAACTGATTAGAGACTAGCATATGTAACCGTACTGCACCAGCTTATTGAGTGGGGAGATGTTATACTTGCTTGCTGTCGTTAGTGGAAAATGAGGAAGGAGAAGTCATCGGAGGTCAGGAGGCCTGGTTGAATCGGTGATCGGAGCTGGGTTGAAGTCGATCACGGTCGCAGATTACTTTCGGCTTAAGATTTTCTTAGGTTAAATTTACCAGTAACACTTAAGAAAAAAAAAAAGAAGTGGAGGTCTGAAAACGGAGGGTGAAATGGATGGGACTAACAAAATAAATCTTCTTCACTGCCAGCCCGCGGGTTCACTGTGGCATGGCCTTTTAACCCTTGCTGACTATCCCAGCCTTCTAGGGGTCCTGACCAATCAGAAGTGGTCTTTTTGGGTGACTCGGGGAAAGTTTGGTCTTTCCCTCCAACTAATCTGCATAACACCTTTAGTTTCCATGCTCATTCTTGTTTAGTGTTAATTTGGTCCTATGTCTTTGAAAGTGGATTTCGTGATGAGTTACTAAAATTTGCCATCCACTAGCATTCTGGAAACATTACAACTGATAAACAGATATCAAACATGACGTGTTTTGGATATAAGGAACACTTTGCCAGATATATTGGCCTAATACTAGATAATAGAAGCCCAATGGCTACATTTAGGTTATACACAGGGTTAATATGGTTCACAGAGCTCACAGTTAGCTCACTAGGAACACTAGTAAATGTATACATTAATAAAACATAAGGACTGCAGTTTTGGATTGTGGATATGGTTATTTGAGTGTATGGGTAATGATGATGGTTTGCAAGAAAAGGGGTGTGAATACACACATACAACAGCCTGATGATTGCAAAGTTGTGTTATAACCCTTGTATGAGAACTTGATGCATTATAATTGGAATCCATGAGGGAAGTTACTGTCTCTGTTTAGACAGAGGAGAGGTTTTTAGACAAAGGAAGGCCTGTTAGATTTCACAGTCTCCGTTTTATGACTTGAGGGTTAATACAGGTGGGGGGAGCTACCCTTTTGTCCTTGAGCCGGCATTAAGGAGGCAGGGTGGTTGATCTGAAGAGATGACGACACATATTCCCGTAGCTGATCAGAGAACTAAGGTCCGGAGTGGTGTTCACCAAGTCTGTGACCTTTTAGAAGATGGTATGAACTTGGGGCACAGGGATTTCCACTGTGTTCCAGTATGGAGTTTTCTTCTATGTAAAATTTTTTTAGTACTGCCCTGAATAAGCTATTTCACATAACAGATGTTTACATATAGTTCACAAGACACAATAATAACTGAATTTATTTACACAAATGAACCAGTTCAAAAGATTACATATCCTTGATTCTTAAAGCCTGTTTCACGCCACACGCTGCAGCAGAGCAGAAGCAGTGCATATTTTTTTCCGAGTGCATGTTAACAAATGAGTGCTTTTACACCGGACGCTGCAGCAGTGCAGCAGCGTGGTGCAGGAGCAGTGCATGAGCATCAGTGAAGCGGGAGTTTTGGCATTGAGTCTATTTTTTGCTGTGCTGCTCGAGCTGTTTGCACTGAATTAAAGCGTCAGTACACGATTGAAAGACTTAAATGAAGATGAGTTGACACAAAAAAAGTATATATTGCACAGAAAAAGCATATATTTGTAGAGTAGTATGTTTTACATTTAATATACACTAATCGTGAATGAGAATAGTGTTATTTTTGGCTTGGAGGTACAGCAATAAAATTGATAGGTTGCTAAAACAGAAAAATACATATAAATACAATAAATACATATACACTATGTCAATCGGAACTCTGGGGAAAATATCAAGAATGGAAACCGTGGCTACAGTACTTGCATCCAGACTGCAAAGAAACTCAGACACCACTACACTGCACAATCAAATACGATCCAAAAGGGCAGGATGAAGAATTCTGATTGACATACAGTATCTCACAAAAGTGAGTACACCCCTCACATTATTGTAAATATTTTATTATATCTTTTCATGGGACAACACTGACGAAATGACACTTTGCTACAATGTAAAGTAGTGAGTGTACAGCTTGTATAACAGTGTAAATTTGCTGTCCCCTCAAAATAACTCAACACACAGCCATTAATATCTAAACCGCTGGCAACAAAAGTGAGTACACCCCTAAGTGAAAATGTCCAAATTGGGCCCAAAGTGTCAATATTATTATTTTCCAGCACTGCCTTAACCCTGTTGGGCATGGAGTTCACCAGAGCTTCACAGGTTGCCACTGGAGTCCTCTTCCACTCCTCCATGACGACATCACAGAGCTGGTGGATGTTAGAGACCTTGTGCTCCTCCACCTTCCATTTGAGGATGCCCCACAGATGCTCAATAGGGTTTAGGTCTGGAGACATGCTCGGCCAGTCCATCACCTTTACCCTCAGCTTCTTTAGCAAGGCAGTGGTCGTCTTGGAGGTGAGTTTGGGGTCGTTATCATGTTGGAATACTGCCCTGCGGCCCAGTTTCTGAAGGGAGAGATCATGCTCTGCTTCAGTATGTCACAGTACATGTCACAGTACACTCCCCAGTGCCGGCAGCACTCATGCAGCCCCAGACCATGACACTCCCACCACCATGCTTGACTGTAGGCAAGACACACTTGTCTTTGTACTCCTCACCTGGTTGCCGCCACACACGCTTGACACCATCTGAACCAAATAAGTTTATCTTGGTCTCATCAGACCACAGGACATGGTTCCAGTAATCCATGTCCTTAGTCTGCTTGTCTTCAGCAAACTGTTTGCGGGCTTTCTTGTGCATCATCTTTAGAAGAGGCTTCCTTCTGGGACGACAGCCATGCAGACCAATTTGATGCAGTATGCAGTGTATGGTCTGAGCACTGACAGGCTGACCCCCCACCCCTTCAACCTCTGCAGCAATGCTGGCAGCATTCATACGTCTATTCTGCAAAGCCAACCTCTGGATATGATGCTGAGCACGTGCACTCAACTTCTTTGGTCGAACATGGCGAGGCCTGTTCTGAGTGGAACCTGTCCTGTTAAACCACCATATGGTCTTGACCACTGTGCTGCAGCTCAGTTTCAGGATGTTGGCAATCTTCTTATAGCCTAGGCCATCTTTATGTAGAGCACCAATTCTATTTTTCAGATCCTCAGAGAGTTCTTTGCCATGAGGTGCCATGTTGAACTTCCAGTGACCAGGATGAGAGAGTGTGAGAGCGATAACACCAAACTTAACACACTGCTCCCCATTCACACCTGAGACCTTGTAACACTAACGAGTCACATGACACCGGGGAGGGAAACTGGCTAATTGGGCCCAATTTGGAAATTTTCACTTAGGGGTGTACTCACTTTTGTTGCCAGCGGTTTAGACATTAATGGCTGTGTGCTGAGTTATTTTGAGGGGACAGCAAATTTACACAGTTATACAAGCTGTACACTCACTACTTTACATTGTAGTAAAGTGTCATTTCGTCACCGTTGTCCCATTAAAAGATATAATAAAATATTTACAAAAATGTGAGGGGTGTACTCACTTTTGTGAGATACTGTATGTCTGTTTCTTCCAACCAGTACACCTTGTCGGAGGTTTGTGGTTTTTTAACCTGTCCATTCATCAACAAATATTGTGTTGCCATTGTTTTGGGAAACGTGATCCACAGTCCTGTTGACTCACATTGAATTTTTGCTCCTAGTTTACATAAAGCATCTCTGCTGACTAAACTCACTGGTGCCCCTGGAGAGTATATTACTGAATAGTAACTCCATCAAGTGTAAGTTCTTGAGGCTCAGTAAATTGTAAAGTCTGTACTTTTCGCGAGAACCCCATAGTTTGAATTGCTTTACGGGTGAGGGGGAGCTGCAAGCCTTCTTTCCCGATACTTGAATATGTAGCCCCAGTGTCAATCATGAAAGGTACCTTCAGGCCCTCCCTGACCGTCACCATGACTGTTGGTTCCGGGTGCAGTGTGGTGACATACTGCATCAGCTCCCCCTCAGGTTTCTCTGGGCATCTTCAACTGTAATTCGGGTTTGGTCCTCCACTGGGACCATACATCTGTCCTCCAGGTGGTACTGGAGGCTGCCCAAGTTTGGATTGGGAGCCATTGGTCCCAGCCTTTGACCTCTTCTTTCGGCTCTGTCCACTCGATCTCCCCATGTGTATCTTGTCATGGCCTGAGGACAGTTTCTCTTGAAGTGATTGGGATCTCCACATTCCCAGCAACCCTTGGCCATTCTTTGTCATCCAGGTCCAGCTCTCATCATTTGTCCTCCTCGGAAGAAACCTCTACCCCTTCCTCTGAGTGGGGGCGGTGGACCCTGATAACGGTAGCTTTGAGGGCCTTGCTGTCCCCCTACATATGTGTATTCAACAGGAGCTAATTGGATAGCTGGTATTTGTACTGGAGTGTACGACATTTGCCCCTGGGGTGGAGCCCCAGCCGCCACCACCTGTGGCTGAGGAGCTTGAGGTGCGACCATGAGTGCTACTTGTTTCACAGTCTCTTTTGCTTTCTTTCTTCTCACGTTCTTCTTGTTTGATTCTTGCTATTTCTCCCAGTTGTGCTTTGTACAGTTGCTTCATTAGCACTTCCGTTGCTTCTCTGGCTTCTTTCTTTTTCTTTCGGTCTTGTTCCACATGATACACCACATGGGCCAGGGAGGAACTCCATTCCAGTGTGCTCAGGCCCATTACATCTTCCAGTTGTTTTTGTACTTCTTCAGGAAGTGCTTTTCTCAAGATCATTTTAAAGAGACCTGTGCTTGCAGAGGATTCATCCCATGCCCCTCCGGTCTCTTCATGCCATTTGTCTTGGAACTCTTGCATGAATTTGGTTATATTTTATTCATCTTTTAATTTGATCGTCTCCAATTTCCCTGGATCCATTTTTGTTGGGTATTTTTCCCGTATTGCATTCCATGTTGCGTTTCTGTAATCTCCAAATGGTAGGTGGTCATACCTGAGATCGTCCAACATTTGTTTTATGTCTGCATTCTCCAGAATTTGTCCTGTTCTCCCTCTTCCAATTGTCTGACAGAGAATGGCTTTTATGTCTCCGACAGCCAGATGTTGTCCTGCAGTCTTTTCCTCGAATTGAGTTATCCATCTTTGTCCCCCATCACAGATGTTCGGCAATCTTTGTGTCATATCCATAAATGTCCAAGGTACATAATGCACTTCCTTTCCATTTACTGTTAGTGAGAACTGACGAACGGTCGTATACGTGCACTTCCTCAAGGATAGCATTGGTGTGTCTTGCCTGGGGTTGCTATCTTCATAGCGAACGGGCGGTTTGATTGTCCCCCTGTTGCATAGAACCCTTCCTTGTGGTGGTTCATCTTCTATGTTGATAAACACACTGTCTTTGGTATGTGTTAAATCCATTGCCTCCCCTGATGTATGTTCTTCAGTTTCTGGTGGTACTGTTCTCTCCAGTTGTGCTCTCAGGTCCTGTATTGTCGAATCAGACTGTTCCCATTCTTTCTGTGAGTGTAGGCCTTGTTCCATTTGTTGTTTTATGTCCTTTGCACATTCTATCTGTGTAGTGCCGCCTATCTGATGAGCCCATTTTGCAGCATTCAGAGCTGTTACCGTCATCCTCCATAGCTGATTCGTTGGTCTCTTTCTCTCTGTTGTACTCTTTCTTCCATCCGACATATTTCTTCCTCCATCTCTTTTATTACTTTTCCCCCCATCAACACTCCCCTTATGCATTATTCTCAAATCTCCCTCCACATGTATCATTTGACTGTCTTCTGACAGGTGAAAACAGGAGGGAATACCTGTTTCTTACTGCTTTCCTCTCACTTTACTTTTTTTTCTTGTTCTTGTTCTTTCATCTTATGTTCTTTTCGTCTTATTCAAACCATCGAACTATCTCTTCCTTTTGTTTAAGTTTCGCTTTTGCTTTTTCACCCTTTTTTGTCTCATACCAACATGCTAGTCTCTGCATCATTTTCTGACATATTTGTTCATTAAAGGTTCCTTCATTTGGCCATTGCAACTCTCCAGCTGTGATGTCATGCCATGTTTAGCAACATTTCCTAATATTTTGATCTTTTTTGTGCTATCTTATAATTATTTCTACTGGACGCTCCATCTTGTGTGTTCTTGTTTATTCTTCCCTAACTCCCAAGTTGCTTATTTGTTTTACCACTAAGGTATATTGATTTGGGGCTCGCCTTAAACTATATCTCGTGAACCACAACCCCTCTGCCGGCAGCCTGATTTCTACTAGATCAAAATCTTGATTAAATAACAGTGTCTGTACCAGTGGTTGCTCCACGGATACTATGTGACAAACTTCTGATATTTCTCTTATGTTCTCGTCTTCTTCAAGGTCTAAGTAGCGTGGTATAAACACGTATTGTGACATATGAATTTGCCTCTTACCTCCAGTTGGTATCTAGGTCTCAGTTCTGCTACTTAGGGTGCGATGGGTCTCTCTTCCCTTTCCCCACACTTCCTGTAGATTTTAACAATATTTACTCAATTTTAACAATGCAGACCACATTCATTTCCACATATCACATATATTACCTTATCCGTACTTCTCTTCAACTTCATTTCAACAGTGATCACTCATATTTCCTCTTATTTCAATCTCTTAAAGGTTTTCTACTCCCATATATGCTTAATCTATAAAGATGAGTCTTAGCCTGTTGTCTGCAAGAGTAGAGTTAGTTCTTTACTGTATACTTTCCCCCCCACCACACTCAAATAATTATTCAGCCCCTTATTTTACTCTCCCCGGACTCCACCATTTTCTTTCTGCTTCCCCACAAGTGTCTAATTACTCTCAACACTGGGGATACTTCAACTGCATGATTACTTCCAATCTTACAAATCTTATTGTTTTTAATTCAGTGTGCTTCTGTAGTGAACTGAGTAACAGTTTTCAACAATGTGGTATTTCCTGTTTTCATATATGCTCAAATATCCATAATGGTCTCTGGACTGATGTCCGCAAAAATAGAACTCTAATCTACACAGATTAATTTGTGTAATTAATTTTCCTCCTTTCTTAAATGCTTTCCTTAATATTCTGTGTGTGAAGGGGCTAAACTCTTCTATTCTAGGATGGTCTGTAGTATACACTAACCTAAAGCCTCTAAGCCCCAATGCTTCTAGGGAATCCCAATCATAATGTGGAACTGAGAAGTAGTAGATGTGAGACATATACAATATATCCAATATACAAATCAATCAATAGTAGATTAATTCAAAATCAATAAACTGACACAAGGTCATTCACTCAATCATATCATGATAACAGCACATACAGGAGCTTTTTAAGAGCGCTTGCCCTTTGGGAGCATTAACTCAAGTTGATATTCTTATATTCAATATTCCCATGCACACTTCAGTCTGCAGGGGGCAGCACAGAATCACACACAATTAACTCATAATAAACAGCTGGAGTCCAGCGTTGATTTCTGCTAGATGCTGACTGGACACACCCACACGCACACAAACCAGTGCCGGGGGAAAAAACCCCCACACATATAAGAATTCACACACACAAGGTCACATTGTCTTCTGAAACATAATTTTAGTGCATGCAGAAAAAATTAAAACCCCTAATTATCACTAAATTCACTTAATTTATGGAAAATAAGTGAAGGTCCAAATAGAAGGTCCCTTCTTCACACACTAATTTTTCTCAACAAAGGCTTAGTTTCTCTTTTTGGGTCGCACCTTCTACAACTGGGGTGATGACCAAACAGCCGGGAATATTTTCCAATAGTTTTGGAATATTTTTTGTTCTATTATTACTTACAGAAATAAGACTGTTCCAATTATCCATAAATAATTTTTTTCCACGTTTAAAATGCACATTCACACGTATCTAGAATGGAATGCCATGAAATGAGATGAGAACACACACACATCCCTCTGTCTCACAAACCATCAACAATAGATAAGCACACACTCACAGGCAGTGCCTGTCCTTGTCTCACACACACACAATTTTCAGACCAAGAGACATCTGGTAAACAAATCCATGGGTCATAGACAAATATCAGACATTACAGTGGAAATAATTTAAGCATACATAATGTTGGCTGCTCTGTAGTTTGTCAACACACTTATGTTTTTTTCTATTACATAAGAGTCTTCTGTCTCACACTTACACAACTATATCTGTTTTAACTGACTTCTTTTTCCCAATGCAAAGATTTTAATTCATACAGTCATACACACACATATGCAATTAATTTATACAATTACTGGCCAGAAAATCCACCTGTCTATCACAGGACTTTTTCTCTTATCCACCTGTCGATCACAGGACTTTTTCTCTTATCTTCTTAAATCCATTTCACACACATAATAATATGCACATTATACTATTACAACTGCTTCACCAAAGCTTTTCATTTTATCTTCTGGTATCTTTTGCTTTTCCCATCCACTGTTTCTCCAGAGGCTTTTCCCAATCAAAATTTTCTCTATATTAGCCTCTGGGGCCGTTCACTGGGGGCCCGAGTCCACCTCCTCTATCAGGGGCCTCCCCTCCTAGGCCGCAGAATAACTAATGCAGAACTTTGAATATCAAACAGGTGTCTGCTTACCTTTCTCCTATATGGCCAGTACCTATGGTCCACAGGATAGTGAGGCCCCAGTGAGGATCAGTTCTCCAGCCTCACCCAGTCCCTGTTCAGGCGCCAATAATATGGCGTTTTCTGCCACTGGATATACGGTAGCCTCTACACAAAACACTCTAAATAAAAAAATACTCATAACACAATAGATGAGAGAAGCAAAAATCAGATTTATTGCCCAAAAATATCAGCCAACATGAGATCAGTTCAAATGAGACGTCCCAGAAGTGATCTGCTCTATCCTGGGTTCGGTCTCTATTTATACTCTTTTCCCTCCTTCATGTCAAACTATATCCCATTATGTTTGGTTTTCAGAAAATCCAGCTACCATTAGCTTCAGAAAACCAGGTTTTTCAAGGTGAGAAGAAAAAAAAAAAAAAGACTCTCCCCCTTGTTCTCCTCCTTCTTTCCTTCTTGCCCTGCCCCCTATAAAAGACCTCTGTGGCCCAATTTACCAAAATGTCTCCCAGCAATCTAGACAAGCAAACCTTTCTCTGTGTTCTCTCTTTGGTTATCATATTAAATTGTTATTCTTCGCTTCAATTTTATCTCTTTACATAGGTAAGTATTGTTCTTATGTACTACAGATTCTGTGCATGATTTTAACATATTTTTGTGTTTTACACACTACTTAAAGCTCTATTATAGTCTAAGTCTTGAGATTACACATATTTGCTAGGATTCTAAGATTATGCTCACTGCTATAGGATTATGCTTTCATAGTGCTTTTTGCATATAATATAATATAATATAATATAATACAACACGTGTTGGTTTTCCCCCATTTTCCTAGCCTCTCATGGACATGTGTTATCAGCTGCAGTTGTTATGGCTTCACAAACTGACCTCGACATGTCCCGGGAGCTCTTCAGCCATGCACACCAATGCACGGCGAAGGGCCTATTTTTATATTATTCTACTCCTTAATAAACTACACTATGTTTTTACCTGGTCTTCTGTGTTTTTTATTTATATTTTATGCAAATTAATTCCCACAGCTTCAGTTTCAACTTACAGACTGAAGACTGAAAGTTCATGTTTCCCTCAATTATTACATGTTGCCCAGGACCCAAAGCAGCAAAACATCCCCACACCATCACACTTCCACCACCATGCTTGACCGTAGGTATGGTTCTTTTTGTGGAATTCGGTGTTTGGTTTTTCCAGATGTAACGGAACCCCTGTCTTCCAAACAGTTCCACTTTCAACTCATCAATCCACAGAACATTCTCCCAAAAGGTTTGAGCATCATCAAGGTGTGTTTTGGCAAAATTCAGATGAGCCTTAATGTTCTTCTGGGTTAGTAATTGTTTTCACCATGCCACCCTTCCATGGATGCCATTTTTGCCCAGTGTCTTTCTGACAGTGAAGTCATGAACAGTGACCATTATTGATGCAAGAGAGGCCTGTAGGTCCTTTTATGTTCTTGGCTCTTTTGTAACTTGCTGGATGAGTAGTATCTGTGCTCTTGGAGGAATTATGGAAGGTTGGCCACTTCTGGGAAGGTTCACTACTGTGCCAGGTTTTTCCATTTGGAGATAATGGCACTCACTGTGGTCCTTTGAAGTCCCAGAGCCTTTGAAATAGCTTTGTAACTGTGAAATATTTTCCTTATTTTCCATGATTATGATTCAATCATTTAAGTTCAGTGTGATTTTTGCTTACTCATGGTCTCATGATGTTTTGGGGTTTCTGTCCTTGATTATTTACAGTTACAATAAAAATTATTCAACCCCCATTGCAAATCAGGTCTATTGTCAACATTTACAGACTTTCAGCTGTTTCCAATGAACAAATCAAACAAAAGGAATTGAAATAGTTCAACACAATGAATGCTTCAAGTGCTTTCCCCAAATTCAACTGAAAATGCAACTTATAATGACTTCTCCAGTCTCAAAATTATTCAACCCCCTGAATAGAATCCCTCACAACAGCACAAATATGCAAAACAGGAGTTGTCTCAAGCAGACCTGATGCAACTAATCAAGAGCTTCATTAGTTGCACCAGGTGTGCTTGAGCTGGAACACATGAAATACCTGAACTGGCTAGGGGTTTGTTGAGTGTCACGTTTGACGGCATGTTAGAAATATGGCCACTGTAGGTCAAAAGAATCGTCCAAAAAGTTAAGAGAAGAGATCATCACCCTTCACAAACAAAGAACAGGATACAAAAAGATAGCAAAGGCACTGAATGTTCCTAGAGACACCATTGGAAGCATAGTTCGCAAGTTCAAAGTTAAGGGAACAGTGGTTACACAATCTGGACAGGGCAAAAAAAGGAAGCCATCAATGGCTGCAACCAGATTTCTGAGAAGGCAGGTTGTGTAAAACCCAAAAGTGACTGCAAAAGACCTGCAGCAAGACTTGGTGGCAACAGGCACTGAGGTTTCAGTGAGCACAGTAAGGCACATACTAAACACAGAAGGTTTCCATTCCAGAACTCCAAGATGTTTTTGCATTCTCTGCATCCTTTGCTTTGTATCCTCTGGCACTGAAAACCTGCAGTGTGTGGAAGGCAATATGGATTCACTGAAGTATCAGGAAATTCTAGGAGAAAACATCATGCCATCTGTGAGGAAGCTGAAGGTTGGGCATCACTGGACCTTCCAACAGGACAATAATCCCAAGCATACTTCAAATTCCACCAAGGCTTCATTGCAGAAGTCATCCTGGAAGATTCCAACAGTCACCTGACTTGAACCCCATATAAAATCTTTTGTGAGATTTGAAGAAGGCGGTTGCAGCACGCAAACCTAAGTGCATTTTACTTCTGGTGATGCTGAAGCATTCTGATCATCCAGAAAAGATTTATATCAGTTCCTGGTGTAGTTGGCAGGATAGGATGTACTCCATCTGATGACCCAGATGACAGATGACAGCATCACCTACCTGACCTGACCTACCTGGTGATCCTGTCCCTGGTGGTTTTGAGACAAGCATTTGTCAGCACTGGTGAGTGAGTGGGTCATCCTATCCAAAGAACTAGTTGGATGTTTGACGAATCAGTTTAGTGGAGCTAGCTAAAATAAGTGAGTTTGACTTAAAAGAAGTTTAGTCAAAGTTTCTCGATTGAATGGGTTGCGTTGTTTATTTTGGTAATGACCATGAGTGTTCAGGATCCTAAGGGTGTTGGACAGAATCCCTCACCAGCTGTTTTCTTGCCTTATGCTGCTAACACTAATTTTGAGAAAGAGCTAGGGCAAATGCTAGATAAAGTGTGTGGAAAGAATGTATGTTAGAATGTATGTAAAGATCTTGGTATTTCAGAACAGACAGTGTGGAGTACAGAGCAATGTTTTTCAGCTCTGGAGGAGTGTGTCAATCGTAAAGACCCTGAGGCAGCGGTGCAAGTGTTTTGACAATGGCATGTTTTCCTAATGCAAGATAGGGATGAGAAAATCGCTACACTTACGCAGGAATGTGCTAATCATAAACGTGCCGCGATCTCCACTGAAAAAATTTGCAAGCAGCTCTAATAACTCTCGCCAGGCTAAAGTCGAGGTTTTGGAAAAACAAACATTGTCTTCACCTAAATCAACCAAACCAAAGAGGCTGTATCCAGCTCTTAAGTATTCTAAAAGTTGAGCCAGGTGACTCTGGCTTAGATCCAGCGGCCACTGGCATAGCACTGATGTCGATTAAAGAATCAAAGCCAAAAGGGCAGGAGGAGGCTAAAGTGACGATAAAATATTGGCCACTGAGCCCTGAGCAAGTAGATAAAATGGCATTTTAAACATCTAGAGAAATGGGCATGGGTCCATTTCTGACTTTGATGTCATATAAAATCCAGTTGTACAACCTTCATCCTTTGGAAGTTATTGCCATATGCTCTCAAATATTTCTGTCTACTGAAGTGAAGAAGTTGACTGATTTTTACAATGACTGTGAAGGAAAACAGTCACTCACGTCGGTCAGAGGGGTACAGAAATGTATGGAGGGTATCCTTGATCGCATTCCTGGTTTTGTGGACAGTACTCAGCATTGGCATAAAACTGTTGAGTGTCAACAAAGTAAAACCGAGTCTGTAATGGAATACACTCAGCGTTATAGTAAGACATTCATGCTGTATGGGGATATGAGATGAGTTCCATTTCTGATGTTCTTGGAAGCCGTGTTCCCATTAGTTAGTGGCCTGATGGTTTGAAATCTGACTTACGCAAGGTGCTGCCGATTTTGAAACCCACCTGGCGTACCTTACACCTCAGTGATCTTGCTGATACTCTTTCGGCTTATGAAAAAGATTCAAACGTAAAAGTTCATGTGTCCGCTATGATGCAAAGCGCCACTAATGTGACTGTTCAATCTGTTCAGCAAGATGTGTGTCGGTACTGTCATAAGCAGGGACACTGGGAGCAACCATGTCGTAAAAAGAAAGCTGATCTGAGGAGGAGTGAGAAATGCGCTCCCAATTCCAGAGTCCCTCAGCCTGACTCACTGGGCGGCGCTATCTCGCTGGTGACGGTGGGGCAAATAATTCAGCTGTTACAACGCGCCTCACATTCAGATTCGTTTCCTCCCCCTCCCCCTTCTGCTCCTCATACTTTTTAGAGATGTCTGCTGTGAGAGCCTTTTTGCAGCCAATTACACACAAGCAAGATAACCGATTGTATGTGAAAATCACTGTGAATGATCATGAATGCAGCTTTTTGATTGACACTGGTGCAGAAGTATCAGTCATTCCTATTGAGATGGCTAGAGATTTTGGTCTTCGTTTAACCAGAACAAATGTTATTATCTCTGGTGGGACTGGAGAAAATTCTCACGTTTACATGACTGAACCTGTTTGTTTATGTTTTGGTCCTAATTCACTTGACAACTCTCTTATGGCAGCACAGATTAGCACCTCTACTACTTTGGGCATTGATGTTATCTCACAATTACACATGCAATTGGATTTTCAACCAGCTAAACTGAAACACTCTGTTCTTGCAGTTCAGGTGTCAGATCCCTTGATCGCTAATCATCCTATTTGGGCTAAGGATAAGAATGACTGCAGGCTACTAGTCATAGAACCAGTATGTCTTACAGGTACATCTCCTCCCATTTCAAGGGAAGCTACTGAGGGAATTCGGCCTATAATTGCTGATTTGATCAACTGAGGCATTCTTGTCAAAGCATGCAGTTCCTCCTCTTCTCCTCTCTGGCCTGTGAGGAAAGGCCAGGTGTTGCTAGCACCTGTATTGATCGTATTCCACCACGTGTAGCTGACCCAAGCACCATTTTTGATGGCATTCCAAATTCATGCACAGTGTTCTCAGTTATTGATATGGCTAATGGTTTTTGGTCTGTGCCTTTACATCCAGCTAGCCAGCCATGGTTAGCTTTCTTCATGGTTAGCTTTCTTCCAGCCATGGTTAGCTTTTGGTGATCAGTATCAGTGGACACGACTCCCACAGGGCATCCACAACAGCCCTACATTGTATCATCAGGTGTTAAGGTGCCATCTGTCAGAGCCAGAGTGTCCAGTTAAAGATTCAGTGGTCCTTCAATATATCGTTAATATTCTTTTAGCCTCACCTGATATGGAAGTGCATAACAGAGTTTTGTTAGCATTGCTTACACATCTTAGTACCCATGGTCATAAAGCTAATATTTCCAAAGCTCAACTAGCTGAATGTATATGTAATGGGTGTGCAGGAGAGCATGAGTAAAGGGGCCCCACAAGAGATGCACTGATAAGGCACTGATAAATGGGCAGAGGGAAAGCAGAGGGAAATGATCTCACACACACACACACACACACACACACACACACACACACAGACGTAGTGTCACAGAGTGTAGAGGAGGCCTTTTATTGACAGGGCTTATGCAAAGTGAATATTACAAAGAAATATTACTTTTCATAGTGTTTTCCAGTATGTCAAACAGGGCACAAAGTTTACTTGTTAACTCACCAGGGGAATTGTGTGGTTTGCGTGCTTTTAGATAAGGTAAAAGTATAAGAGGTATACAAGTATAGAGGTGTTTGAGTCCCTTGGGATGAATAAACAGGAGTTTGCATGGTAGCATCCACCATCTTGACCTTGGATGCTGGCCCTTTCATGCGAAAAACAGTGTTCCACAAAGAACTTAGGGTTGATTGAATCTAATCAGTAAGGCACACAGAGTACAGATGAGTCAATGAATAACTATAGCATATGGCCATAGGAGCACATAATACAGTTAGGCAGGTAGTTTGAATTTGTGAGCTAGCTGGGTCAATGTAGGTGGAGAAGTAGAGAATATCCTGCATTGTTTTGGTCAGCCAGCCAGGAGTCGTTGTTAGATCCAGACCAGACAACCTTGGCCAATCATAGGAAAAGGTAAGCAGAACACCTGTTAAATCAAAGTTTCTGCAGTAGCTTTGTGTGGTCTGTGAGGGCAGGGGAACCCCACTTTTGGGACAGATCAGTTCCGTGACCCTCCTTAAAAGAACCTAGTAAACTAAAAAACTAAAAGAAAAGATACAAAGATGTGTTTTTCTAGAATAAAAATGACTGGTTTGAGATGAGAATATACCCGTTTGCAAACGGGTCTGTGTAAAGTATATATCGGCACATATATACTGTTATATTGATGAAATGTACAATGTGTACATTTATGCTTAAGAGCAGATTGTGACTCCAACCTGTGGATACCGCTGTCCTTAGAGAAACAGGTCTGCATGGGCAGGTTAGTGATAGAAAAAAACCTGTGAATACCGCTGTCTAGTGAGAAAGGTCTGAACTGACAGGTTATGAGTAGAAAAACCTGTGGATACTGCTGTCTTTAGGAAGACAGGTCTGTACGGACAGGTTAACCTGTGGATACCACTATCTCTAGGGAGTTATGTCTTCTCAGACAGGTCAGCACTAGAAAAACCTGTGGATAGCACTATCTCAAAGGGGATAGGTCTGCACGGACAGGTCACTGTTAGGAAAACCTGTGGATACTGGTGCCTTTAACGAGGCAGATTGGAACAGACAGGTCACCGGTGTTTTTAAGTATTGTTTTAAGTAGTGTTTTTTGGCATTGTTTTTAAAGCATTGTTTTAAGTTTCTTTTTAAGCATTGTTTTTAGGTACTGTTTTTAAGTATTGTATCTGAGTAATGTGCTAGAGCATTGTTTTAAGTATTGCTTTAAGTACTGTTTTTAAGTATTGCTTTTTCTGAGATACTGCTGTGGTGGGCAAAAGGTGCCTACACAGGACTGTATGGTCAGGATAGTGAGAGTCTAGGTAAATAAGGGATAAGGGAATGTTAGTCCAACATTAGAACGTGTGAAGTTGTATGAAAAGGGTGAGTGAATGCGGATTTATGTTATAGTATTGTGTAAATCGGTAGATGCGGGTGTACTACCAGTTGATTCCCCTGCTATTGCCTCTAGTTCAAGTTCAAGTTCAGTTTATTTGTATAGCGCTTTTAACAATGGATATTGTCCCAAAGCAGCTTTACAGAAGTATATAGATTCAGGACATAGATTTTAAATTTATGAATTTATCCCCAATGAGCAAGCCAGCGGCGATGGTGGCAAGGAAAAACTCCCTGAGATGATATGAGGAAGAAACCTTGAGAGGAACACCGGATAGTGCAATTATAAGTAAATAAATCTCTTCTATAAATGTACCAGTACCACACGGTCAAATAGTAGTTGTGAGACCATGAAAAATTCATTACAGTTTTTATATGAAGTCTGTTTTGTTGAACTTCACCACTGTAATCTCAATGATCTTTAGGCTGCACCGTGTGGGGCCATCCTCAGCAGCAGCATGTGACTTCCAATTGATGAGATCTCCAACCAGAAGTAGAGCATCAGGATGGATCGGACAGGTCCAGAGAGCAGAAGGGGTCGGGATCACTGGCATCTCAGGAGTATCATGTGAAGCTGAACAGAAGGGGAGAGGGAGAGGGAGAGAGAGAGAGGGAGAGGGAGAGGGAGAGATATGCTTATTGTCCCGTACTGGTTAGGGACAGTGTACTTTGCGTAAGTGAAAGCAGGGACTCCGGCAAGACTAGCTATGACAGCATAACTAAAAGGGAGAGCCAGAAGGTAACACAGACATGAGGGCTCCCTGGAACAAGGTGGCCAGCCACCCCACCACCAACATACCTGGGTGGACGCGTGAAGGTGGGGGGGGGGGGGGGGGGTGACAGCATCCAGACATCCCAGCTCACCACAACACACTATGCCTGTGAGACCTCTAGATCTGCTCCTTTACCTAAGGACAAAACTATTCCCGAAAGGCTTGATTAAACAAATATGTTTTCAGCCTGGACTTAAACACTGAGACTGTGTCTGAGTCCCAAACACTAATTGGAAGGCTGTTCCATAACTTTGGGGCTTTGTAAGAGAAAGCTCTTCCCCCTGCTGTAGCCTTCACTATTCGAGGTAGCGACAAATAGCCTGCACCTTTTGATCGAAGTAGGCGTGGCGGATCATAAAAGACCAAAAGTTTGCTTAGGTACTGTGGCGCGAAGACATTTAGCACTTTATAAGTCAATAGTAGTATTTTATAATCAATGCGAAATTTCACTGGGAGCCAATGCAGTGTGTGCATAGGGCTGATGTGGTCATATCTTCTAGTTCTTGTAAGGACTCTTGCAGCTGCATTCTGGACTAACTGGAGTTTGTTTATGCTCCTACTGGAACATCCAGACAGTAAGGCATTACAATAATCCAACCTAGAGGTGACGAAAGCATGGACTAATTTTTCTACATCATGTAGTGACAATATATTTCTTATCTTAGCGATATTTCTGAGGTGAAAGAAGGCTATCCTAGTAATATTACCTACATGGGTGTCAAATGAAAGACTGGTGTCAATAATCACACCAAGGTCTTTTACTGCTGCACATGATGAAACAGAAAGGCCATCCAGAGTTACTATATAATCAGAAAACTTACTTCTAGCTGTGGTCCTAGTATAAGTACTTCTGTATTGTCAGAATTTAGTAAGAGGAAGTTAATGAGCATCCACTGTCTAATGTTCTTTACACATTCCTTGACTTTATTAAACTGGTGTCTGTTATCTGGCTTTGCTGAAACATACAATTGTGTGTCATCAGCATAACAGTGGAAGCTAATTCCATGTTTACGAATAATTTGACCCAGAGGTAGCATATATATTTAAAAAAAGCAGTGGGCCTAAACAGAACCTTGCGGAACACCAAACTTTACCTCAGTATGCATAGAGAATTCACCATTTACATCTACGAACTGATGACGATCAGTCAAATAAGATCTGAGCCAGGAGAGAGCCGTTCCCTTAATGTCAACAGCGTTTTCTAGTCTACCAAGGAGAATAGTATGATCAGTTGTTTCAAAAGCTGCACTAAGGTCAAGCAACACAAGCATGGAGACACAACCCTGTTCAAAGGCCATCAGTAGGTCATTTACCACTTTAACCAGTGCTGTCTCTGTGCTATGATGAGGCCTAAATCCTGACTGATATATTTCATGAATGTTATTCCTATTTAGGTACGAGCATAGCTGCTGTGCTACAACCTTTTCTAAGATCTTGGGGATAAAGGGGAGATTTGATATTGGCCTATAGCTGGACAATTGACAGGAGTCGAGGTCAGGTTTTTTAATCAGGGGTTTGATAACTGCTAGTTTAAATGATTAAGGTACATAATCAGTGCTAAGGGAAGAGTTGATTATTTTTAGAAGCAATCTAGGGTCGACAGAGGAATAGGTGTAGCACAATCCTGAAATTGTAATATAGTGATCACGGCCACTATAAGGGAACAGTGGGTTACTGACCATTTCATAGCAATACCATGGTATACTGAAATTAGGATAGAATAGGTCATAGAATATGAAAGAGTGACCAGTTGCTGGTCACATGAAAGTGAGAACACAGTACTGCAGTTCCTGAATGCTAATGTGGGGTTTGACTTGGTCTGGTTAGAGAAATACATTCTGGGATACAGCGTGACAAGGTTTAGCTTAATACCATCAGATGTTGATTGTACTATAGTGTGTACAAGATACTTTGGAGAGCCATTGATAAGTGCAGTTTTTAAACTGGTGGGAGCACCAGAAGACCTGCACATTTAGAATTAGGATCGTTGATCCCTCAGTACTATGTCGAAGGATGCCGCATCAGGAGGTTTTTTTCCATTTTAGTATGCAATAGGGCAGTAATTAACAGGTTCTGTGCTATCTGTCTTTCAGACATGGTGTCAAATTGTAGAGCGGCGTGAAGAGACCAAAGACAGGAGAGAGCAGAGAAAATATTTTTGTTCACCGTGGGAATAATTTTTACTCTGAGTGTGATGTGTTCTCTCTGGTGGACGTGTATTCTGTGTTTGCCAGGGTGTGAGAAGGTTAATGGCACTGAGCAATATACAGGTGCATCTCAATAAATTAGAATGTCGTGGAAAAGTTCATTTATTTCAGTAATTAACTCAACTGTCCGATCAGAAGTCTTCCCCATGATTGTGTAGCCTAGTGAACCAAACTGAGAGACCATTTTGAAGGCTCTGGAAACCTTTGCATGTGTTTTGAGTTGATTAGCTGATTGGCATGTCACCATATTCTAATTTGTTGAGATAGTGAATTGGTGAATTTTTGTTAAATGTGAGCCAAAATCATCACAATTAAAAGAACCAAAGTCTTAAACTACTTCAGTCTGTGTGCACTGAATTTATTTAATACACGAGTTTCACAATTTGAGTTGAATTACTGAAATAAATGAACTTTTCCACGACATTCTAATTTATTGAGATGCACCTGTATTTGCTGAGACTAAAGGAATAAGAACACATTTTTGGGACAAAAGACTCTTCAGAGACAAAAGTGGGGTTGAAAGGTGGTAATCAGAGGAAATAATTGTAGCTAAATTGTGGTGTATACCTAGGTGGCACAACTTAGATGATTTACAGGTTGAATTTCCTGAGGTCGATTGGGCTGAAACACTGAGAAGTCATTGGAAACCTAGGCTGCTTAGTGCGATATTGCAAAGGTTAGTGGAAGATCCAAGGTCAACTAAGGCTGCCATCTCCTTATTTGAATTCATAAAGGATCCAGACAACGAGGACAGTGAACCACTAGTAGATCCATTTCAGGACAGACCTAGCCAATACAATTATTGCTCATGTTAGGTCGCGACAGGAGCGCGACTCCAATTCCTAGCTTCCCCAGCGTTTGGCAAACATGGCCGCCGCGAACTCAACTTCCCGGCAGGCACAGCGGTCTTCTAACATGGCCGCCATGGACTACACCTCCCAGAACACTCATACATTCCCACGCTCACAGTCACCCTCATTTTAATTACACACGCCTGTTTCCAATTTATGTTCATGCACCAGTACACCCTATTTAAGGACTTTTGTTTTTCAGCCACGATGCGAGGTATTGTTTGTTCACGTTAAGTTTGCACATACTGAGCGCTATATATATCGGACTGTTACACTGGTTTTTGAACCCTGTTTGGACTTTTCGTACTGTGGATTATCGCTTTGCCCTTGAGGATTATTACTGTTTGCCTGTGTTTTGAACTCTGCCTGTTTTGACTACTCTTTGGATTGTGTTTTTGATTGGAATTAGCTATTTATCTGCTATTCCTAATAAACTGATGAAATTCATCTCCGCACTTGCATCCTGCCTCGTTCTGGTTACATAACAGAATACCTCGCCACCTATGGATGCAGCGAGCGAATTTCGTCAAGCCATTACGGCTCACGGACAACTCCTCAGTGAGCAACGGCAATGCTTGGGGGGAGTCGACAAGGCTCTGCAGTGCCTCTCCCAAGCGATTGCCTCGGGGACGCTGTCCACCATGCCTGCTTCCGCGGCGACACCTCAGTTCCCCATACCTATGCCAGAGAAATATGCCGGCGACCCAGCACAATGTAAGGGATTTATGCTTCAATGTCAACTTTATTTCTCATGTCTCAGGAATATATCTGACACACAAAATATATCGCTCTTTATGACCCTGCTCACAGACAAGGCGCTGAAATGGGCTACAGCGGTGTACGAATGAGGCGGAGAGCCTTTAGCCTCGTACTAGCGATTCACCACTATGTTCCGGCGCGTCTTTGCTCATTCCCCAGACTATCAGGAGGTGGGCGAGCGTCTGCTCACCCTTCGACAAGGCTCCCGTCACGTCGCCGAATATGCACTGGAGTTCTGGACGATCGCAGCTGGTAGTGGATGGAACGACGTCGCACTCAAGGCCGTCTTCTGTCAGGGACTCGACGCAGCCATCGTTAAGGAAATGGCGTGTCACGACGAGCCACTCTCTCTGGATTCGCTCATCGATTTGGTGATCCGGCTCGATCAGCTACTACACAGCCGGAGCTTCGTTCGGAGCTGTCTGGAAACGCTCCCAATACCTGCAGAACCCATGCAGCTCGGTCACGTCAGGCTCACTCAAGAGGAGCGTGAACAGCGACATCTCTGTCTCTACTGTGGCCAACCTGACCGCCACATCCGTGATTGCCCGGTCCACCCCTCACACAACCCTGCCGCGAGGGGTGGCCACTGCACCCGTTCATCACCGGTGAGTCAAACACAAAACTTTATCCTTCATGCCTTAATGCTACCGGTCATACTTGAACATTCAGGCACTTTTTCTCATCTTACAGCACTGCTCGACTCTGGGGCGGCAGGCAATTTCATAGATGAGGAAACCGTACGTCAGCTTGATCTACCTACCAGTCCCCTATCATCACCTCTTCAGGTTCAAGCTAGACGACACCCCCATTGGAAAAGGTCTCATTACACACCGTACTCAACCTCTCCGACTCCAGGTCAGCGCACTCCATCAGGAGGACATCCAATTCTGGGTAATCCCCTCCGCCCGACATCCCATCATTCTGGGGCTGCCCTGGCTGGAACTTCATGACCCTCAAATCTCCTGGGCTAACAAACAGATTATGGGCTGGTCCAGACATTGCCAACAACACTGTCTCATGACTCCCACACTGATTGTCTTGGCCACCACCATCGAACGTCCCGAAACTACTTCCAAGGTCCACATACCCCCTGAATACTGGGACCTCAAGGAAGTATTTAGTAAAGCCAAGGCTGGTGGTCTTCCTCCGCATCGCCCCTACGATTGCGCAATCGATCTGCTCCCCGGTATGACGCCACCTTGGGGTCATGTCTACCCTCTGTCACAGGCTGAAAGCCGGGCAATGACAGAGTATATCCAGGAGGCACTCCAACAGGGTTACATCTGCCACTCCACGTCCCCAGCAGCCGCCAGCTTCTTTTTAGTGGCCAAGAAAGGAGGGGGCCTCCGCCCATGCATTGACTACCGAGGTCTGAATCAGGCCTCAGTGAAGTACCCCTACCCACTTCCACTCATCCCCTCTGCCCTGGAACAACTAAGGGACGCAAAGTTTTTTTTACTAAACTGGACTTGCGCAGTGCGTATAACCTGGTGCATATACAGGAGGGAGACGAGTGGAAAACCGCTTTTAGCACTGCTAATGGCCACAATGAATACCTCGTTATGCCGTATGGGCTCACTAATGCTCCTTCAGTGTTCCAAAATCTTATTAATGATGTGCTACGAGATATGCTGGGAAAATTCATGGTGGCCTACATTGACGATATTTTGGTTTATTCTCCTGATTATCAAACTCATGTCTCTCACGTCCGTCAAGTTCTTCAGAAATTGCTCGCTCACCAGTTATATGTCAAAGGAGAAAAGTGTGAGTTCCACCAACAAACCACCACCTTCCTGGGAAATGTGATTAGCCCTGAGGGGGTCGCTATGGATCAGAGTAAAGTTAACACAGTCAACCAATGGCCCACACCTACCACCATAAAGGATCTACAATGCTTTCTTGGCTTTGCTAATCTCTACAGGCGCTTCATTCGAGGCTTCAGCTCTATCGTCTCACCCCTCACAACCCTTCTACATGGTGGGCCACGCCGTCTGCAGTGGAACGAAAAGCCGCTATGTCACGACTTAAAACCGCCTTCACCACGGCACCCATTCTCAAACATCCCAATCCATCTCGTCTTTTTGTGGTAGAGGTGGACGCTTCTGAGACTGGGGTGGGGGCCGTACTGTCCCAGCGTTTTGGAGAGAAGCCTAAACTACACCCCGTGGCCTTCTTCTCCAAGAAACTAACCCCAGCTGAATGTAATTATGATGTGGGCGATAGGGAACTCCTAGCCCTCAAACTGGCACTGGAGGAATGGCGACATTGGCTGGAGGGGGCAGACCACCCTTTTCTTGTCTTTACAGATCACAGAAATCTAGAATACTTATGCACTGCTAAACATCTGAACCCACGTCAAGCCTGCTGGTCCCTGTTTTTTGCCTGGTTCAGATTCACCCTTTTGTATCGCCCAGGTTCAAAAAATGCTAAGGCTGATGCATTATCCCGTATGTTCTCCAAAGAACCCAAATCCACCAGTTATGACCCTATCTTACCTCCATCCTGCCTGGTCGGGGCCGTCCAGTGGGAATTAGACCACCTACTAGCTCAGGTCCCTCGCAGTCAAATTCCCTCTGCCTGCCCTCCAGCCCTAACCTTCGTCCCGCAGGCCTTCCGGGACCGTTTAATAAAGTGGGCTCACACCGCTTCTGGCACAGGTCATCCCGGGGTTCAACGCACATACCACCTGTTAAAGCTCAAATATTGGTGGCCCCGCATTCTGCATGATATCCAACAAGCTATCAGGTCATGCAGTACTTGTGCCCAATCCAAGGTTCCCAGAGCACTTCCCTCAGGTAAACTCATGCCACTACCTATTCCACAACGTCCCTGGTCACACCTTGCCATTGACTTTATCACTGATCTCCCTAATTCACTGGGCAATACAACTATCTTGGTCATTATAGACCATTTTTCCAAATCCCTACGCCTCATCACTCTCTCTACTCTCCCATCAGCCTTTTACATAGCAGAGCTCCTTTTTCCCACGTCTTTCGGTATTTCGGGTTGCCAGAAGATAAATTTAGCGATCGGGGCCCACAGTTCACTTCACAAGTATGGGCAGGTTTTATGGAGAAGCTAGGGGTTAACGTTAGTCTCACCTCAGGTTATCACCCTGAGTCCAATGGCCAAGTGGAACGAGCCAACCAGGAAGTGACTCGTATGCTCCGTTCGTTCTGCTCTAAAAACCCATCTGACTGGTCTCGTTTTCTGCCCTGGGCAGAGTATGCTCAAAATTCCCTTCGTCACTCCACCACAAAACTTATTCCCTTCCAGTGTGCTCTGGGATACCAGCCACCATTGTTCCCATGGAATGCCACAGCCACCGATGCCCCGGCCGTAAATGAGTGGTTTGAACGCAGCGAACAAGTCTGTGCAGCTACTCTAGAACAAGCAGTTCATCAGACAAAAACACAGACTGACCAACACCAACAAGCCACTCCTCAGTATCAGCCAGGAGACCAAGTGTGGCTCTCAACCAGAGATCTGAGACCTAATCACCCGTGCAAAAAGCTTTGTCCCAAGTATACCGGCCCCTTCAAGATTCTGAAACAAATAAATGACGTAACCTACAAGTTGGCCCTACCTCCTCACTGGCGCATAGTCCCATCATTTCATGTATCCCTCCTAAAACCCATGCACTCAGGTACTCTTGCCACTGAACAGCCCAGCAACACACCACCGCCTCCACTAGAAATCAATGGACAATCAGCATACTGGATACGAGACATCTTAAAGTCTCGTAGCCGTCAAGGACGGCTCCAATACCTTGTAGACTGGGAGGGGTACGGCCCGGAGGAACAAAGCTGGGTCCCAGTGCAGGACATTCTGGACCCCAATCTCATTCAAGATTTCCACCGGAATCATCCTGAATATCCCTCACCTCGACCCAGGGACCATCCTCGTCTGGATAAGGCTCCCAGAGTGAGCCCTTTGGGGGGGGGGCTCTGTTAGGTCGCGACAGGAGCGCGACTCCAATTCCTAGCTTCCCCAGCGGTCGGCAAACATGGCCGCCGCGAACTCAACTTCCCAGCAGGCACAGCGGTCTTCTAACATGGCCGCCATGGACTACACCTCCCAGAACACTCACACATTCCCACTCTCACAGTCACTCTCATTTTAATTACACACACCTGTTTCCAATTTATGTTCATGCACCAGTACACCCTATTTAAGGACTTTTGTTTTTCAGCCACGATGCAAGGTATTGTTTGTTCACGTTAAGTTTGCACATACTGAGAGCTATGTATATCGGACTGTTACACTGGCTTTTGAACCCTGCTTGGACTTTTTGTACTGTGGATTATCACTTTGCCCTTGAGGATTATTACTGTTTTGATGTGTACCGAACTTTGCCTGTATTTTGGATTTACTCTCTGGATTCCCTCTGACATTACTGTTTTCCTGTGTTTTGAACTCTGCCTGTTTTGACTAATCTTTGGATTGTGTTTTTAATTTGAATTAGCTATTTATCTGCTATTCCTAATAAACTGATGAAATTCATCTCCGCACTTGCATCCTGCCTCGTTCTGGTTACATAACAGCTCATGCCTAACTGCAATAGTCACAGTAGAGCTCAGGAAGGTAGAGTGGGAAAGGGGATCTACTGTATCTATATTAGTAGACAAAGTCAACTCACTTGTAGAGAGATACAGGAGAAGGAACCGAGTCAGGCCAGCAGTGACAGTTAAACGGATAAATGTTCATTTAGTCTGTCCGAGACATAATCAAACCTAGGGGAAAGGAGTTGCGCCCACAGGGCCACAGGATGTGGTCACGGGTAAACTGGGAAAATCTAACAAACACACACAAACACAAGGTGGAGGTCACACTAACAAACAGAATGTGCAGGCGTCAATGCCCTTCTACAAAGCTAAACATGTTCATCAAAAAGGATAACGGAAAATATTAAGGCACTTTATAATAATTTCTAACACATTTCCCTCCTTTTATCATTTTGATAACCCACACTTACACTCTCAGAATGTAACATCAGCAGTGCACCTTCCCCGCACTACGGGGCTTTGAGTGTACTCCGTCATTCATCTAAGGTTAAAGATTTATTTGGGTTTAAAGATAACACAAGCATTGGAAAAGACTAAATACTGCGTTTTTTGTGAGGGATAGGCCCCTGAGTTTAAGCATTGGAAAGGTAGTTTAGCATGGAGGAAAACAATGCAAATTAACTCAGAAACACATTATTTTACTTATTCTAGGTCAATGTCAGTGTCCTTAAAAAAGGGCTGAAACTCAGAGGGATCATACTGGGATGGGTCTGGTGGCCAGTCTGGGTACGGATCCCATTCTTCATCCTTCTTCAACAGCCGATATGAGGGGACGAAAACATGGCCACTGTGGCTCGTTGGATCAGATGGGTAATACAGGTCATGATACATGGAAATAGCATCAGCATTATAATTACTACAACTATGATTGGGAGAAGTGTGTGTGCCAGCCAATATTCCCAGCCTCCCCCACAGGTTCTAAAACCAAGAGAACCAGGAGTTATTGGCAGGTGGTGGTGAGGCGATGGCATGCCTCATATGGTCCAACACATTGGATATGTTACCAGAAAAATCAGGCACATTAAAACAGCATGATGTTCCCAACATCTTACACACGCCTCCCTTTTCTGCTGTTAACATATCTAACACTAATCTGTTCTGTATTAGAGCCTGCCTAGTAAGACGCAGTTCAGGGTTCATAAGCTCAAAGTTGGCGAGTGTCAACACGCTGTAGGTCAAGTAATTGATTTTGCTGAGGGCGGCAGCCGTGCCTCCCCGTAGGAACAGGGACCATCCCACGTTAGCTCCTGGGCTGGTCCATGGGTCTGCTAACATGTAACCATTCCATTTGTTCAATGTAGATCTCCTCTTCCGTGTTGGTTGGCTCTGTCCTTCAGGTCTGAATACTGTTTTGCCGGTGGACATGACTGTGGGGTAGCAGCATCCTTTCCATGTCCTGGGTGGCAAGTTATAATACGCTTGTTGACCACACACCCAAACTACAGCTGGGGTGGTGTCCATGACTGTGAAAGGGCAGCCAGCATGTGTTTGGGTACCATTTTTCATTGCTCCCGTGCAATTTTCGGTGTTGTTGGTGAGGTGGATATGTCTCAGGCATTGTGACGTGCCCACATTCACTTTTCCTTTGTCTGAGCACATGCATGTTTCCGCCTGTTCTGCTATAATTCGCAGAGAGTAGTTAAAACGTGGGGATGGCCCTGCCGTTGCTGTTATCTTATTCAATCCCATGGTCATATTCATCCCCTTTTCCAAATTTTCTCCCATTAACACTATGCTAATCATACTTCGTGGAAGGCTCCCTTGCATACTTGTGTCTTTTACCATGTCCGTAGTTAGGGCTTGAGTTTTCCATTGTTGACTCAGTTGTAGACAGATCCAGCAGCTTTCATTAGCTATTACTTCGCTCTGCAAAAGTGCTAGGGTGCACGCCTGATTTCCATCGCATCTGGCTCTTGCTGTTCTAGCTTTCAGCTGGGCCTCTGTAAGGTTCATGTTAACAGTTAACATTCTCATGGTGTTTCTTCTTGGATGTCATCCTCTGTAGCTAGAGGCATTACGTCCTGTATTACTTTCTCAATTGGGGTCCTTTTGGGTTGGGGCTGAGTCTGAACGGTTACCCAATTCCATGCCGTGTCTACTCCAGCCATCTCCGTCATGCTCCAATAGTGCCCTGCATCGGCCTTGGTTACTTTGACATTTTGAGACCTGACATCCATTTCTCCTGTTCATGGTCCCCCTTGTACTGCAGATGATTAAGTGCCAGTCATTCCAGCCACACGGCGACTTACATAAGTAATGCTCGTACCCATGTCCCATAATGCCTGTGTGGCATTCAATCTTTCCTGTGGTGTCGTCCATTAACATGAACGTGTCTCTTTGGCTGTGACATCTTAGGGCCAGGGCTGTTAGCATGAACAGGGCGGCGTTTGGGAGTCTCATCATGGTTGGTTCTGTCGAGTAGTTGGCGTTTCTCCTGAAAGTCACATGCCTTGCACCATAGGGAGTGGCCAAACAGATGACAAAACCAGCTTTTGGGTACGGGCATGCTCATATGGGGTTAATTTGCTTCGTGGGGACCCTTCACTCGTCTTGATGATTATCGGTGCTAGGAGTGCAGGCACTGCCCTCTCACACTCCTCCCACCTCACCGGAGCTTGGGGACACCACGTTCTGTTTTCTGAACAAAGGCCCCCCACGACGTTCAGCTCTCGTCGATAATGATGTCCTTGAGGTCTTTGTGTTCCACCTCAAACACTTGTTCCACATATCTAGTGCCCCTGAACTGATCAGTTACTGGGTTGGTTGTGGCTACTGACACTTCAGCCATCAATGTGTACTTTTGTCTGGGTCTTGTCGTGTCTGTAAATGGATGTCTTTTCACAATCACTTGCCTGGCGATGACCACTGGGTCTCGCCCATGTATGTTGAACTCCTTGACGGCTGCTACGGGAGCCTGGCACACGAGTATTTCCTCGATGGGGGGTTTTAGGTGGAGTGCAGCTTCAGTCCTCAGAATGTTCTTTACGGGTTCTCATATACTCATAGTTTACTGGTGTCTCTTAGTGTTCTCAGTGAGGGGTGGTATTTTCCTGCAGTGGGTGATATGTATCCATGTGGCTCTCTCCTTCACTTTCACTGCAGTAAGGGTGGTTAGGAGGAATTGATAGGGTCCAAGCCACCTCTTCTCCTTCCAGTTTTTCCATTTGAAGCTTCTCACCAGGATCCAGTTGCCGCTCTTCACCTCGTGGCTCTCACTCTCTCTGGGCTCTGGTATCGCGTTTCATACCTGCACAGAGACATTGGACAACACAGACGACAACCGTTCACAATATCTTAGCATTGTGTTGTAGCGAATCAGCTTTAAAAATGATAGAAAAGCGCACGCTTGGATTCAAAGCACCGTTTTAAAGGAGACAAGAGTTTTAAAGCGTGCCCGCATTATCTACCAGAATATGTAGTGAAAATTAGCTGTTTGGGTTAATTTGATATATTCTCCACCATTTTACGTAAGTAAAAATTAGTTGTTAAATCGAGCTATCTTTATTCTCCTCCAAAGATGTCAGAGAGATTAACAGATCAGCTCGTAAAGGGAAATTTGACTAATTTAGTATTACTGATCAACTATTCGTCCAGCGATAAGTTGAAACTAGTGTATTCATCAATTATGCATTAGATATTACCTCCATGGCCACCGGCAATAATATCCTAAACATAGTGACACATTATTCTAAGAGCATGTAGCAGAATTGCAATTCAAGGCAATAGACACTTGTAAGCAAAAAGAACACGTATTTAAGAACAGACGAGACTTTATTGAACTATTCTATGACACAGAAACTAATCTAATATATAAAACACAAGCACACACACACACACACACACGCATACATAAACGGGTGATGATGAAGGGTGAATGAAGTTCCGAGTCTCTAGCGTTGCATGCTATTTCACAGACCATGATCTGAACGAACCATCAACTTATTAATTTATCTTCACTTCCTTTAGAAGGGCTCAACTTATTATAGACACCAGATTAGCTAGATTCTGGGGTATTGCGCTTGCCTTAGCTGTGTTGAAGGGATTTCCTCGTTACGCCGTGGTGTCGTCGGCGGTCTGGTCGGTGAGAGGCGTCTCGGAAGACCAATCGGAATGCTGAGTGGAATGAAGGCAGGAGGTTTGAAAAGCAGGCGGCGGCTCTCGCTGGGTCCCCAGGCCGAGGTAAACGTGATCTGATCTCCCCGATGTTGATTGGCTCTGGAGACCCTCCACCGACCCCGTCCTTCGAAACGTGCCAAGAAGCAAGAGACACGAGAGAGAGCGAAGCAAGTGACGACCTTCAGAACTTGTGTTCTTAGGATTTTAACACTTCCTGGGCTAGTCCAGCCCAGAGTGCTTCCTCCAATCAATATTGTCTTTGGGCGGGGTGTTAGCCAGATTCTCCACCTATTATGCTAATCAGTCCCTTGTCCATGTGGATGAGTGGTTCCGCACTCTTCAATGATGAGTGGATTATTAAACTTTGTCCTGAAACTTGCATGTACATATCAGAACAATCTACACAAATTTCCTTACTCTTATGATTTAGGAAATCACTCAATGAACACATACATACCAAACAAGACATGTTTGACTATACTTAAAGTACATTACTAATATTTAAAACACAATGATCCTCCTAGGGCTACTACACTAATACATGATTAAATGAAATAATTAGTGGCAACTTAAAGGTGATACACATGACGAAAATAGAACAACACATGGTAGGACATAGGTGATTGCAGTTGTTCAAAGATGTATTAATTCCCACAGTCGTTGCTCCTGGTAGGCACCGATTGTGGAATGTGCGAGTCCTTGTGTGGACTTGTGGAATGTGTAATCTTTGTGACTGAGCGAAAAGGTCTCTCCTTCCTTCCACAATTTATTGGCCTTACTGGTCTGGCCCAAAAAGGCCTAAATCACTGCATTTGAGAGCAGTTTCTGTGGTCGAGAGGGTTCAGCCCTGGGTCAAGGAGGCCTTTAACGCTTGCCGTGTTGGTTGAGATAAGGCAGATGCACATGCTGGATTTAAGTGGCTCCTGGGTGTCTGGGGTGGATTCCTTGTTTTATGGCTCCCTGAGTGGAGACATTTTGGTCCAGAGTTTCTTGTGGGTTCTCTGGCTGAGAAGGCCCATTGTTTTATTTCTTCTGGTTATAATTGTGTGAATTATATGATGCTGCTTGTGCTGAGGCATTACAGTGTCTTGACATATACCTGTGTTAGACGCCAGCGCCATGGGGACCGGTTCCACACCCGTGCATAGAGGTCTGCTGAAGAGGATCTCAAAGGGGCTCAAATTGTGTTTGTTTCTCATGCTGGTTCTCATATACATTAAAACAATGGGTAGTGCTTTTGTCCACGTTAAGCCTGTCTCTTCACAGCATTTTGCTAATTTGTTCTTTATTGTGCCGTTTTCCCTCTCCACTGCTCCTCCACTGGCCGGGTGGTAGGCACAGTGGCGTTTGAGGTCAAAGCCAAGATACTCACCTCAGTTAAGGCCGTGTTCACAAACGGGGTGCCATTGTCACTACCTATTCTTTGGGGAATGCCCCATCTAGGAAAAATTTTGGTGAGTAATACTTTGGCTAGAGCTTGTGCATCTTGTTTTGTGCATGGAAAAACCTCTACCCATTTGGAGAACATGGATGGTTTTGGATGTGCTGCCTGTGTCGCCCTGATTGGCCTGCCTGGGTTTGTGGTTGCACAAATTAGTGTAATTAGAGAAGCCCTTTGTGTACCATGTCTGTGAGATCCTATCCATCATCCCTCCTTTTGACACATGGTCTAGAACATGTGTCAATCTAGCATACTGAGGGAAGAAATGCTTTGGGAGACAGGGCTTGCCATTTGGGCCTGTCCACACTCCTTATGCATTCTTCGAAGCCCCAGCTGCCTGCCATTTCTTTCTTTCCGCAGCATCTGAAAAAGATTGCATATCTGTTAATGAACAATTTCCTGTTTCTGTGTGTGCTTTTATGTGAGTCAGGGTGAGTGAGACTCCAGGTGTTCGTTTAGCTGTAGTCTTTGCCGCGGCATCTGCTCTGGCGTTTCCTGTAGAAACAGAATCGTTATTCTTTCTGTGTGCTTCACATTTACAAACAGCAATTTCTTTTGGAAGAAGAATAGCCAGTAAGAGATCATTTATTAACACACCATTCTTTATGGGTTGACCTGAGGATGTTAAGGAATCCTGCTGTTTCCACAATGTTCCAAAATCATGTACTACCCCAAATGCATATCTGCTATCTGTATAGATAGTGACTGTTTTCCCTTCTGCCATCTTACACGCTTATGTAAGTGCCACTAATTCAGCAGCCTGTGCAGAATAGTGGCTTGGCAGCTGTCCAGACAGTAATGTTTCTGACTGTGAGACAACGGCAAAGGCTACTTGGTTAAGGCCTGTAGTGGGGTCCCGTGATGCGGAACCATCCACGAACAGTGTCAGTTCACTGTTCTGTATAGCTTCTTCCTGTAGATCAGGACGGGGGCTGCATTGAATCTGCATCATTGCTACACAGTCATGGGGACTGCCGTCCCCTTCGATTGGCAATAGGGTGGCAGGATTGAGGGTATTGCAGCGCTTAATTGTGATGTTAGGCATCTCCAACAATGCTGCATTATACCTTAGCCACCTTGCTGCTGTTAGATGACAAACTTTGTTATCCTGTAACAGCAACGTCACTACATGAGGGACCATTAAAGTGAGGTTGTTGTACCCCACAATATCCCTCGAGGCCACTACGGCCTTTTCCACTGTGGCTACTGTGCGTAAACACAAAGGTAGGCCCGCTGCGACCAGATCTAATTTTGCAGAGAAATACGCCACTGGTCTGAGTTTGCCTCCATGATCCTGTAAAAGAACAGAAGTCACTGTTCCATTTTTCTCATCTACAGCTTGCACAAATGGTTTTGTGCTATCTGGTATGCCTAACGTGGGTGTGTTTTGTAGCTGTGTTTTTAACTGAATGAATGCTTTCTCTGCCTCCAGGTTCCACTGTAGGCCTTGAGGCCCGGTTGTTTTAGCTAATCTTATCAATGGCACCTCTGTGTCTGAATAATGTGGAATAAATTCACTGCAGTAGGAGCACATACCAAGGAAAGATAGCAATTGTTTTTTAGTTTTGGGCTTTGGAATCTTTTGTATGGCCTTGACCCTATCTTTGCTGATATCTTTGCATAATCAGAGAGATTATGTCCCCAAAAAAACACTTTCTCCTGCACGAATTGCAACTTTGTGAGGCTGGCTTTGTGGCCTTCTGCTGCTATGTGATGGAGTAATGCTAAAGTGTCTGTTTTGCACTGCTCTTCAGTGGGGGCTGCAATTAGACAGTCGTCTATGTATTGAAGGAGGGCTGTCCCCAGGCTTAGCTGTAATTTTGACAGGCTATTTCTTAATGCTTCGTTATATATGGTAGGCGATTCACAATACCCTTGACACAAACATGTGAATGTCCATTTTGACCCTTTGAATTCAAATGCAAACCAGAACTGACTGTCTGGGTGGACTGGGATGCTGAAGAAAGCATTTGCCAGGTCAACTACAGAGAAATATTTGCTATTTCCCGGTATCTGACCTAGAATTGTACATGGGTTAGGCACCCTTGGTGTGCGGGGTATTACTGAATCATTTACGACTCATAAATCTTGTACGAAGCGTCATGCAGGTGGTTCGCCTGGATGTGTGTTTCTTCATGGGGAATATAGGTGTGCACACCGGGGAGTCTGGACACGGGACAATCATTCTTGCTGCCCGTAAGCTTTCAAACACTGGTGTTATGCCATCTATGGCCTCTTGTTTTAGAGGATATTCCTGTTTTGCCGGGCGATACACACTTTTTGGCCTAATATGAATTGGGTCACAATCTTTTATATAGCCTACGTCACATTTCCCTTTGGCTTGTTCTAACTCTGCTATTTTTGCTGAATGGAGCCATATATTATCTTTTACCGGATGTGAGACCATCTGAGTGGTTACAACTACCCGGGCTGCAGTTCCTTCCAAGGAAATGCCCATATTACACATTAAGTCACGACCCGGCAAATTCACGGGACACGTGTCAGATAGCAAAAGTCGTGCTCTAAAGTCAGCGTTTTTATCTGTTTTACACATCAATTCCCTGGTCCACGGCTCTCTCATAATTACTACAGCAGCTCCTACTGACAATTGATGTTGTCCACTCAATGGGAACGATTTTGTCATTTCGTTAACCTGAGAGCATGTTACACCCGAATCTACTAGAAATTTGATAGAAATATTCTCTACCTTAAGGGTGATTTGGGGAAAGAGTTTGTGAGCCTCATTCTTTAGCATAGAGTAACATAACTTAGAATCAAAGGGAAGCAGGTCTTCATTGCAATAAGAAGGAGAAAGAGGGTTTTGAAAAGAAGAGGTGTGTCCTACCTGACTGGCGCCCCCCCCCCCCCCCCGTGCATTCAATCCGCATTCTCACCGTTCTCGTCCTGTGGCGGCCTTTCCGGACACTCCTTCACCCAGTGCCCAGTCTTTCCACAAATAAAACACTAATTGCTTCTCGTGCCTGTCCCTAAGCCATGTCCACATCCTCTGCCTCTGCCTCTTCCTCGAAAACCACCATGTCCTCTTCCCCTCTCCGCTTGGTCCGTAACTACTTTGAGCAAAGTGAGCTGGGCCTGTTCCATTTGTCTCTGTCCTTTTTGTTTTTTTCTTTTCAGTATCTTCTCTCAAGACTTTTTCTGCATGGGCGGCATATTGCAGGGCAGTGGTGAGATTACTGGTATCCAGCGTCACACACAATCTTTTCATGAAGTCGGCTGTGGGCTTGCATAAGCCATTCACGAATGCAGACCGTAAATGTGCTTCATAGGCAGATAGTGGAACCCCTCCCATCTGTGCGGGTGGCTCCAGTCCGCTGTGAATGTTGAAGAGGTCCTTTAACCTTGCTAGGTACTGAGTGGCATTCTCTTGATCTTCTTGCTTGCATGTATGAATCGCGGTTAGGTCCATTCTGACTGGGAAAGCCTCCCTAATGGCTGCGCACAATGCTGTCAGTCTGTCTCGATACGGTGTGTTGTCTGTATGATCCCACCTGACGTGTGTAGTCTGTGCGTCGCCTATCCAGTCATAGACAAGCTTTCCTAGGCCGATGCCCAGTCGGGTGGCCAAGAGTCGACGTAGCTCGTGTATAGTTGGCCTGAACTCGTGACAAAATGTCTGTAACTCCTCAGCAAACTTCGCGCCTCCCTATTCCAGGGAGGTGGGCCATAGCTCCTTGCATGTCTTTTACTGACCAGGGTCTGAAAACCATTGTGGGTCCGTCTGGTCCAGACACTTGTATCATGGGCACCAGGAAGATCGCGTCATCATTCATGGAGGCATTTAGGATCTTTGTCTGAGTCTTGTGGAGGGTGTGCTTGGATACTGGAGAGGTCAGGATTTCAGCCCCAGGCGTGTTGTGATTGTCAAGGAGTTCACGTGCTTCATCGTAGGGGCCTGGTCTCCTGGACTGTCCATCATAGCGTGGTGGTGCCAGGTCCACTGTTAGTGGGTTTGGTTGTGGGCCAGGTGGGGCTGTGGCATTGCCTCTGGGTGTCTGTTGCCATCGGGGGGGAGGTCCATCCATGTCAGGGTCTATATGTGAAGTACTCAGAAGACACAGATTAATATCATCTAACCCATTCTTATCACTATTTGTTCGTTCTTGTCGAGTCAGTCTACTGCGTGCCTCAGTCTGCCATATTTTAAAAGCCTCCCAGTTCACCTGTTTGTCCTTTTTACTTTGTTTACTTTCATAATCTTGCAACCTTAGTTTTACCTCGCTTAATTTCTTGACACTTAGTGACCCATACTGAGGAAATCTGAATTTATGCCACCATTTTACTTGTCCCAAACATTTTACTCCCTACTTTCTGAGCATTTCGCGATATAATGAGCTTTGAACTTGACCTAAATTTAATTCCCTCAAAACATCATCCTCATCAGTATCCTTTCAACAACATGAGCAACAATTTGTACTTTTACAGTTCCCCATCTCTGCAGCTATCTATATAACAACTCCAGTCTTCAAATCCTAATGTGCATGCACTATTACGATGAACTCGTCAGTTCAAAGGAGCGTACCAAACACTCTGGTCTACCAAAGACCTCTAGCATCCCAGACGCTGAAATAGAGAAGTAGTTTTCCTCACCTTTATTCATTGGTTCCCGCATTGGATCGAGAGGTCCGCGGTCTCCTGCGACGTTTTCTGTCGTGGAGAAGACTCAAAAGCGTCTACTCATGGGTCCTCCTATTGACCGATGTCCCCAAACCGTCCCGTCAACCAACAGGGAACCCTGCTCGCAGCGCCAGAAAATGTCATGGAAATTCCCCCACTTCTCTGTATTATGACTGGCAAATGGAAGCAGACAACAGCAAACATGTGAAACCAGAGGATGTCTTTTATATTATTTAATAGAGAAATTGATCCAATACTCAGCTGAGGGCATTCTCTCTGTGTCTGCCTGTGACAGTGCAGTCAGTGGAGAGAAGGCACTCAACACACATACAGAAGTTTATATATCCCTTACTAGGGCCTTGTTTTTTTTTGTTCTGCTCCTCAGCCCTATGTGTGTGTGGATTCAGCACACACACACACACACACACACACACACACACACAAGGTGGAGGTCACACTAGTGAACAGAATGTACAGGCGCCAATGCCCTTCTACAAAGCTAAACATGTTTATCAAAAAGGATAACAGAAAATATTAAGGCACTTTATAATAATTTCTAACACAGTGGATAACTAAGTTTGAGGGAAAAAACAACAGGGCACCTGCTGGCAGTAGGGGATATTATGGCCATATTAGCACAAGTCACAGAAAAGAGCAAAGCTGCCGAAATACTGGCAGATGCAGGACTAAAAAGTGTGATGGACTCAGAAAGAATAGACAACCTGGCCTTTGGAGCATACAGAAATCGAGTGTGAGATGCAATATGAGAGGCATACCCCATTAAGATGGACCAAGGAAAGCTGGAGGCAATGATGCTGGGTGAAGAAGAAAATGTGCTGTAGTTCATTCAGGATTTCCAGAACAGATGTAGAGAGGAGACAGGAACAGTGTGGAACCTGAAAGACACAAATCAAAGCTTGTTCAAGATGATTCTGAAAAGGTGCATGCCTGTTGCTGTACAGGAGGCATTGGAAAACGTGGTCAGCACCATGTGAAACCATGTGGAACAATACAGGAAGAAGAAAAAAGAAGCCAAGGATGCCACTGAAGCACTGGTAACACAACTGTATAAAACACAATTAGGAGAACTTGCCAAGGATAAAAAGAAATGACTGGAAATGTGCAGGCCTCAGTCCATGCCCCAATAATGGAAGCAGCAGTGATGGTACCCACCACATCCAACCAACCTCAGGCAGTACAAACCTATGTTCCATCCCCACATGTCCAAGTTCAATATCCAGATAAGCTACAGCCATACATGCAGCAGCCTGGTCTGCTGCCAGTACCGATGTCCCCAATACATGTCCACCTCGGCAATCAGCAAGAGCTGCCTCAAGGATCAGGGAGGTGGCAGAAGTGGCCCCAGGCCCCACAACAAGGGCAGAAGCAGTTTGCGGGTCCCCAGACCGGAGGTATTGCCCCAAGATCACAGCCACCCAAATGTTGGGGATGTGGAGAAAAAGGACACACCAGAAGGAACTGCCAGGTTTGCCCATGGGAGAAGCAGCCAGGGCAGCCTGAATATAGGGACCAACAAGGAGGACTGCCATACCCCAGCCAATGGCAAGAACAAGCGGGGCCCTAGATGGGACCCGCAGCCAACTCGATTTGAAGATGCCCAGAAAAGCCGGAGGGGGAGCACATGCACCACACTGCATCCAAGGCAAGAACCAACGATCATGGTGTCTATTAATGGCATGAAACCAGCCCCTTTTATGATAGACGCAGGTGCCACATTCTCATGTATGGGCCAGGAAGGGTCCGGACTCCCTCTCTCTCACAATTTGATAAAAACACACACAAATATTGAAGTTTATGGAGCCTCAAATGATAACAGTTGAAGACACCACGACGGTGGCACCACTTCTATATTCACCAAAAATACTCGGAAGAGATCTACTGTGCAAACTGGCGGCAAATATACATTGCAGCCCCACAGGACTTTGTGTGACCTTTCCAGATGAAGCATCAGTAGGACAGCACCTATTAACAGAGGCAAACAAACAAGCAGAACGTGACACAGTGTACTGGTTGGAATATATACTAATATATAATATACTGCCCCAGATTCATCCAAACTGAACCAGACATCTGAAATGGAAAATATGGATACACGCCATGTGACCAGATTGTAGAGAAACAAGAAGCCCCCTACATTGTATGATGTACTTTGATCAAGACAGCAAGAATGAGGAATACAGACAGTTGTGGAAGGAACTGATGGAGCAGAGACAACTTGAGATCAATGGATGTGATAATAGGACCACAAGGAGTGGCTGCCATGGTACTCTTGAAAGATGACCTAAAAGACTGGTATCATGTATTGGGCACTGCCCCACATGTCTCCCTCATGGTAGCAGAACGATTTGAGTCTAAAGACTTAGGGCCTATGATTAGGGAGACAGCACAGATTAGGGAGTGGAGACCTATTAATAATTTACATCTCCAGACAGTGCACAAGGATTTCACAGAAGGGAGTAGACAGCATGATAGCTACACACACATGGATAGAAAGGCACATGCTGATGTCATCGCATACACTGGTACTCACAACAGAAACCGACAAGGAAGAAGATGAAGCACTGCTGAAAAGTGTGCCTGACACCTTGTGGATGAAACATCAGACAGATGTAGGGTTAGTCAAATCAGTAGGACAGGAAGGAATCAGATCTACAATTCAGGGGCTCCTAGAAGCAGGGGTCCTGATTCCAACCAAAAGCCCATGTAACACTTTTTTATTTCATGTCAGGAAGCCCAACTCTGAAAAATGAAGGCTTGTACATGATTTATGTGCAGTCAACAGAATAGTACAAGCAGAGACACCTATAATACCTGACCCTCACTCTCTCTTGTCAAACATCCTTGAGGATACAAAATGGTATACGGTAATAGACTTGTGTTCAGCTTTCTTGAGTATATCGCTACACCCAGATTCAAGGCATCTATTTGCATTTACTTATGAAGGAGAGCAATATACTTATGCATGCCTCCCTCAAAGGTACAGGGAAAATCCATCTATTTTTAACTACGTGTTAGCAGTAGACTTGTAGACTTGGCCTCAGTCGATATTGCAAGCATACTGATTCAATATGCAGATGATCTTTTGATTTGAAGCCCGAACAAAGACCAATTTAGAGCAGACTTGTTAAAAATCCTTACAATGCTTGCAGAAAATGGTCATAAAGTCAGCATTGACAAATTGCAGTTTTGCAAAGAGGAGGTGGAATACTTGAACAGAATGTTGCGTGGAACAAATAGGTCTCCCGCCCTTGCCCATGTAGAGGCCATACAAACCTCCCCTAAACCTCAAACGATAAAACAAATGGTTTAATTTTTGGGGATGATAGGCTATAGTAGACAGTGGATCTGTGACTTCGCACTGAAAATGGCCGCGTTGTGGGCTTTAATACGAGCAGCAGACCAGGGGAGAGAAAACGTATCCCTTACCTGGACACCAGAGGTGCTCGCAGCATTTGAAAGGTTAAAAAGCGATCTCTGTTCCGATCCAGCTTTGGCTGGACCTGATTATAGTAAGCCCTTTCATTTGTATGTCTCAGAAAGACAGGGATTTGCCAACGCCATGTTAATCCAACAGCAAGGCCCAGGTAAGCAGCCTACCACCTACTTTAGTACATCCCTCAACAATGTAGAGAAGGGAACACCACCATGACAGAGCTAGCGGCAGCGGCCTTCACTTACCAAAAAGCTTCCACTATCACTATGGGCTATCACTATCACTATTCTATATACCACCATGCCTTGCATGCACTTTTAACAAGCTCCTTTTTATCCTTTTAACAAGGATATGATATAATCCTCTCTGCACCAGAATTGACAATCCAGAGGTGCCAGACAGTAAATTCAGCAGATAGAATGGTAACTCCTTTAGAGGGTGAGCCGCACGATGGTCAAGTCACCTCTAACAAACATCTGAAGGTGCGTCAAGATCTTGAAAATCAACCACTGTCACATTCCTCTTTGACTTTTTTTGTAGAGGGGCCATGTTTCAGAGGGACAGACGGAAATGTAGCAGGTTATGCGATCGTGACCCAGACCTCACATCATTCATTACTGTACAGAGCCCTACCTGTCAGCCAAGACATCCCAGTTGGCCCTAACAGCAGCCTGTAAATTAGCAAATGGGAAATATTGTACAATTTACACTGACTCAGTATATGCGTATGGGGTGTGCCATTTATCCCTGTAAGACCCATGGTTGTAAAATTACAACATCACTTTTAGCTCTCCTAAAAACACATCTGCAAATGTTTTTTTTTTTTTTGAAAGACCACATTTACATAGCCAGTGGCTCCTAATGTTTAGCCTCACAATGCCATTGGATTGTAAATGTGTATATAGGTCTTGTCATAAGGCCATGAACTCATACGACCTGCGAACTTTCCTGGAAGCGCATCTCCTTGTTTCATTGGACTGGATATCTCAACATTGAAGTAAGTAAAACCCCTGAAATATTTTTTTTGTGATTGTTAGAATGTCTAGTTCATGTAAATACTTGGTTATTATGGAATGCGTGCATCAAATTAGATTGTTAGGTTGTTATGTCTTTGTTATAATTTTACAATGTTGGGAGAGAATGGTAGTCAAAATAGCATGTGCACCTTGCACATTATATGGAGACATTGCACTTCTCAAATGTTCACGTATTCTGTAAATACTTACAGAAATATAATGTATTTGATGATTCACAATTTCTAAATGTGTTATTTGTTATAATTTTCAGTTTAGACCAGATTTGAATCATTCTGAATGAATCATTTATTTGTGGTTGCAGTATTTTAAGTTCTTTCAGTACCAGTATTTGAAATTGTTCCTGTATGTTAGCAGTAAAATATAGTTAACTGTTTTTTTTTTATCTGGGCTTTGTTTGTTTGCCCAAATATCTGCTTGCTGCAAGGCAGACACTGTTTGTGGAATGTGGGGATGTAAGAGATCTGGGGGTTTGTATATTCCTTTTAGAATTATGTGACTTCAGTGGAATGTATCACATAAATAGGATTCATTTACATTTAAATTATTTATACTTGAACATACTCTAACTCTTACAACTATTATTTCCATTTCAGAATGACACCAGCAAGAGGTGATTCCTACAGTGTGTATGATGTCATTGATGCTGTCCAAAATGGAGAGAGTGATATTGAAATGGAATCAGACACCTGTGATTCGAGTGATGAGGAGGCAGTTGAAAATGTCGATGAAGTGGAGAAAGAGAATCAGACAACCACTGATTGTCCAGTTTTGTATTTAATATTTTAGCTTTTTATTCTTAATAAATTCTAATTCATAAAAATACGACTGTTGGGTGATTATTATTATTCACAGTGTGAGTGCAAATGCTGAAATTCTGCTCCCAACTAGGCCCAATGTTGCAATATTACAACATTTCCCTAAAAACTTACTAAAACATAAATTTTTTAAAAATCCTTAATTATCTGCATCAGAGGCCTCCTACAACAACATCTGACAGGTGAAAAAAAAATTTTGTCTTTTTTTTTCTCTATATGTGGGCCTTACAGGGTTAAACAGCTATTGTTAAGTATGCTGCACACAAATCAGATGGCTCATTTGTCACTAAGGGAAATACGGCAGCAGATGAAGCCACCAAGCAGGCAGCCCTGCAGCATATTGACATAATGCGAGTCTCAGTCCCAGAAGACACGCCTCAACCAGAGACAAACATAGCATCCTTAGCGGAAGCACAAAATGCAGCATCAGACCATGAAATCACACGGTGGAAAGAAATGGGAGCAAGGAAAAATGACCGAACCGGACTCAAGGACACAAGGACACTTTGTAGCTCCCCTGTCATTGTTCTCCACACTAATCAGGACTGCACATGGTTTAGACCATTGTGCAAGGGGGGAGGTAGTAAAAAGTCTTAAAAGAACCTGGGGGACACCATTTCTAGGCCACACGATTGACCACACACTAACAAATTGCAAAATATGTGCTACTAGGAACATTAGAAAAAGTTTCACGGCTCCGACAGAACACATCCCACAGCCAGGTGGACCATTTCAACACCTGGTGATTGACTTTGTGGACGTGATAGAAAGGAAAGAAAGAAAAAGGTACATTTTGGTGGTAGTGGACAGATTCAGCAGATGGGTGGATGCACACCCAACAGTACATGCTGATGCAGAAACAGTAGTGAAATTCCTTTGCAGAGAAGTCACACCTCATTTTAGAATTCCAGACAAACTTAGTTCAGACAACGGCCTACGTTTTCTGAACAAAGTAGCCCAAAAAGTAATGCAGGCCCTGTGAATAAAGCATAGGTTCGGATGTGTATATCACCCACAATCACAGGGAATGGTGGAAAGAGCAAATGGGACACTAAAGGCAAAACTGGCTAAAATCTAAACAGAGACTAAACTGATGCGTGCAAGCACTACCGTTAGCCCTAATGAGCATGCACATGCAGATTAACCGCATAACACATCTAACCCCGCACAAAATTCTTATAGGTCGACCTATGCCGGTACCATATTTGAAAGGACCCTATAGAGGGCCCTCACTCAACTGAAAGGAGCTATGTAAAACCTGCGAGCTATGTATAACATCTAACCCAAATATACAGAATTTTGTTCCAACAGGTGAAAGGGGCCACAGAAGCAAGAGCGATCGAACCCAACAATGACCTGCAGAAGGTGGGACCAGGAGATTGGGTGTATATCAGAGCATTCAAATGGAAGTGGAAAGACGTGAGGAGAACAGGACCCCACAAAGTGGTACTGGACACACCGACAGCAATAAAAGTAGAAGGCAAAAATGGATGGTACCACCTCAATCACTGCACACAAGCAAGGGACCCGAATACACCCCTGACCCCAGATCCACTTCCAGAATGACTACAAGATCTGACACCTGATACATATGCCGACTCGGACTCGGACCAGGAACCACCAGCAGAAGAACTCCCAGTGGAGGAACCACCAGCAGAGGAACCACCAGCAGAGGAAACAGTGACAGAGTAACAACTTGGGGAACAACCCAGATGGCCAGCAGAGCAGAATCACAAGAATCATCACAAGAATCACTAAGTGACCCACACGAGGTGCCCTCAGGAGAAGCTATAGGGAGAGACAGGTTGAGGCAGAACTAAGAAGAAACACGGCAAACCCTGAGCCCCCAAGATCTGGAAGAACAGTGGAGACTAAGAGTAGAACAATTGTTGGATGAAATAAGGCACGAGGTAGCTTTGCTTCCCCAGGCACCAGAAGCCACAGTGCCACAAGAGCAAGATTGGGATAGCATAAATCAGGGATCATAAACTGCCAAACAGGGAGATATAGGGAGTGGACCAGCCACTAGAACCAGAACAAGAACCCGATTATGAGGAGATAGGGATAGAGGAGACTCAGAAAGCAATTAAAAAGAGACTATAAGAAAGCAAGCCGATACAGAACCAAACAGAAAAACACCACAATGAATCTGGCACTTACAACCTGTAGTAGATTTCTAAAATTGGCAGTAATTTGATTAAAGTTAAAATGATCAGGAATGTGTTTCAGAGATACCAGGTAAACTAAAACTGGTCATCTAAACTGTGTTTAATTACAGTATTCCTCAGGGCATGTTTGGTATCTTTTGTATCCATATTTCATGGTGAATGATGTGGTGATATCATAAATATCATATAGTTTAGGAAATAACATTTACAATACATGTTGCAGTATGTGCTCTTTACACACACACACACACACACACACACACACACACACACACACACACACACACACACACACACACACACACACACACACACACGCTGGCACCCCCTGGTTTGCATGGGAGGCCTTTTGCCTTTTGTTCCCACTGACTCATTCTCATGAACTTAATTAACATACAGTTCCTTAAGGTGAGCTAATCAACTGGGGGTTCACCATGCCATAAAACACATTGTTTCATTTCCATTTGGTATCCTGGTCACTATACATTTCAAAGAGGCTCAGGGGTATAAGAGGATATGCTTGGTAGAATACCAGCAGTTAAGAATAATGTAACATCAGAGCCTGCCTTGTAACATCAGAAGGGCCTTTTGCCATAGATGCTTTCCATCATGCATCCTATGTCTGTGACGCTGACCATAATCCTGTAAGTTACCTTTGTCTCTATTTTATGTACATCTTCAATTGTGCTTTTGTATTAAATTCATTTGTTATTCTATCTCTGGATACTCAGTGTTTCTTCTGAAGAAGTACAATGCACTAAGAGTGCATGTTTCATATGTTTTATATGTTTACTTGGAATAGTTTCTTAAGCTAAAGTTATAGTACGTTAGACACAATTAAACTCAACCTCTGACAAGCTAAAAGTAAAGGCTAATACTTGCAAGTTTAAATGGAACCTCTGACAAGTAAAATAGGAAAGGCCTAGGCTTGCACATTGATAGAAACCTCTGAGCTAACAAAATACCGGTTCAATAAAGAAGCTATATAAAAGTCTCTGACGTAGGAACATCATTTTAATGAAAGCTTTGCTTGAAGCTGCTTTAGAGTAAATATTATTAGAAAACTGAGTGATAACATTTCTAGCACTAACTAGAAGATTATTCTATTGCAGTCAGATAATCAATTAAATGGAGTCAGATATTTAAATCATAAACTAAGACACGCATGAACCTTCGCTGCACCTATTTCCATCGTTGGTTACAGGAGAGCAGTGGGCTAAGTAATTAACTCTCTATATATTTTAGCCCTACAAACCTTGGCAACCCTAGCAATAATAGCTATAACAGTAGTGACAATTGGATTAACAGTAGATGAGGCAGTAAAAATGTTGGGAAAAACACGAACAAACTGCACTCGAGTGAAGAGTGCAGATGCCAAGGTCCCGGATGAATTAAACAGCAAAGAGACATAAAACAAGATCTACAAATGTTACTGAACTAGAGCCAAGGAAGGGAGATCAAGGTAGTATCAGAAAGGGAAAGACAATAATCTGACACAAAGCAGGGAAAACAAGAGTAGAGCAGATAGAAGAGATCAATCAGGGCACAGAAAATTTATTCCAACAATGGTTGATGTTCACAACCATTGAAACCGTAAAAACAGATTGCATAATATGCGCCAAGAAAAGACAGATAGTTAGAGTCGTTCCGATCCCTGGGAATCTGGCCACTTCTGAGATATGAAGCTGCAAGCCAGTGTCACCATGCGTATTCCAAGCATGTGTTCCACTATGCCTGAGCCGCTATTTTGACCCAGCTCTAGGAAGGGTACACAACCAGCATGATCCTGAAATAATTTAGGCAGAGAGAAAGCCCCTTGATGAGAGCAGTATAAAACCTGGGGGGCAAGAGCACAGGTAAAAGCACAGGAAAGCCATCCTGATATGAATGGGAACAGTACTGATAACATTTTTATTGATACTAATGTTGCTGACCTGTTGCATAATCCCCCTGATCTGCAAAATGATTAATAAAGCCACTCAGTCCTTGTTTGGGCAAAACCTTCAAATCGTTGAAGAACCAGATTATAGTGAAATGCAAGGATGTGGTATGGAAGAATATGATGTCCCCCGGAAAGGCTCAATATGTCTGTAAGTGTATAGTGAACCCTGTAATGTATAATACACACTCCAGGGGAAAATGTATATAGTGTAAAAGGAGGAAAACACTAACAAATAAAATAAATAAATAAATAAATAAATAAAATAAAGTTGTAACAGCTCACCCCTTAGAGGCACTGGCTACAAATAAGATCCAGGCTCTAACAGCGTATATATACAAAGCACACCAAAGGCCACTAATAACTTTTAACATGTTGTGTAGTATACAAAACAGCCCACCATTCACCAAATATATACAAATACCCCACACCCACAGTCTCTCTCTCTTGCTGTGAAAAATAAATATATACAAGGGATTAAAGTCTCTTGGATCGTCCTCACCCGGACCTCGCACCAAAGGTGAGCGGATCCACTTTCCACTGGCATAATTTATCCCACTGATGGCTCCTCCCGAGCCGTGACTGAAATCAAGCGGGGGAAAAAGGACCGAGTATTCCTTCCACGGCGATGTCCTTCACGGGACGAAACAATAATCTACAACATATGTTCCCTTGGTTGAGCGCGCTCCTTCTGTGGTCTTTCTCCCGGTTAATGTCCAATCAATTCTCGTGAGTTCTCATGAAGGCTTGCGATAACGCAAGCACAGAGCCAAACATACTGCTGATTATGGCAAACGACAGAGCTAATAGCTAACAAGTGTAATTAATTAAAACAATTAAACACACAAGTATATAAAACATAGACATTATGTGGCAGTGCTACATACACCCCTCCCCCAGCATATGGCATCAAAGGTAAGCATCCACGATACCTTTTTAAATTAACCACTTTAAAACTGTCTGTCTTGGGTGGGTTACCATATCTTACTATATAATTTATTGGCCCTTGTTTTTTGATCAATTCTGCCGGTACCTCCCACTTGGGCACTAGCTTGGCAGAGAATTTGGTGGTGGCACTAGAAAGAGGGTGTGATTGGAGCCAGACTAGATCTCCGGGGTGAAAGTGCACATCTTTCCTCCTGGCATTATAGTATCTAGCTTGTCTCGCCCGATGCAACCCCATCCTGTGCTTAACCTCCTATCTCATTTCCTTCTGTTTTTCTACCACTGAATAGGCAGTTTTGGGGGTCAATGTATTAATCACTCCAGTGGTCCTTTGAGGGGTCTGCCAGTCATAAGCTCTGCTGGCATTCACCCAGTTGTCTCATGCTGGGCTGTGTTGATGGCAAACCTGAACTCAGGGATCCACTGGTCCTAGGTGTCATGCTGGTCTCCCATGTATGAAGAAATTATGACCTTCAAGGTTCTGTTGACCCTTTCAGTCAAGTTGGTCTGCAGGTGGTAGCTTGAGCTTGACCACGATCAGAGACCATGTATTTGGGAACTCCCCATAGGGTGAAAATCTCCTCTGTGAGAACCTTCATATTCTTAGGAGTCTTGCTGTCTCGTAGAGGAAACATTTCTACCCACTTCGTAAAGAAGTCGACGATTACCAGCAGGTAAGTGTTTCGCCTTCTACTGTTGGGGAATGATCCCATTAGGTCAATTCCAGCCTCTGGCACCTCGGCGGACTGCATGAACCCTGAAGGCTTGGTGTTCTCATGTTTGTATTTCTGACAGGTGGTACACAGTTTCACATACTCCCAGTCATCCTTTCGCACCGTTGGCCACCAGGCTACAACCAGCACCCGTAGCAGGGTCTTCAGCCATCCGAGATGGCCCCCTAGTGGGATGGAGTGGAAGTAGTGTAGGAAACTCGGGATCAAAGTTAGTGGCACTACTAGTTGGTATTTCTCTCCTTGACCTTTTAGTGGGAGCTTCCTATACAATACTCCTTGGTGATCATCGAAGCTGATCCGGTGAGTAGGTGTTCATTGATGTTGTAGTGTAGCCTTTAACTGTTTCACTGCATCATCCTGGTCCTGAGCTTGGGTGATTTCCACCAAGGAATGGGGAAGGTCAGTTTGGCGGTGGTGGACTACATTCAAGCAGGGAGCGATATCCATGGAGAGAGACAACCCTTCCGATAATGCACTTTGAAGTGGAATTGTTGCAGCCTCAGGGTCCACCTTGTCAGTCATGAGGGGGTCTTTGGGCAGTTGAATACCCAGGCCAGTGCTGCATGGTCTGGTAAATCAACTGTAAGTCAATTGTATGCTTTGACATGCTTCATTTTAAGATGATAAAACAGGTTACTTGTGCTACCGCTGCTAGCGGGAACATTTGCGCGACACGGTTTGCAAATAACATTTTTCTGCTCTTTGTCAGATTTTGTAAACCCGAACCACGTCCACACCACTGATGTCGCGCCTCTTTTCATAACAAGTTCCTCCTCCTGCTCAGGACTGGTTTGTGGGACTTCTTCACCAGCGTGCTTATTAGAGATGCACCGATTGCAATTTTTTTTGGCCGATTCTGATTTCTTTGTAAGTGTGACCTGCCAATACCGATTTTTGCCGATTCCGATTTTTTTTCTAAGAACTATAATTGACAGCATATACAAACAAAAATCTACTTTTCTTCAATGCAAATTTTTTTTTTCATAATAAAAGAATTATTAAACATTACAATTTCCCCCAAACTGCACTAGGTTACAGGATCTTCTCTCACTTAAACAACTCTCAAAATAAAGTGCTCTGTGATGGGAAAGAGGTAGAAATAACAATTAACTGAAAATGAGTTGCTTTATATAACAAAACAGATATCATTTTCCACCATGTTTATAAATTGACCTTTTTCTCTTTTTTACTCATCTCAGAAAAGTCCAAAGATTACAAGCCTATGAACAAAACTGAAATGTACAATACTGTTTCAAATATTAATGGGTGCAGTGGCTAATAATTAAATAACAAGTGTAACAAGTAGAATTAGTTATTGCTCCTTTAAGGCGGAACGCTCTCTCTTGGGCAGTTGGTAGACGGAGCGCAAGCTATGATCATCGCATGTATGCATGTAAAGCCTGGTTATATTTCTGTTGCTGTTTGCCCCGTTTTATTTATGTTCAGTAACGCAGTTGTTAGTGGAGTGTTTTGCAAACTCCAGCCAGCCAAAGCTAAACAAGTGATCATTTTCAACGCTTGTACATGTAGCAGAGAGGCAGGCTCAGGCAAGTGGAGCAAGCGCAGGGAAACAATCTTTGTTGATCCTCCAGTAGGTCAATGGGTTTTCGCGTTTTTGCCTACGACATGTTTACATGCGGCTGTGAGCGTGGCTGAGACGTTATTGTCTGTGCCGCTGGCAACAACACGGACCGGCTCGGAATTGGAAATACATGAGACTGACCGGTCACCGGTCTGGGCCGAGCATGCGGAAAATCGGCTGATTCCGGTCCCTGGCCGGTCAATCGGTGCATCTCTAGTGCTTATCTTTCTCCATGTTTTTCCTCTCACAACTACTCTTATCTACACTTCTCGATCGTTCTCACGTGCAGGAGTGCTACGCACAAAGTTAACCACACCCACTTATTTACATTTCGCGGTATGGAAATACATGGAATAGAAAAATCTGTAATGGTAGACATTTTATTACGTGGTAACGGTATATACCGTCATACAGGCCAGCCCTAGCGTATGTATAAAAAGCACACCAAAGACCACTAATGACTTTTAACACGTTGTTGTGTATTATATATATAAAAAAATAATAATTAAAAAAAAACACCATTCACCAAATATATACAAATACCACACACCCACAGTCTCTCTCTTGCTGTGAAAAATAAATATATACAAGGGATTAAAGTCGTAATTAATCAAGATGGGGGAAAAAAGAGCGGGTATTCCTTCCACGGCGATGTCCTTCATGGGACGAAACAATAATCCACAACATATGTTCCCTCAGTTGAGTGAGCTCCTTCTGTGGTCTTTCTCCTGGTTAATGTCCACTTCCATAATCAAGTCATGATGTAATGACGAGGAGTTCTCGTGAAGGTTCGCGATAACACGAGCACAGAGCCAAACATACTGCTGATTATGGCAAATGACAGAGCTAATAGCTAACAAGTGTAGTTAATTAAAACAATTAAACACACAAGTATATAAAACAGACATTATGTGGCAGTGCTACATACAAAATAAATAAAAAGGAAGGACATAATTCGCTGGGATATAAATGGGACATCATAAAAGTGTATGCAAAAGTTATTACGTGTGTAACCCTGTGGTATTTAATCTATGGGTAATAAGGTTAATCTCTGTTATTACCAGAAGAAGATAAGGAGAAAACCACCTTCATCTGCCCATTAGGGTTCTATCAGTTCGTGAGGATGTCGCAGGGAATCACAGGGGCACCAGCCACGTTCCAAAGATTGATGGAGCGAGTGGTAGGAGACATTCATCTTCTGCAAGTAATAGTATACCTTGATGACCTCATTGTGTTTGGCTGTACCCTCGAAGAGCATGGGGAGCGACTGTTGAAGATACTGGACCGACTGGAGGAGTATGGGCTGAAAGTCTCTCTAGATAAATGCCACTTCTGCCAGCCCCAATTCAAATAGGTCAGGCACATTGTATCTAGTGCTGGCATGTCCCCTGACATTGTAAAGGTAGCTGCTGTAACACAGTGGAAAGTTCCTACCAATCTGAAGTCATTAAGGTCCTTCCTTGGCTTCTGTGGGTTCTACCGCAGGTACGTAAAGGGATACTCTGCCATAATATGACCACTGACAGAGCTAACAAAAGGATACCCACCTGTAAAAGGTCGATGCAAGCTTGAAGGGAAAAAGTACCTCAGGGAGATGGACCCATTTGGAGAACAATGGGATGACGCCTGCTCCGAGGCTTTCAGGAATATTATTTATTGTCTAACTCATGCTCCTGTACTCGCCTTTGCGGATCCAGCCAAGCCCTATGTACTCCATGTAGATGCCAGCTTCAATGGGCTGGGTGCAGTGTTGAATCAGGAATACCCAGAAGGGCTGAGGCCTGTGGCTTATGCAAGCTGAGCAGTACTGAACAATGATATCATGTGCATCAGTTGGAGTTCCTGGCATTGAAATGGGCCGTAGTGGATAAATTCCACGATTATCTGTATGGTGCCCACTTCATAGTAAAGACAGATAATACCCCACTCACCTACATATTGACGAGTGTGAGGTTAAATGCCACGGGTCATCATTGGCTGGCAGGTCTAGCCAATTACAATTTTAGCTTGCAATATAAGCCTGGGAAGCACAATACTGATGCGGATGCATCGTCCTGATATCCCAGTAGCACTGATCAGTGGACATCTTGGACTGAAGTATCTGAGTCCGGGGTCAAAGCTATCACTCAGTTGGCCAGTCTGCCCCAGGGGGATGAATCTGCTAGGCTGGTAGATCAACTGGGAGTGTCTCCTGATTGTATTCCTGCTGCATACTCCTGTCCCGTAATGTTAGGAGGTGAATACATGGAGCCATTAACCAATCTTGAAAACCACTCAGGAGAGGGATCCTTCCATTGGATTATTTAAGCATCACATTGAACGGGGTGAGGTGCCTACCCTTGGAAAGGATGCAGACCCAGTGCTCAAAGCATTACTGTGACAGAGTACAAAACTGGAGATTCGAGACACATTGTTGTACTGAGTGACTAAGAGTTCATGTGAAAAGGAGAGGCTACAGTTAGTCCTACCCAAAGAGTCTAAGAGTCCTGAGGTCTGTACATGATGATTCAGGTCACTTGGGGGTTTTACTGGACAAGGATGAGTCATGAAATAGAAAAGTATGTTAAGGATTGTGGTAGATGCATAACACGAAAGACATTACCTACAAAGTCTGCACCGTTACACCAGATTACCAGCAGTGGTCCCTTAGACTTGGTGTGTATAGACTTCCTATCATTGGAGCCAGATTCGAATGGTGTTTCAAATATCTTAGTAATAACAGACCATTTCATCCATTATGCCCAAGCCTTCCCCACCAGGGATCAGCGTGCTGTCACAGTGGCCAAAGTCTTAGTTGAAAAACTCTTTGTTCACTACGGGTTGCCATCCCGTACACACTCGGCTCAAGGACGGGATTTTGAGAGTTGTCTAATCCATGAGCTGTTAGGCTTATTAGGAATTCAAAAATCAAGGACCACTCCTTACCATCCCCAGGGTGACCCACAGCCTGCATGCTTTAATCGGACTTTGCTCTCCATGCTTGGAACGCTGGAGCCCTCAAAAAAGACTAAGTGGAGTCAACATGTTAGTGCAATTGTATGCTTGAACAAGCTGACTAAGAATGAGGCTACAGGTTACTCACCTTATTATCTTTTGTTTGGGCATGAGGCTAGGTTGGCAGTTGACATCTGTTTTGGAACCTCTGCAAATGGAAAGAGAGAGGCTAGTCATCATCAGTATGTAAAAGAAATGCAGACAGAACTTCAGAAAGCTTACCAATTAGCATCTGAGACAGCTGGAAACACTCATCAAAGGAATAAATTGCAGTATGATCAGAAAATCAAGTCACAAGGATTGGCTGTAGGAGATCGTGTTCTGATCAGGAACCTGTCACTCACTGGGAAACATAAATTACACGACAGATGGGATGCCTTACCTTATGTAGTCACTGAGAAACTAACTAACCTACAAAGTGTACAGGATGAAGCCAGAAACTGGAGGGGGACGTTTAAGGACTATGCATCAGGATCACCTATTGCCCATCAGAGATAGTGTGAGGTTGCCAGAACCTGAGGAGGAAAAGAGAGATACTCAGACCGTGGTGACTCAAAAACCATCAGTAAGAAAGAAACATAATCCAGTGACAGGGGATGTGCACTTACCAAGTGAGTGCTTAATGGAGGATGCCTCAGACAGTGAGGAGGATGGTTTGTGTTACTATCATCCAAGACAGTACAATTGGCAGAAGAGAGTGCCAATACAATTCCCCACATTGACAAGGGAGGCTGTTTGTGATGGGGAAAGTCAAGTGCAAAGACATGAACCTGAGCTGAGAGAGGTTGTACCCGAGAAGGAAGCTGGAGAGTTACCAAAGCTCATTGATAATGTAGGGGAAAATCTGGAAGGAGATGCTCAAAGAGAGTGTTCTGACACTGGACCTGTGTGTTAAGGAAACCCAGGAAAGAGATTAAACCTGTGGTGAAACTAAGTTATGATGATTTAGGCAGGCCTATAGGCAAACCCCTGACTTTAGTACATAGGGGAATGGTCATTAAGATTGAAGATGATATTCAAGCTAAGAAAAGTGCGTGTAATGCCGTCTGGTGCCATCCCCTTGCTCTGTGCCCACACTGTAAACTATCTAGTCCTAACCCTTCTAGAGCAGTAATTCTAATGTAACTGAGTTGAACTCATGAGGACATGAGACATGTTTTAGAGGGAGGAGAATGTAACCCTGTAGTATTTAATCTATGGATAATAAGGTTAATCTATGGTGATTTAATCTCACTCAGCAGAGTGGTTTGGTTATTGAGTTTATTAGTTTTGTAAAGTGTAAAAAGTTTTTATAAAGTTTAATTTGCATTCATAATTCAATTTAAGTGTATTAATACTGTAATATTTAAGGTAGGATGAACAGAGTGCTTATGGGAATGCCTGTTGAGGGAAACCCCTGTAATGTATTACATTTGTTAGAAACGTACTGCAGGAGAGATGTGGAAAATATCAGTTTTGTGTTTAAGTTAAATTGGTAGGTTAAATTAGTGAGAGTTCACGCCTTTCTTGACCAACAGTGAATGCTCATCGGGTTACCTGTCGATCACCAAGCTATGAACGAGACAGAGAGAGAGGCATGAGAGTGGGAGTATAGTAATAGGTATATTCACTAACAGAAGTGATTTATGTGAGTTACAGAGAGAGAGAAAGGTGTTGATTCCATTTTTTGATGAGTGCATAAGTGTTATATCGAGAAGTTGCAACACAGAAGTGCATTTTATTTGTTTTATTTACGCTGATTCTGTAGATATCGGAGGAGATTCCGCTGAGCAATATAACAGAGCGTGTTAACCTATGGACAGAGAGTAGAGACTGTAAGTGCAATATCGAGGGTGCTATTCTGCGATTGAGTTTTTTACTGAATCCAGATAGCTCTTTGAGTCTCTGGATACACTCAAAGATCCTCTGGCTGTGAGGGATTCGCCGCGAGAGAAAGTGAAGCACGGCCAGGAATGATTTCATGGCAGTTCGCTAAGAAGGAGGAACTGTGAGCCGGTGGTGATGACTGAGGTCGGGGAAGAACTCGTACGCTACAGCATGGGGGATTATGGTACAGAGTCATTGTTTTATTTTGCTCAAAAGAGTGAAGCGGCCAGTTTACCATTTCAAAGGCCCCTCCGTGCTCTGGCAACGCCCAGGCCTGCAACGGGGTGAAAGGGTCAAAAGACAGTTAAAGGTTCTGTAACTCTGAAAAGATCTAAGAAAAGATAATGGTTTGATGTGTTATTGGTAAATTTCCTTCCTAGAAGTTAAAGAGGAAGTTATTTGTTTAATGACAGGATAGTGAAGATTTTATTTGTGGAACAAAGGGTAATTTGAGTACGTGTGTATTGACATACTTTCAAGGGATAATTGACCCAAGTATTTACTCCCATTTATCTTAAAGGGTTATACAAACAGTATAAAAACATATTTACTGTTGGTGGTGTTTATTTCTTTTAAGTTTTATTTCATGTGGAAGGAATACATACTTTTTTTATCCAAGTGTTGTTTAAGTGTTTGGGGATTTAATATTAAGGGAAGTGGGAATATTGGGAGACATTAGTCAAGAGGCTAACTATTAATTGTTAGAGATCCCCTTGCAATTGGAGTCGCTCGCAACTCGACTCACTTCCGCATTCCATTCTCTGCACTGCCGCTGAGGACAGCCGGCAGTTTACTTCCGCATTCATAGACTCACGTTTGTTTTCATTGCCATGTGCTTGTGTTTTGGTTTACGTCATGTCTCCGCCTTTGAATGTTTATTGGTTCTCTGTCCATGTCATGTCCCCGCCTTCGTATGTTCATTAGTTTACTGTTTATTGTTTAATTATGTGTTTCAGGTGTTTCTTGTTTGTGTCTGATTATTCCATCTATTTAAACCTCTTCCCATTTCCGCCTCGGCGCGGAGTATTAGAATTCGTCCTAGCATGTGCTGTACGCCTGCTACCTTCTCGCTTTCTCTCACGATTAGTTCATAGCTCATAGCTTATAGCTCATAGCTCTTAGCTCTCAGCTCATAGTTCAGAGTTCCAGTACCATAGCCTAGTTTCGTGCATTTGCTTCAGTTCGGTTTTGTTTTGTTCCCATGTTCTATACTTTTGTGGAATTACTGCCTTGTGAATTATCTCTTTTGGAACTACTGCCTTGTGGATTATCTCTTTTGGATTATTGCTTGCCTTTTTTGTGGATTACTGTTTATTTCCTTTGTTTTGTGTGTTCCGTTACTTTCAAATCCTGTGTTCCTAATAAACTGACTTTTCCCCTCCGCATGCATCCTGCCTCCCTCCATTTATTGTAACAGAATACTCCGCTTAGCATGGATGCAGCGGGGAATATTTGGGCTACCTGTGCCAAATTTTTCGTTCCTGCACTGAACTCAATTTCCTTTCGGGCCTATATTCCTCCTCCTACTGCCTATGATGGCGTCTCCTGGTACCCCCAGTATTTTTTATTACAGGCCCAGGGATATTTTGTGAGTTTGGAGGATACGAAACCCAGCGAGGAACAATGGGTGAGGTTCCTCCAATCCCGTTTGGTCGGCTGGTGGGCAGAGGCCCACCTCTACAGTGGACACCAGGAGATGAACACTGTCTCAGGTTTTGTGGATCTCCTGCTCGAGGAATATGGGCGCCCGGAGTTTAATCCCGACCTGAACACCCTCCTTGACAATGTGCACCTGCCCGGTGATCCCAGCCAGTCATTTCTGGAGCACTATGAGAGGGAGCGGGCTAACATGGAGGCCTGCACCTCTCAGCCCCGGACCCAGGAGTGCGCAACCAAGGGATGCACCCAGCCAGCCAGCCTACAGTGCCCCACCTGTCAAAAACAGGGAACAAGGAGCTACTATTTCTGCTCGCAGGCCTGCTTTAAGGACAGCTGGCAAGTTCATAAGCGGCTCCATAGGCAGGCACCCCCAGAGCTCCAGCCAGAGGCCCAGCAGGAGGTCTCCTCAGCGGAGCTGCCCCTGGAGGTTAACATGGCAACCTCCAGCCCCGAGCCCCAGCACGAGGCCCAGCAGGAGGTCTCTCCAGCGGAGTGCCACCTGGAGGTTAACGTGGCAACCTCCAGCCCCGAGCTCCAGCCGGAGGCCCAGCAGGAGGTCTCCCCAGCGGAGCTGCCCCTGGAGGTTAACGTGGCAACCTCCAGCCCCGAGCTCCAGCCGGAGACCCAGCAGGAGGTCTCCCCAGTGGAGCGCACTCCGGAGGTCCACGAGGGGACCTCTGTTCCTGTCCTGTTCGAGACCCAAGAGGGGTTCTCTGCTCCAGCCCTGTTCCTGTCAGAGGTCCACGGGATGACCTCCTCCGAAGCCAAGTCCATGTCAGAGGTCCACGGGATGACCTTCTCCGAAGCCAAGTCCTTGTCAGAGGTCCACGGGATGACCTCCTCTGAAGTCAAGTCCATGTCAGAGGTCCACAGGATGACCTCCTCCGAAGCCAAGTCCATGTCTGAGGGCCACGGGAAGACCTCCTCCCAAGCCAAGTCCATGTCTGAGGTCCACAGGATGACCTCCTCCCAAGCCAAGTCCATGTCTGAGGTCCACGGGATGACGTCCTTTCCTAGTTCAAGTCTATGTCCAAGTCCAGATCCAGGTTTCTGTCCTGACCCATATCCTAGTCCATGTCTCAGTCCAGATCCATACCCTAAGCCAGAGTCATGTTCAAGTCCATGCCTCAGTTCAAACCCAGAGTCCTTTCTCAGTCCAGAATCCAGTCCAGAGTCCACCTCTGTCTCCACCTCAGTCTCCACCTCGGTCTCCTGTCCGGTTTCTAGTTTCATTTCCAGCTCAGTTTCTAGCTTAGTTTCCAGTCCCATTTCCAATCCTGTTCCCAATCCTGTTCCCAATCTGGTTCCCAATTCAGGTTCCAGTCCAGTTTCCTATCCAGTTTCCGATCCAGTTTCCGATCCAGTTTCCGGTCTATGTCACAGTTCAGTTTCTAGTTTCGGATCCAGTCCAGTTTCTAATTTAGTCTCCAACCCAGTCTCTAGCCCTGTCTCCAACCCTGTTTCCAGCTCTGTTTCCATCTCTGTTTCCAGTCAGGTTTGTAATTTCATTTCCAGTTCTGTTTCTAGTTTAGCTTTCAGTCAAGTTTCTAGTTTTGTTGCAAGTCCACTTTCCAGTTCAGGTTCTAGCTTTGTTTCCAGTTCTGTTCCCAGTCAGGTTTTTGATTTTGTTTACAGTTCTGTTTGTAGCCTAGTTTCCAGCCCTGTACCCAGTTCAGTTCTCAGTCCAGTTCTCAGTCCAGTTCTCAGTCCAGTTCCCTGTCCTGTTCCCTGTCCTTTTCCCAAGTCTGTCTCCAAGTCTGTCTCCAACCCAGGTGCCAAGTCTGATTCTAGTCCTGGTTCCAGGCCAAGCTCTAAGCTAGGCACCAAGTCAAGCTTCAAGCCAAGCTCTAAGCCAAGCACCAAGTCAAGTTTCAAGCCAAACACCAGGTCAAACACCGCTCCAAGCTCCAAGCCAAGCACCAGGTCAAACACCGCTCCAAGCTCCAAGCCAAGCACCAGGTCAAGCACAGCTCCAAGCTTCAAGTCAAGCACCAGGTCACGCATCACTCCAAGCTCCAAGTCAAGCACCAGGTCACGCATCACTCCAAGCTCCAAGTCAAGCACCGGACCAAGTTCTTGACCAAGTTCTCGACCAGGGCCGAAGGGACAACTCGACACGCTCAGCTCTACCCTCGGGACACTGGACATCGCCAGCCTCAGGTCCTGGAGGGCAGATGTTAGGATCCTGCCCAGGGGCCCAGGTCCGCCAGAGCGGTCAGAACTTTCTGCGCTTCGGGAGAAGCACCTTTGGGGGGAGGCTCTGTTAGAGTTTCCCTCGTTTTCGGAGTTCGCTACGCGAACACTTCCTCATTCCACGCTTCGCGCTACCAGGATGAACAGTGCGAGCTTCATTCACAAAAACCCCGCTGAACTATGCATTCATGAACTCTCGCTTTGTTTATATCACCATGTGCTTGTGTTTTGGTTTACATCATGTCTCCGCTTCCTTTATGTTTATTGGTACCTAGCCTGCTGCTTGCAAATGTCGAGTTGCTACTGAATAAAATGGATGAGAGCCGAACCAGCATTTCAATTCAAAGGGAGTACAGGGACTGTTGCGCTTTAATCTTTACCAAAACATGGTTGAATGAGGACGTTCCAGACACAGCCATTTCACTACAAACCCACTCCATACATCGGAGTGATCTGCCTCCAGTAAGAACAAAGGTGGCGGAGTCTGCATCTATGTGAACAACTCACGGTGCTCAGATGTGAGTATTATACACAAATACTGTTCATGCGATATAGAACTTCTGATGCTGAAATGTCACCCTTTCTACCTACCGAGGGAATTCAGTGCTATTTTTATCGCTGCTGTTTACATCCAAGCAGATACACAGATGGCACTTAGTGTTATATGTGATATCGTCAGTACACACTAGACCACAGATCCAGATGCTGTTTTCATTATTGCCGGGGATTTTAACCAGTGTAAACTACGTTCAGTTCTTCCAGAATTTCATCAACACGTAGATATTTCTACTACAGAGCAGAACACACTGGATCATGTATATACAAAGATAAGGGGAGCTTACAAAGCTAAATCTCGACCTCACTTTGGTCGTTCAGATCATATCACACTTTTTCTATACCCAGCTGTTGAGAATTCTAGAAGGAGCTCTCAGTAGGGTAAGGAGATAGGGTTTAATATTACCCCATGCAATTAATAATATTAGAAGCATCGATCTAGCATAAATCAAATGTAAGAAAATGAGTCATAAGGAGGAGTTTCCCAGAAGAAGTGAGAAATAAGGGGAAATCGGAAAAAACATGCAAATTAGGATAGGAGGAGCATATGCAAATTAAAAGAGGAGGCGCCAGGATAAATAGAGGAGATTTTCTGGGGATTTTACACACTTGCTTGCAACTGCACTTAGGTGTGTCCTGGTTTGTGAGTGTCTCCTTGAGCTCAATGGATTTTTGTGTATTTGGACTGCAATAAAGACAAAGTTTGCTCTTTCTCATCCAAGCCTGAAGAGTCCTGATTTATTTACGTTAGTTCATTTCATGAATGAATTTAGTGAAGATTTGCTACAAGAAGGGCCCCGGAGGCCACCCTGCATGTCCCGCTCAGAATAGGGCTCTGAGTTTCCGACACAGCTTATAAACAGAAGCTGAAACAGTGTGCTCTGGTGAGGAAAACAATCAGTGTGTGGTCTGAGGTAGCTGTACAAACAGTGAAAGACTGTTTTGCATGTACTGAGTGGGATGTATTCAGAACAGCAGCAATATGGCAGGATTCCACAGTTAATATTGATGAATATGCATCAACTGTTACTGTCTATATCAGTACATGCATAGAAAATATCATACTTCAGAAGACCATCTGCACATATCCCAATCAGAAACCATGGATTACTGCACAGGTCCGCCACAGTCTACGTCCTCACTCTGTGGCATTTAAATCTGGCGACCCTGAAGCTTACATAAAGGCAAGATATTGTTACGACCCGTAGGGTGAAAGAGATGAGCAGGATGCAAGTGCAGGGGAAAGTGTTCAGTTTATTAGGTATGGTAAACAAAACAAAACATAAAGGACTTTGCTCAACATAATCATAAACATAAATGTACTTAAACTCATTAACGATAGACTAATGCATGAAAGGTGATCTGGAAATCACGGAACAAATCGCAAGGTTAAACTTTAATACACTAGAATCTACTTTCCTAACGCTCGAAGGGTGATCTGGAAATCACAGAACAAATCGCAAGGTTAAACTTTAATACACTGGAATCTACTTTCCTAACACTCGAAGGGTGATCTGGAAATCACCAGAACAAAGTGCACGGTATCTAAGCCATAATAATACTCTTCCCCGAAGCGGAGACAGAGTGGCGTATTTAAGCACATACTAATTCACACCCACAATTAAAGACACCTGGACATGATAATTACATTAGACAGAGAACCAATGAAGAAACGGGGCAAAGACATGACATAAAACAAAAACAAAAGCACATGGGGAAACACAGGAAGCGGAGACATGACGTGACTATGACAACACCAAGCATATGGCAAAAGTAAACAAAACATGAGCCCATGAATGAATTGCGCTGGAATACGGAAGCACGCCCCTCGTCACACTTTGCAGCGTAACGAGGGCTAGAGAAGAGGAAACCTAACAGAGCCCCCCCCCAAGGCACGGCTCCCGAAGCGCCGCAAGTTCTATCCACTTTGGTGGACCTGGGCCCCTGGGCAGGATCCTTACCTCTGCCCTCCAGGACCTGAGTCCAGTGTCCTGTAACCTGAGCAGAACGTGTTGGGTTTTCCTTGAGAACTTGGAAGAGAACTTGGACGAGAACTTGGATGAGAACTTGGATGAGAACTTGGATGAGAACTTGGATGAGAACTTGGATGAGAACTTGGTCTGGATCTCGGAGCTGTGCTTGACCTGGTGCTGGGCCTGGATCTCGGAGCTGCGCGTGACCTGGCGCTTGGCCTAGAGCTCGACCTCGAACCAGGATCGGAGTCTGCTCTGGAACCAGGATCGGAGTCTGCTCTGGAACCAGGATCAGAGTCTGCTCTGGCACCTGGATCAGAGACAGGCTTGGAAACAGACTCGGAGAAAGGCTTGGAAACCGAGTCGGAGAAAGGTTTGGAAACAGGCTTCGAGACAGACTTGGAAACAGACGTAAAAGCAGACTTCGAGACAGACTTCGAGACAGACTTCGAGACAGACTTCGAGACAGACTTCGAGACAGACTTCGAGACAGACTTGGAAACAGACTTGGAAACAGACTTCGAGAAAGACGTGGAAACAGACTTCGAGAAAGACGTGGAAACAGACTTCGAGAAAGACGTGGAAACAGACTTCAAGAAAGACGTGGAAACAGACTTCGAGACTGGACAGAGATCTAGGTTAGACCCAAAACCATAGACAAAATCCAAAACTTGGTTGGAGACAGCATTGGAGATTGGGCTGGAGACAGAGGAAGGGACAGAGGAGGAGACAGGGCTGGAGACAGAGGAGGAGACAGAGCTGGAGACAGAGGAGGAGACAGGGCTGGAGACCGAGGAGGAGACTGGGTTAGAAGCGGAGCTGGGAGTTAAATCAGCCTCTGAACTGAGAAGGAGAGCAAACACCCATCCCGAAATCAAACCTATGTAGCCAGCATAGAAATCAGGAACTGGACTTAGAACTGGGCTAGGAACATGGTCGGAACCTGGACTAGGACTTGGAACTGGACTAGGAACAGGTTCGGAACCTGGACTTGGACGAGGAACTAGACTGGAACTGAGAACAGGAGCAGGACTGGGAGCAGGACTGGGAACCAGACTGAGAACAAGATTGGGAGCAGGACTGGGAACAGGACTGGGAACCTGACTGGGAGCAGGACTGGGAGCAGGACTGAGAACTGGCTCAGAGATTGGCCTTGGAATAGGGCAAAAATCTGGACATAGACTTGGACAAGGACCTGGACATGGACTAGGATTAGGGCAGGAACCTTTACTGGGATTAGAGCAGAAACCTGGACATGGACTAGGATTAGGGCAGGAACCTGGACATGGACTAGGATTAGGGCAGGAACCTGGACATGGACTTGGACATGGACTAGCTTGAGAAGAGGTCATCCCATGGACCTCAGACATGGACAGGGCAGGAGTGGAGGTTTCTTCTTGAACCTCTGGTGTAAGCAGGCCAGGAGAGGAGGTTTCCTCTTGAATCTCTCGCTGCTGCTTGGGGCTGGAGGTCGCCTTGTTAACCTCCCTGAGCAGCGCCGCTGTGGAGACCTTCTGCTGGGCCTCAGGCTGGAGCTCGGGGCTGGAGGTCACCACGTTAACCTCCTTGAGCAGATCCGCTGTGGAGACCTTCTGCTGGGCCTCCGGCTGGAGCTCGGGGCTGGAGGTCGCCACGTTAACCTCCTTGAGCAGCTCAGCTGTGGAGACCTTCTGCTGGGCCTCTGGCTGGAGCTCGGGGCTGGAGGTTGCCTCGTTAACGTCCAGGAGCAGCTCCCTTGAGAAGACCTCCTGCTGGAGCTCGGGGCTGGAGGTTGCCATGTTAACCTCCAGGAGCAGCTCCCTTGAGAAGACCTCCTGCTGGGCCTCCTGCTGGAGCTCAGGGCTGGAGGTCACCACATTAGCCTCCTGTGGTAGCTCTGTGGAGGAGACTTCCTGCTGGGTCTCCGGCTGGAGCTCGGGGCTGGAGGTCGCCATGTTAACCTCCAGGTGCAGCTCCCTTGAGGAGACCTCCTGCTGAGCCTCCTGCTGGAGCTCTGAGGGTGCCCGCCTGTGGAGCCGCTTATTTACCCGCCAGCTGCCCTTAAAACAGCTTTGGGAGCAGAAGTAGCTGCTCCTTACTCCCTGGTTCCTGCAGGTGGGGCACTGCAGGATGGCTGGTCAGGTGCATCCCTCAGTGGTACACTCCTGGCTTAGGGGATGAGAGGTGCAGGCTGCCACGTTAGCCCGCTTACTCTCATAATATTCCAGAAAAGAGTGGCTAGGTCGGTCACCCAGATGGTCCTTCCCCAAAAAGGTCCTGAGGTTGGGTTGGAAGTCTGGGTTTCCGAACACCTGGACCAGTAGATCCACAAAGACCGAAACTGTCTGGAGCTTCGTGGATCTACTGGCGAGGTGAAGCTCTGCCCATTGGCGAGCAGAGCCGACCAGACGAGAGAGGAGGAACCCCAACCACTGTTCTTCGTCAGGCTTGGGGTCCTCCAAACTCAAAAAATAAATCTGTGCCTGCAAAAAAAAAACATTGTGGCCAAGTGGCAAAACCATCATAATCATCTGGAGGATAGATGAAAGTCCACTGAGGGAAAAACACAGAGTTAATAGCAGGCATTTCCATTGTAGCGTGGCGTGGCGTGGCGTTGCTTTCCCTGTTGTATCCATTTTTTGGCGGAGTATTCTGTTACGACCCGTAGGGTGAAAGAGATGAGCAGGATGCAAGTGCAGGGGAAAGTGTTCAGTTTATTAGGTATGGTAAACAAAACAAAGCATAAAGGACTTCGCTCAACATAATCATAAACATAAATGTACTTAAACTCATTAACGATAGACTAATGCACGAAAGGTGATCTGGAAATCACGGAACAAATCGCAAGGTTAAACTTTAATACACTAGAATCTACTTTCCTAACGCTCGAAGGGTGATCTGGAAATCACGGAACAAATTGCAAGGTTAAACTTTAATACACTGGAATCTACTTTCCTAACGCTCGAAGGGTGATCTGGAAATCACCGGAACAAAGTGCACGGTATCTAAGCCATAATAATACTCCGCCCCGAAGCGGAGACGGAGTGGCGTATTTAAGCACATACTAATTCACACCCACAATTAAAGACACCTGGACATGATAATTACATTAGACAGAGAACCAATGAAGAAATGGGGCAAAGACATGACACAAAACAAAAACAAAAGCACATGGGGAAACACAGGAGGCGGAGACGTGACGTGACTATGACAACACCAAGCACATGGCAAAAGTAAACAAAACATGAGTCCATGAATGAATTGCACTGGAATACGGAAGCACGCCCCTCGTCACACTTTGCAGCGTAACAAGGGCTGGAGAAGAGGAAACCTAACAGATATGATGTTCGTAAGAGCATAAAGGCTGCCAAAGATTCTTACAGACAAAGATTAGAGAATCACTACACTGCACATGACTCTAGAAAAATGTGGCAAGGTCTAGCACACATCACAGACTATAAAGGCTGGACACATGGAAACAGATCTGCATCTCTGCTGGATGAGCTCAACCTTTTTTATACACGCTTTGAGGCCTTGAACACAGAGCCCTGGACAACACTGGAGGTGGCACCTGATGATGTGGAACAGGTACTCACATTGTCCCCTACACAGGTGTACAAGTCACTGAGCAGAGTGAACACACACAAGGCGGCAGGTCCAGATAACATCCCAGGACGCGTCCTCAGGCTATGTATATACAGTGGGTGTAGAAAAGAATCACCCCCTTTTAAAATAATCACATTTTGTTGCTTTTCAGCTTGAAATGAAGGTGGACACAGTTTTTGTTTTATCCAGCTGTATTTACTCAGTGCAACTTATAACATCCAAGTGAAAAATATAACACTAACGTCAGAAAAAAAATTTAAAAAACAGAATCACTGAATTGGAAAAAGGATCACCCCCCTCCTAAAATGACTTGTAAACTCAATCAGGTGTAGCTAATCACCTTCTCAATGGCACACAAAGCCATTTGACTTTCAACTGTGATCAGCTGTGGTCATTTTGATTAGCTCAGCATGAAAAGAGATTTCCTGGAGCATTTTTCAGTCCTTGGTAGTGCAACTGAAGCAAACAATCAACTATGGGTAGCAAGGCACTGTCAAAAGATCTCCAGGATAAAGTTGTGGACAGGCACAAGTCAGGAGATGGATACAAAACAATTTCAAAGGCTTTATCAGTACCTAGACACACAGTGAAGTCTACTATTAAGAAGTGGAAGGTATTTGATACAAAACAGACCCTCCCTAGATCAGGATGTCGCTCCAAACTGGATGAAAGAGCCAGGAGGAAACTGGTCAGAGAGGCCACCAAGAGGCCTACAACAACTCTGAAGCAGTTGCAGGAATTTATGACAAAGAGTGCTCATTGTGTGCATGTGACAACAATATCACAAATTCTCCACAAATTTGGCTTGTATGAGAGGGTTGCAAGAAAAAAGCCACTCCTCAAGAAAAGCCACATGCAGTCACGAGTGAGCTTTGCCAAAACGCACCTTGAAGATTCAGGTCAGATGAGACCAAAATTTAATTAGTTGGCCTCAACACCAAACGATATGTCTGGTGGAAATCCAGTACAGCTCACCACCCAAATAACACCATTCCTACAGTAAAGCATGGAGGTGGTAATATCCTGTTATGTGGGTGTTTCTCTGCAGCAGGGACTGGAGCACTTGTCGGGATAGAAGGAAAAATGGATGAGGCAAAATACCGTCAAATTCTTGAGGAAAATCTGCTGCCCTCTGCCAGAAAGTTGTCAATGGGAAGAAGGTTTACCTTCCAACATGACAATGACCCAAAGCACACAGCAAAACTGACCACACAGTGGTTGAAGGAGAAAAAGTTGAATGTCCTTGCAAGGTCTAGTCAGAGCCCAGACTTAAACCCCATTGAAAATCTGTGAAACGACTTGAAGTGTGTAGTCCACAAAAGGTCACCATCAAATTTAACTGAACTTGAGCAGTTCTGCAAAGAAGAGTGGGCAAATATTGCAAAGTCTAGATGTGCAAAGTTAGTAGAGACATATCCCAACAGACTAAAGGCTGTAATTAAAAAATTAAGGCAAATTAAAGCAAGGGGGTGATCTTTTTTCCAACTCAGTGATTCTGTTTTTTAAATTTTTATTTTTTTTTCTGACATGTTGGTGTTATATCTTTCTTTTTTTTTAACATATTTTTTATTGAACATTAAACATGTAAGATGACAAGAGAATATCCCACGAGAATAAAAAAAATATATATTTTAACCATCTTCCTACCCCCACTCCCCATCCCCCCCACCCAAAAGCATACACAAATTCAATTACATGGGTAAACAAGTTATTAATTAATAATAATAATTAGTTACATTTATATAGCGCTTTTCTAGACACTCAAAGCGCTTTACATAGTATGGGGGGGAAATCTCCTCAACCACCACCAGTGTGTAGCATCCACCTGGATGATGCGACGGCAGCCATAGTGCACCAGAACGCCCACCACACACCAGCTATTGGTGGAGAGGAGAGATATAGCCAATTCAGGGATGGAGATTATTAGGGGGCCATGATAGACAAGGGCCAATGGGGCAATTTCACCAGGACACCGGGGTGATACCCCTACTCTTTATGAGAAGTGGCCTGGGATTTTTAATTACCCCAGAGAGTTAGGACCTCGGTTTAACATCTCACCCAAAGGATGGTGCTGCTTTTACAGTATAGTGTCCCCGTCACTATACTGGGGCATTAGGACCCACACAGACCACAAGTTATTATACAAAGGCTAAGACAGACATATTCACATATTTTCAAATACAAAGGCATAACATATATACATGTATCAATCAGTAGAGTGAGAGGTATCTAACATTGCCTGTGTCAATATCTGGTTATTTTCCAGAAAATGTATAAAAAGATCCCAAATTTTATGGTAGTCCTTTAGTTTGCCCTTTATACTGTATGTTATTCTTTCCATTGCAATACAATAAGCCAGATCTTTCAGCCTATGATCAATGGATGGACCTTTTATGTTTTTCCAGTAAAATGCTACTAATAGTCTTACAAGAACTAGACAAATGTCAATCATTTTAGTATGATAACTTTATAATGATAAACTTACAGGTATTAAACCCAAAGCACATATTTCAGGAGTCGCTGGAAATGGTTTTGAGATTATTGAGGAAATTAGTGTTGTCACTTTTTGCCAGAATGTCTTAATCACCTCACATTCCCAGATACAATGAAAGAATGTTCCCTTATGTTTGTAATGTCTGACGGTATCCAAACTGATTTCTGAATTAACCTGGAACATAGAAGTTTCTTGGCTTCTTTGAGCTGTGAACCCATACCAGTTAACACCACTCAGGTGACTGAGAGTAACCCCGAGAGGTCATCTGCTGCCAGATACCATCGGAATGCTATGAGGGGGAGGGGGGGCACAACCCCCCTCTTCAGACACACACACACACACACACAGAACTTACACCCACAATGGAGAAACCTTTCATGAACTTAACGGGTGTGAACGTCTGGAAAACTTCAAGATTAGGTGAATCAACATACTTTTTAGATTCTTGCACTATTCAGAGCACAAATACAGGTCCATACTCAATTCTTTTATGACTGTCGATTCTATTTCTACCCAGAGTAATTGCGGCTGTGAAGAAAACCAATAGGTGGCATTAGCCAACTTTGCTGACCAGTGGTACCACTGCAAATTGGGTAAATGTAAATCTCCTCTGTCGTAAGGAAGATACAGCAATGTTAGGCAAAGCCTTGCACATCTATTATTCCAAATGAATTTGGTTAATTTTTTTTTCATACTAGAGAAAAAACCTAATGGAGGGGACAGTGGAATAGAACGAAATAAATACAGAAATTTGGGTAGAATATTCATCTTGATAATGTTTATACGGCCAATCAGTGAGATTGGTAGGGAGGACCATCTATCTACAGATTCATTGACTTTGGCTATGACTGGGTTATAATTGGCAGGGACTAATCTGTCAACTGTAGGAGTAATGACTATGCCTAGATATTTGAAGCCCTCAACTGCATTTATAAATGGATGCCTAAATGGTGGTTGACGCCTTTCTTGAGTATTTAAAAAAAGTATTGATGATCTGGTATTATTAATTTTATAGCCGGAGAACTTTCCAAATCTGTCAGTCAGTTCGAGCAATGCTGGAACGGATCTCTCGAGCCTTGTTAGAAAAAGAATGGTGTCGTCTGCATATAGCGCTATTCGATGACCACGATCTTTAATTTTAATGCCCTTAATGATAGAGTTATTTCTAATTGCAATTGCTAAAGGCTCCAATGCTAAAATAAAGAGCATTGGCGACAGAGGACATCCTTGTCGTGTTCCTCTGTGTATATTAAAAGGTCTTGATGTTATATTATTAGTCCTAACTTCAGCTATTGGTTTAAAGTATAATATATTAACCCAACGTAGAAATGAATCTCCAAAACGAGTCAATACATCATTCATATACAGCCACTCTACCCTATCGAACGCTTTTTCTGCATCGAGTGATAGGATACATGTGTCAGGGGCTTCTCTTTTTTCACACAGAATATTTAAGACTCGCCTAATATTATGACTAGCCTGACCGCTCTTGATAAATCCATTTTGGTCTATACCTATTACAGATAGTAGGCATTTTTCTAATCTTGACGCCAAGATTTTGCCAATGATCGTTACATCTGTATTAAGTAGAGAAATCAGTCTGTATGACTCACATTTGGTAGTAGACTTATCAGGTTTCAAAATTAAAGTAATTAAAGCACTTCTCAGCGTGGGTGGTAGACAACCATTTTGAAATGATTCTGCGTACATTTCCTTTAGAGGACTAACCAATTTGTTTTTAAAAAGCTTATATATATATCAATTGGTAGACCATCAGGGCCAGCGGATTTACCATTCTTCAGCTTTGATATAAATTCCAAGATTTCACTTTCTTCCAATGTACTGTCTAAATAATTTTTATCTTCTTCTGATGAGTGGGAACTGAAGATCATTGAGAAATCGGACTTGATCTTCAATAAAATGGGCTGACTCAGAATTGTATAAATCTTTATAAAACAAAACAAAAGCCTTATTTATCTCCAGAGGATTATATGTTATTTCCCCATTAGAAGTCTGAATACTATTAATGTCTTTTTCTGTATCCAATTTTTTTATCTGCCATGCTAATAATTTTCCTGCTTTTTCTCCATGTTCATAGAAAGATCATTTCAATCTTATTAAGCTATTTTCAGTTTTTGTTATGGTAAGGGTGTTGTATTGAGCCCTAAGTTTAAGAAGTTTGTAATGTATAGTATTTGAAGTGTCTAAAAAAGCCTTTTCCTCTGCCAGCTTAATTTCTTTTTCCAATAAATCTAATTCCAATTTAAGTTTATTCATTTTTGAGCTTGTATAACAAATTATCTGACCTCGAATATATGCCTTGAACGCTTCCCACCTTATAGCAGCTGAAGTTTCATCTTTATTCTCTTTAAAAAAAAATTATCTATCTGTACTCCAATAAATTATATAAAATCCGGATCATGTAACCATTTTGGATAAAGGCACCTGCAATGAGTTTCATTCATATCACTTACTGATTTGTAAACTAAAGAAACTGGACCATGATCTGAGATAACAATAGAATCATACTGACATAATGTTACTCTTGGGAAGAGGTCATTAGAAATTAAAAAATAATCAATACGAGAATGACCCTTCGTCACAGTAGAACAGCATGAATATGTTCTTTTATTAGGGTGTAACCTTCACCATGGGTCACACAGATTGAGTTATTTTATGTAGTCCAATATCTTTTTCCTAGACTGTATGTGTGTTGTATCTAAACCTGTTGTGCGGTCAAGACTAGGAGATACTGTGCAATTAAAGTCTCCAGCAGTTAGCAATTTTCCTGGTAAAGAAGACAGTAGAAGAAATAATTTTTCAAAAAATCTGGGACAATCTGTATTAGGGCCATATACATTTGCCAAAATAGTGTTTTCATTTAGAATAGAGCCTTGGATTATTATGTAACGTCCTGCTGTGTCCCGTAAAACCTTGGATATTTGGAATGGAATTGACTTGTGTATTAAAATCATTACTCCCCTAGAGTTAGGAGAAAATAAAGCTGAATAAATTTGGCCCCTCTAGCGCCTTTGTATTGGTGTTGTGTTATTTGAAGAAATTTGGCATTCTTGCAAAAATACAATTGAGGGATTAAGTTGTTTCATTCTGGTCATTACTTGCTTAATTTTAGTTAATTTCCCCAAACCTCTCACATTCCACGGTTATTTTTAACTCATTACAATATTAGAGCATAGATTGAGAACTGCATAATATTACAAGTTTGTCCCTTAGCCTGTTTACAATAAAATGCAATTTGCCCTGTGACTGAAAAATAGTAAAAAAATACATAGGATGCTTGTGTTGGCTCCCTGAACTCGCCAGCACTTTTCCCATAACACAAAAACTAAAGATTCAACACTTTGTGTCACCGATCCTATTGCTAGGAGCAGCATAACGTGGATCAAAAGCATGTTCTTTGCCATCATATGCTCCCACCAACAAACGGCTAATCATATTAGAAATTGAACAACAGTTCACTCAAGCCTGCTTCACTCTAAATACAGTACCAGTCTCAAAAGAAAAAAGATTTTGTTACGTGACAGTTGCTTTCTTCTGTATTCGGTTTTCCTGACTGAAGGATTATCAGCATGTTTCCTTGAGGTTGCGAATGAAATTCTCCACCTCAGCTGGGCTATCGAATGTGTGGTCTCGTCCTGCGTGAGTGATGTGCAACTTCGCTGGAAAGATTACTCCATATCAAATGTCCATGGTTTTAAGCTGTTGCTTCGTAGTATTTCCGTCTTTTCAGATGTGTTTCTCTGGCAATATCTTGAAAGAACTTCACTTTGCACTCATCGTATGTTATTTTGCCTTTGGCTCGCACGATTTGTAACACTTTGTCTTTATCCTTTGAATTCAAGAAGCGCATAATGAGTGTTCTGGGAGCGTTTCGATCTCGACGTTCCTGTAAGCGATGAGCTCTTTCAATGGTTATCGGGTTGGTAAAAGACTCCGGTCCCAGTACCTCAGGCAGCCATCTCTCAAGGAAACCCACCGTATCCGAGCCCTCGGCGCCTTCAAGGAGGCCGACAAGCCGCACATTATTGCAACGACTTCGCTGGAGAGTATCTACGGTGCTTTTCAGTTCGGATACTTGATCCTCTTTCGCTGATACGTTTTTCCGCCATAGACAATCTGTTAGAAAATTCATTGACATCTTGTTTAACCTCCTGTATGGCTGAGAGAATTCCTGTAAATTTGACTGAAAAGTCTTCTCTCATGCTTGCGATTGCACTCATAATGTTGCTCTCTTGATTTTTGTCTGTATTTGCGCTGGCTTCTTTAACGTTATCTTCGGATGTCATGCTAGCTTGATGATTAGCAGCCTCAGTGTTGGAATCGTCTTGGTTTCCATGTTTTTTCTTTGTAGTACGCAAAGTGATTTTATCGTAATGTTATTTACAGTGATTTATATATGTGTTCAGTTTCAGAACGATAATAAGGCTGTTTGAGAAAGAACTTGCCGAATGTTGTAAGAGCGTGAATAAACGCGCACGATCAACTCGCTGCCATGTTAAGTCATGTTATATCTTTCACTTGGATGCTATAAGTTGCACTGAGTAAATACAGCTGGATAAAACAAAAACTGTGTCCGTCTTCATTTCAGGCTGAAAGCAACAAAATGTGATTATTTTAAAGGGGGGTGATTCGTTTCTATACCCACTGTATCTGTGACCCTGGACCCACTACAGTTCGCATACAGGACAAAGAGATCCACAGAAGATGCTATTTCATTTGCCATTCACAAAATTCAAACTCACCTGGCACATAAGGACAGTTATGCCAGACTACTTTTTATTGATTATAGTTCAGCATTTAATACTATATTTCCTACAAAACTCATAAACTTTTTTTTTTTTTGTTAAATATGTTTTGTTTCACTGTTATACTTTTAGTAAGCATACAACTTTGAAAGGCCAATCAGAGTATGTACTTAAAAGTACCTTCAAAGATTGAGGAAGTTCGGCATGTCACCACAAATACTCCACAACTTTTACTGATGCACTGTAGGGAGTGTGTTAACCTGCTTTATAGCTGTGTGGTTTGGCAACAGCACAGCACATGACAGGGAGGCCCTACTGATGGTGATAAGGCTGGCCCAGAAAATTACAGAGACAGATCTCCCCTAGACTGCAGGACATCTATAACAAGAGAACCTACAAATGGGCTAGCAAAATCAGCGACCCCACCCATCCCACCCATAAGTTCTTCACCCTCATGAAGCCTGGCAAGCGGTACCAGAGTACTGTGAGATATTTTTCCTTATTTTCCATGATTATGATTCAATCATTTAAGATTAGTTCTGTGTGATTTTTGCTTACTCATGGTCTCATGATGTTTTTGGGTTATTGTCCTTGATTATGTTTTTGTCAAAGGTGTTTTGTCATTTGTCTCATGTTTTTCTCCTATGTTTTTCCTTATTAGCCTTGGGTATGTTGCTTGCACATACATATGAGTATAAAAGCCAACTGTATCCAACTTATGTTTGGACTAAGACTAAAACTAGTGCTCAGGCTGTCATGGCGCACATAATAAACCATCTTTTTGACTATACCCTGGCTCTTGGTCTCCTGATTCTTCAAGCATCTTACTTCTGGTGAAGCTGAAGCATTTTGATCATCCAGAAAAGATTTACATCAGTTCCTGGCATAGGTGGCAGAATAGGATGTACTCCGTCTGTCGACTCAGATGACAGATGATATCATCACCTATTTCACCTGATCCGATGATCCTGTCCCTCGAGACAAGCATATGTCAGCACAGGTGAGTGAGTGGGTCATCCTATCCAAAGAACTAGTTGGATGTTTGATGAAACAGTTTAGTGAAGCTAGCTAGTTTCTCAATCAAATGAGTTGCGTTGTTTATTTTGGTAATGGCAACAGGTGTTCAGGATCCTAATGGTGTTGGAGAGTTTTCCTCACCAGCTGTTTTCTTGCCTTATGCTGATAACACTAGTTTTGATAGAGAGCTAGGGCAAATGCTAGATGAAGTGTGTGGAAAGAAAAAGATTAAACTACAGTGGGGGAAAAAAGTATTTGATCCCCTGCTGATTTTGTACGTCTGCCCACTGACAAAGAAATGATCAGTCTATAATTTTAATGGTAGGTGTATTTTAACAGTGAGAGACAGAATAACAACAAAAAAATCCAGAAAAACGCATTTCAAAAAAGTTATGAATTGATTTGCATTTTAATGAGTGAAATAAGTATCTGACCCCTTCGACTTAGTACTTGGTGGTAAAACCCTTGTTGACAATCACAGAGGTCAGACGTTTCTTGTAGTTGGCCACCAGGTTTGTACACATCTCAGGAGGGATTTTGTCCCACTCCTCTTTGCAGATCCTCTCCAAGTCATTAAGGTCATTTTCAATGCCCTGGCTGAGGGAAGGAGTTTCTCACCCAAGATTTGACGGTGCATGGCCCCATCCATCGTCCCTTTGATGTAGTGCAGTTGTCCTGTCCCCTTAGCAGAAAAACGCCCCCAAAGCATAATGTTCCCACCTCCATGTTTGATGGTGGGGATGGTGTTATGACTTGGGGTCATAGGCAGCATTCCTCCTCCTCCAAACACAGCGAGTTGAGTTGATGCCAAAGAGATCTGACCACACCTGACCACAACACTTTCACCCAGTTCTCCTCTGAATCATTCAGGCAAACTTCAGACGGGCCTTTCTTGAGCAGGGGGACCTTGCGGGCGCTGCAGGAGTTCAGTCCTTAACGGCGTAGTGTGTTACCAATTGTTTTCTTGGTGACTATGGTCCCAGCTGCCTTGAGATCATTAACAAGATCCTCCCGTGTAGTTCTGGGCTGATTCCTCACCGTTCTCATGATCATTGAAACTCCAGGAGGTGAGATCTTTCATGGAGCCCCAGACCGAGGGAGACTGACAGTTTCTTCAATTTGCGAATGATCACACCAACTGTTGTCACCTTCTCACCAAGTTGCTTGGCGATGGTCTTGTAGCCCATTCCAGCCTTGTGTAGGTCTACAGTCTTGTCCCTGACATCCTTGGACAGCTCTTTGGTCTTGGCCATGGTGGATATTTCGGAATCTGATTGATTGATTGCTTCTGTGGACAGGTGTCTTTTTACAGGTAACAAACTGAGGAGCCAGACACCTGGGAGCCAGAAATCTTGCTGATTGATATGGGATCAAAAACTTATTTCATTCATTAAAACGCAAATCAATTTATAACTTTTTTGAAATGCGTTTTTCTGGATTTTTTTTTTGTTGTTATTCTGTCTCTCACTGTTAAAATACATCTACCATTAAAATTATAGACTGATCATTTCTTTGTCAGTGGGTAAACGTACAAAATCAGCAGGGGATCAAATACTTTTTTCCCCCACTGCATGTAAAGATCTTGGTATTTCAGAACAGACAGTGTGGAGTATAGAGCAGTGTTTTTCAGCTTTGGAGAACTGTGTCAATCGTAAAGACCCTGAGGCAGAGGTGCAAGTGTTTAGCCAATGGCACCTATAAGCTCGTCGTCAGGTGACTCTGGCTTAGCTTGACACCTTTCTTATTTTGGGCATTGATGTTATCTCACAATTGCACATGCAATTGGATTTTGAACCAGCTAAACCTAAACTCTCTGTTCTTGCAGTTCAGGTGTCAGATCCCTTGATTGCTAATCATCCTATTTGGGCTAAGGATAAGAATGACTGCGGGCTGCTAGACATAGAACCAGTACGTCTTACAGGTACACCTCCTCCCATGACAAAACAGTACCCCATTTCAAGGGAAGCTATTGAGGGAATTCGGCCTATAATTGCTGATTTTTTCAACCAAAGCATTCTTGTCAAAGCATGCAGTTCCTCCTCTTCTCCTCTCTGTCCTGTGAGGAAAGGTGGGCCTAAGACGGAGACAGCAGGAAGTGCACCAAAATCCCTTCGGCGATTGACAGTTGATTATCGTGTCGCTAACACCTGTATTGATCATATTCCACCACGTGTAGCTGACCCAAGCACTGTTTTTGATGGCATTCCAAATTCATACACTGTGTTTTCTGTTATTGATATGGCTAATGGTTTTTGGTCTGTGCCTTTACATCCAGCTAGCCAGCCATGGTTAGCTTTCTTCTTTGATGGTGATCAGTATCAGTGGACACAACTCCCACAGGGCCCCCACAACAGCCCTACATTGTATCATCAGGCGTTAAGGTGCCATCCGTCAGAGCCAGGGTGTCCAGTTAAAGATTCAGAGGTCCTTCAATATATCGATGATATTCTTTTAGCCTCACCTGATATGGAAGTGCATAACAGAGAGTTGTTAGCACTGCTTACACATCTTAGTACCCATAGTCATAAAGCTAATGTTTCCAAAGCTCAACTAGCTGCCACTTCAGTTCAATTTTTGGACAATCAATAAAAGCTGGACTGAGATCCATCCTTCCGGATCTTGCTGCAGCCATACGTACTCTTAACTGCACCATCAACAGTCAGAGGGCTTTGCTCATTCCTGGGCATGTGTAACTACTGTCACCCATGGATTGAAGATTATGCCCGAATAGCTCAGCCGCTATATGATGTGTTGAAAGAATCTCCCAAGGAGACAGACAGTATTCAGTTTTCTGAATTGGCCGAAACTGCATTTACAAAACTTAAAGCTGCTCTTTCATCTGTTCCTGCTTTAGGTTTTGTGCAACCGGAGCTGCCTTTCACCCTGTATGTGCATGAGCATGAGGGGTTCATGAGAGCATGCCTAATGCAGGATCACGATGGCCGATTACGTCCAGTCCACTACTATTCAGCTAAGTTGGACCTCAATGCTAGTGGCTTCAGTCCATGCGCTTTTAAGCCACATATCTAGCTGTTACTGCTTGTGCTCCAATAGTGTTGACACAATATCTGACTGTAGTTGTCCTCATGCTGTTCTTTCTTTGTTGTCCTCAGCTGGTGTGATCACAGTGACTGCCCAGAGATGGGGCAGTTGGCTCGACATTCTCACAGCACCTAACATTACTCTGCAAAGGGCGAAGATCTTCAATCCCTCATTGTTAATAATGACCGCAGTGTCTGATACACACGATGAACGGGTATTGGATGATCATGATCATGATTGTGTGATGCTCTCACACTCACATTCAAGCGTTTCTGAGATTCCTCTGGAAAATCCAGACATGATTTTTTCAACTCAAGTCCTGAATGGATGCAGGTGTGCTGGATAGGCTGTTTGCTCATCACACAGAGTGATAGCTCAGGGTCACCTCGCTGACCACCTATCAGCCCAGGTTGCCGAACTTGTGGCTTTGACTTATGCCTGCATTCTAACTACTGGCTGTACTGCTACAATCTACACAGATTACTATGAGAGAGCCAAGAGAATACTGCTGGATACATGGCATTCCCTCTGACTCCCAGTCAGCCCCATTGTGCGCCTCAACGTTGTTCGCTGTCTGTGCATGCTGTGCTGAAGCAAGACCCATCCGTCTTCGCCATCATCACAACATAAGCATCTGCCTTTGATTCTATACTTCAAACAGAGCCTTCAGATCACTGATTACAAATTAGTCACAATCACTGGTTTCACATTGTACAATAATAACCCTTACAAAAATAGCCTGTGGTGATCCTGTGGTATTGCAGCAGTACAACAAAAACTTACTACACAACAAATGAGCAGAGCTAATTATGACAGGATCATCATAGCACTTTCTGTTGAACAGTATCACAAGAATTTACCCTTAGATGCCATGTGTGGTTTTTCTATTGTTTTTGTGTGGTAATACCAAAGCATTTTGAGCAGAGCTAATTATGACAGGATTATCGCAGCACTTTCTATATGACAAGAATCTACTATAAGAAATACAGTCTGTGGTATTGCAATTGTTTTTGTGTGGTATTTCTAAAACAATGACCTTGGCAGAAATAGAGTGCTGTCAGTAATGTGCTCAGTAGGTGGCTACTATAATGGATCTGAATTTAATATATGATTTTAAAACAATTCTGAGCCATAATAAAGGTTGAAGCATTTACTATAATTCATGACAAATGCTTTTGATGCTTATATAACAGTAGTAGCAATAGCTATAATTTAATGATAACATATTTCTTAGTTATTATTATTAAATAAAACTATACTACAGTCAAATATTATACACAAAAAAATAGTCAATTATTATACACAAAAGATTATATTATACACATCATGCCTTGGTACACACTAGTTTGTAGGGTATAAAGATGTTTGTGAACAGTGATGGTATTGTGAATAAATGTTAAAATGTAATACCACAAGTGTATATCGAATGTCACATTCTATCCATGACCATGACCTCCAGCAAATACAGTACGTTCTGATGACGTCGCCAGTTAGTCGTCTTTTTGTCACTGTGACATTATATTATGACAACGTTGTCACCACGTCTTGGTAAAGTACAGTGGGGGAAAAAAGTATCTGATCCCCTGCTGATTTTGTACGTTTGCCCACTGACAAAGAAATGATCAGTCTATAATTTTAATGGAGCCCCAGACTGAGGGAGACTGACAGTTTCTTCCATTTGCGAATAATCGCACCAACTGTTGTCACCACCTCAGAAAGCTGCTTGCTGATGGTCTTGTAGCCCATTCCAGCCTTGTGTAGGTCTACGATCTTGTCCCTGACATCCTTGGACAGTTCTTTGTTCTTGGCCATGGTGGAGAGTTTGGAATCTGATTGATTGATTGCTTCTGTGGACAGGTGTCTTTTTACAGGTAACAAACTGAGATTAGGAGCACTCCCTTTAAGAGAGTGCTCCTAATCTCAGCTCATTACCTATGTAAAAGACACCTGGGAGCCAGAAATCTTGCTGATTGATAGGGGATCAAATACTTATTTCCCCCATTAAAATGCGAATCAATTTATTCCGGACTGCAGTGAGAATTTCTGTAAAGCATCTGTGAACAATACACACTCTCACTCTCTCACTCTCTCACTCTCTCTCTCTCTCTTTACCCTTTCATTCATTCATTTCATTCATTAAAATGCGAATCAACTGCACCACATCAAAGGGACGATGGATGGGGCCATGCACCGTCAAATCTTGGGTGAGAAACTCCTTCCCTCAGCCAGGGCATTGAAAATGACCTTAATGACTTGGAGAGGATCTGCAAAGAGGAGTGGGACAAAGTCCCTCCTGAGATGTGTACAAACCTGGTGGCCAACTACAAGAAACATCTGACCTCTGTGATTGTCAACAAGGGTTTTACCACCAAGTACTAAGTTGAAGGGGTCAAATACTTATTTCACTCATTAAAATGCAAATCAATTCATAACTTTTTTGAAATGCGTTTTTCTGGATTTTTTTTTGTTGTTATTCTGTCTCTCACTGTTAAAATACACCTACCATTAAAATTATAGACTGATCATTTCTTTGTCAGTGGGCAAACGTACAAAATCAGCAGGGGATCAAATACTTTTTTCCCCCACTGTATATATATATATATATATATATACACACACACACATATACATGCATATATATATATATATATATATATATATATATATATATATATATATATATATATATATATATATATATATATATATATATATATATATATACACACAGGTGCATCTCAATAAATTAGAATGTCGTGAAAAAGTTCATTTATTTCAGTAATTCAACTCAAATTGTGAAACTCGTGTATTAAATAAATTCAATGCACACAGACTGAAGTAGTTTAAGTCTTTGGTTCTTTTAATTGTGATGATTTTGGTTTACATTTAACAAAAACCCACCAATTCACTATCTCAACAAATTAGAATATGGTGACATGCCAATCAGCTAATCAACTCAAAACACCTGCAAAGGTTTCCTGAGCCTTCAAAATGGTCTCTCAGTTTGGTTCACTAGGTAAGCCACAAACATTCATTGCCAAAGAAGCTGGCTGTTCACAGAGTGCTGTATCCAAGCATGTTAACAGAAAGTTGAGTGGAAGGAAAAAGTGTGGAAGAAAAAGATGCACAACCAACCGAGAGAACCGCAGCCTTATGAGGATTGTCAAGCAAAATCGATTCAAGAATTTGAGTGAACGTCACAAGCAATGGACTGAGGCTGGGGTCAAGGCATCAAGAGCCACCACACACAGACGTGTCAAGGAATTTGGCTACAGTTGTCGTATTCCTCTTGTTAAGCCACTCCTGAACCACAGACAACGTCAGAGGCATCTTACCTGGGCTAAGGAGAAGAAGAACTGACTGTTGCCCAGTGGTCCAAAGTCCTTTTTTCAGATGAGAGCAAGTTTTGTATTTCATTTGGAAACCAAGGTCCTAGAGTCTGGAGGAAGGGTGGAGAAGCTCATAGCCCAAGTTGCTTGAAGTCCAGTGTTAAGTTTCCACAGTCTGTGATGATTTGGGGTGCAATGTCATCTGCTGGTGTTGGTCCATTGTGTTTTTTGAAAACCAAAGTCACTGCATCCATTTACCAAGAAATTTTGGAGCACTTCATGCTTCCTTCTGCTGACCAGCTTTTTGAAGATGCTGATTTCATTTTCCAGCAGGATTTGGCACCTGCCCACACTGCCAAAAGCACCAAAAGTTGGTTAAATGACCATGGTGTTGGTGTGCTTGACTGGCCAGCAAACTCACCAGACCTGAACCCCATAGAGAATCTATGGGGTATTGTCAAGAGGAAAATGAGAAACAGGAGACCAAAAAATGCAGATGAGCTGAAGGCCACTGTCAAAGAAACCTGGGCTTCCATACCACCTCAGCAGTGCCACAAAATGATCACCTCCATGCCGCACTGAATTGAGGCAGTGATTAAAGCAAAAGGAGCCCCTACCAAGTATTAAGTACATGTACAGTAAATGAACATACTTTCCAGAAGGCCAACAATTCACTAAAAATGTTTTTTTTATTGGTCTTATGAAATATTCTAATTTGTTGAGATAGTGAATTGGTGGGTTTTTGTTAAATGTAAACCAAAATCATCACAATTAAAAGAACCAAAGACTTAAACTACTTCAGTCTGTGTGCACTGAATTTATTTAATACACGAGTTTCACAATTTCAGTTGAATTACTGAAATAAATTAACTTTTCCATGACATTCTAATTTATTGAGATGCACCTGTATATATATATATATATATATATATATATATATATATATATATATATATATATATAAAAAATCTTGGCTAACGGTCCAGAAATGTCGTGGCCACGTCCTCAAAAAAAGGTCACTAACTAGTCCCACTGATAACGTTGTGGAGATGTGGTATCTTGGTATCCAGATAACTTTCGGTCATCTTTATTGAGATATATGCCATTTGTATATAATATGGGGAATTTACTAAACGTATAAAACATTTTGCTTAAGTAAATGAATCGAGGTCTGAATTATTTGTCATACATCAATGGCAAATATCTGCCAGCAAAAGGTCAATTTACAACAACTATAATATATGTATGTGTGTGTGTGTGTGTGTGTGTGTGTGTGTGTGTGTGTGTGTGTGTGTGTGTGTGATATTTAAAAGATAGTAGTCTCCAGTACAATTTGTGCAGTTTTATAAGGAAATAAGCTGGCATGTTTTATTGAGCATCTTGCAGAACCAGCCACAGTTCTTCTGGGGACTTTTGCACTTGCTTCTTATTTTTGCAGCAAAATCCAGCAGCCTTCATTGTGTTTTTTGTCTGAAAAGTGGTCTCTTACATAATATGCTGCTTTCTTTAATGACACATTATTCTGTAACATTTAATTTTGTGCTAGATAACTAATGTTTGGGAATCTTAAATGTTTTTGAACTGACTTGAAAAAATAGGATGCCTAAAACTTTTGCACAGTGCTGTATATACAGTTGCAATCAAAATGATTCAAGCCCCAGTGCAAACCAGGTTTATTGTCAAAATTTACAGACTTTCAGCTGTTTGCAATGAACAAATCAAACAAAAGCAATTGAAATAGTTCAACACAATGAATGCTTCAAGTGGTTTCCCCAAATTCAACTGAAAATGCAACTTATAATGACTTCTCCAGTCTCAAAATTATTCAACCCCCTAATAGAATACCGCACAACAGCACAAATATGCAAAACAGGCGTTCAAGGGCCTTTAAGGCATTCTTCATTAATTGCACCAGGTGTGCTTGAACTGGAACACATAAAATACCTGAACTGGCTAGGGGCAGAAAATACATGAAATACCTGAACTGGCTAGGGGCAGAAAATACATGAAATACCTGGACGGGGCAGAAAGAGGAAGCTATCAATGGCTGCAATCAGATTTATGAGAAGGCAGGTTATGAAAAACCCTCAAGTGACAGCAAAAGACCTGCAGCAAGACTTGGTGGCAACAGGCACTGCGGTTTCAGTGAGCACAGTATGGCACATACTAAACGTAGAAGGTTTCCATGCCGGAACTCCAAAATGTACACTATTACTGACCCAAAAGCACAAGAAACATTGGGTCAAAATCATATAAATAAGCCACAAAAGTTTTGGGATTCTGTTCTGTGGAGCAATGAAACAAAACGGGAACTTTTTGGCACGATGGATCAGCATTATGTCAGGAGGAAGACATAAGCTGAAAACACAGTGTCCACAGTGAAGCATGGTGGTAGCTAGGGGATGCTCTGGGGCTGCTTTGCATCCACTGGCACTGGAAACCTGCAGTGTGTGGAAGGCAAGATGGATTCACCGAAGTATCAGGAAATCCTAAGAGAAAACGTCATGCCGTCTATGAGGAAGCTGAAGCTTGGGCATCATTGGACCTTCCAACAGGACAATGATCCCAAGCATACCTCAAATTCCACCAAGGCTTGGTTGCAGAAGAAGTCCTGGAAGATTCTACAGGGCCATCACAGTCACCTGACATTTTGATTTGAAGAAGGCAGTTGCAGTACGCAAACCCAAGAATATTTGCAACGGGGGTTGAATAATTTTGATTGCAGCTAATATATGTATATAACTATAGATATTGGGATTTGTTATGTTGGGGGGGCTCTGTGGTTTCAGGCTTTCGAGGGGTGCACGTGTATGCAAAGCCTACAAAATCTTAACAATTGACAAACTGTAAAATATAACAAATTGAGAGAGCCCTCTGCTATGAACACAAAAATGCTGATCAAAATCATTTTTAGATGCTGGCAGTGTGCAAAGCTATATCTGATGACAATAAAATCTTTCTGTAGGCCTGTGCCCTCTCCTTTGTGTCAGTATCAAATATAGGAATGATGTAACCATTAAAGGAGAGAATTAGGGCTGTGACGGTGGCCATGACAACTGCACCACTGCGGTCGTAGTTTGCCACCGCGATGGTGGAGTGCCACCTGTGGTAGTGTCACATCACATATCACTTTAATGTTTCTGCTTGAGTGGGCACCATGACAAGTACAAAGTACAACATTTTGTATACAAGTGTAATAATAATAACAGTTGCAATATTCATTTGTATTTATAGTGTACCATATAGCAGGAGATTTTATATTAATACACAAATTACATAATCATAACCAAATGCCTTATATGCTCTTGCCTGTTATTTGGCCCGGGTTTGTTTGAGTGTAGCGAAATCCAGTCAGGCAAATTCTGCAATTTCACTTCGGGTTATGCCACTGCGATGGATCTCAAATGTTACATCGGCGATCTGGGAACAATTTGGATTTGTGCCTAATGAGAGAGGTGAACCAATAAATTTGGATGAAGCCATATGTCGGCTTTGTGGAAAATACAATAAGTGTTAAAAGGGCAAACACTAGCCTACAAATCTCAGAAGCCATCTCCAGGCGTGTCACCCAGCCACGTTTTTTTATATTTAGATTTTTAACATTTTTTTAGGTTACCGTCCTACCGGTATGGCCCTGGCCCAATTTAACCCCTGTATGTGTGTGTGTGTGTATATATATATATATATATATATATATATATATATATATATATATATATATATATATATATATATATATATATATATATACACACACACACACACACACACACACACACACACACACACAATTATTAGAAGAGCAGGGCCAATTCATTTGTTTCTGCTGTAGTCTGAAGACATTTGTGTTTGAGATCAAAAGATGAATACGAGAAGAGATTTTAGAATTTTAGCTTTTATTTCTTGGTATTTATATGTAGATTTGTTAAACAACATAGAACATAGTACATTTTGTATCAGATCACCCAATTTGTAAATGAGCAAAAATACTGGAAAATGTGACTGACAGGCGTTTTTTGTTACTCAGGTGTGTCCTGTTAGATTGATTGTTTAAAAAATAAATAGCTCTGAACATCTCTTGGTTTTAGCCCTCATTTTTCCCTGTGAAGACTGCATTTGTTGTAAAATAGGATAAGCCAACATGACGATCAGAGAGCTGTCTATGGGAGAAAAACAAGCCATTTTGAAGCTGAGAAAAGAAGGAAAATCAATCAGAGGCATTGCACAAACATTGGGCATAGCCAGTACAACAATTTGGAATGTCCTGAAAAAGAAAGAAAGCACTGGTGTACTGAGCAACAGACACTGAATGGGTCGGCCAAGGAAAACAACAGCTGATGACAGAAACATTGTAAGAGCTGTGAAGAAAATCCTAAAAACAACAGTAAGTGACATCACCAACAACCTCCACAAGGCAGGGGTTAATGTCCCACAAACCACCGTTCGAAGAAAACTTTGAGAGCAGAAACATAGAGGCCATAGCACAAGATGCAAACCACTCATCAGCAGTAAGAATCAGAAAGCCAGATTGGAATTTGCATAGAAATACAGAGATGAGCCACGAAAGTTCTGGATCCAAGATTAACCTCTACCAAAGTGATTGAAAGGCCAACGTGTGGAGAAGGAAAGGATCTGCTCATGATCCAAAACATTCATGCTCATCTGTGAAACATGGTGGAGGAAGTGTCATGGCTTGGGCTTGCATGGCTGCTTTTGGAACAGGCTCACTAATATTTATTGATGATGTAACTCATGATGGTAGCAGCAGAATGAATTCAGAAGTTTACAGGAACATTTTGTCTGCCAATTTACCGAGAAATGCATCTAAATTAACCGGGAGGAACTTTATCATGCAGCAAGACAATGATCCAAAACACACTGCCAACTCAACAAATAACTTCATCTGGGGGGAAATGTGGAAGGTTTTAGACTGGCAATCACCAGACCTTAACCCAACTGAGCATGCATTTCACCTCCTGAAGAGTAGACTGAAAGGAGAAACCCCCCAAAACAACCAACAAATGAAAGAGGCTGTGGTAAAAGCCTGGAAAAGCATCACAAAAGAAGAAACCAACAATTTGGTGATGTCAATGAGTCACAGGCTTGATGCACTTATTGCAAGCAAGGGATATACCACCAAACATTGTGTTATTTATTTTAATTTACTTCAAGACTTTTCCGTTCCTAAACTTTTGCTCACATAAAAATCAGGTGGTCTGATACAAATCTTTCTATATTTTATGTTGTTTAACACATCTAGATAGGAAATAAATGCTGAAATCCAAACCTCTTGTCTCATACCCATCTTTTGATCTCAAACCCAATTGTCTTTGGTGCATAGCACAAACAACTGAATTGGCCTCTCCGTTCCCACAATTTTGGAGGGGACCTTGTGTGTAGAGAGAGAGAACTCTGTCAAAATCATCTGCAAGTTGGGAATCACAGAGAAAAACAGATCTCCAAGGATTTGTGGGCGGACCCAGAGTTACATTCACACTCTAGGAACTACACTCTGTGACTGTAGTTACTGACTAATATGCTTTAAGTTAAATGAATAATGAGCTGTGAATTTAGGGTTAATGCTTGACTGAATACACAGTACTGTGCAAAAGTTTTAGGCACATGCAAAGAAATGCTGAAGAGCAATGATGCCTTCAAAATAATGAAATTATTATTATTATTATTATTATTATTATTATTATTATTATTATTATTATTTTAATATTTAGAAATTTTATATTGAAATTTATGTTGATTTTTTTTTTTTAAATACTGTAAATTCAATTCAATTCAGTTCAGTTTTATTTGTATAGCGGTTTTAACAATGGACATTGTCCCAAAGCAGCTTTACAGAAATATATAAATTCAGGATATAGATTTTAAATGTATGAATTTATCCCCAATGAGCAGCCAGAGGTGACGGTGGCAAGGAAAAACTCCCTGAGACGATATGAGGAAGAAACCTTGAGAGGAACCAGACTCAAAAGGGAACCCATCCTCATATGGGTAACACTGGATAGTGCAATTATAAATAAAGAAATCCCTTCTATAAATGTGCCAATACAACATGGTCAAATAGCAGTTGTGAGACCATGAAAAATTCATTACAGTTTTTACATGAAGACTGTATTGTTGAACCTCTCTCTGTTCACTGATGGAGACTTGAGTGCAAAACTGTTTGTGGCAATTGCAGTCCTAGCCATAGCATAACTGTTCATATGAATTGAGATCCAAAGCCATCTTTAGTAGTGGGCAGTGGTAGCTCAGTGGTTAAGAAGTTGGGCTACTAATCGGAAGGTCAAATGTGAGTTCAAATCCCAGCACCGCCAAGCTGCCAATGTTGGGCCTTTGAGCAAGGCCCTTAACCCTCAACTGCTCCCCGGGTGCCGTAGCAAAAATGGCTGCCCACTGCTCCGGGTGTGTTCATGGGTGTGTTTGTAGTGTGTGTGTTGACTAATCACAACTCCTAATGTGTGTGCACTAACTTGGATGGGTTAAATGCAGAGGACAAATTCCGAGTATGGGTTACCATACATTGGCCTTCACATGTCATTATGGTTTTTAAGTGGTACCATCCTCAGTAATCTCAATGATCTTTAGGCTGCACTGTGATTGATGAGAGAACTCCAACCAGAAGTAGGGCATCAGGATGGATCAGGCAGGTCCGGAGAGCAGTAGGGGTCGGGATTACTGGCATCTCAGGAGTATCATGTGTAGCTCGACAGAAAGAGAGAGGGGGAGAGAGAGTTTAGTTTAGTTTAGTTTTATTTAAAGTTTGACATGACAGGACATTGCAGCACAAAACCCTGAAATGTGTCAAACATACAAATACTCCAAGACAATCATTACTTAGTGTAAAATGAATAAAAGATAGCTGATATACAGGCATGTATTGAAAATACTAATATATATATATATATTTATATATATATATATATATATATATATATATATATATATATATATATATATATATATATATATATATATATATATTAGATATCTAGTATCTAATATATATATATATATATATATATATATATATATATATATATATATATATATATATATATATATATTAGTATTTTCAATACATGCCTGTATATCAGCTATCTTTTATTCATTTTACACTAAGTAATGATTGTCTTGGAGTATTTGTATGTTTGACACATTTCAGGGTTTTGTGCTGCAATGTCCTGTCATGTCAAACTTTAAATAAAACTAAATACTAAAAAAAATACAATTTATATTATATTTATATTATATTTATTTTTTATTTAAATAAAAAAAATACTAATATATATATATATATATATATATATATATATATATATATATATATATATATATATATATATATATAAAATATATTTCTTTATTTATTTATTTATGACTAACACAGATTCACAGAAAAGGCATCCTAATCAAAGACCTGTAAGTTATCCATACAACAGTTTTAAAGCACGGGGAATAAAGGAGAGTTCATGACGTTTAGTTTTGCTCCTGGGTACAACAAATGTCTTGTGCCGCCGAAGAGAATAAGTAGGTGTTGGAGCCATAGGTAGGAAACAATGAAACGGTGATGAATTGTCCTTGAGTATTTTAGTAAGAGTACGTATGGTGGCTTCCTCACGCCTCTCACTCAATTTTGGGAGAGATGAAGTCGGAATGCCTATTATCCGACAGCATCGCTTTTTAATCCTCTCTAACTCCTCAGAGAGACCTTTAGGTAGACCACTCCATACTGGACTAGCATATTCGAGAACTGGCCGTATAAAAGTCAAATATACTTGCATTAAATCATCACAAGGAAGACCCGCTTTTTTGGCAGTGCAAAGATAATATATTCTGGGTCGCACCATTGAAATCATGTACTTAATGTGGGCATCCCATGACAAGTCAGAGGATATTTGAACTCCAAGCAGTTTAAAGGTGGAAACTCTACTAATTGCATGTCCTGAGATAACAGGAGAGGGAGGGGAGGGAATGTTGTCCTCTCTCCTGACACTAATTACCATGTCCACAGTCTTAGCTCCATTCATTGCCAATGTAAATTCCTGTCCCCATTCCACTACAGAGTCCAAGGCCTTCTGAGTGAGTCCAGGTAAAGATCCCATTAGAAACTCTGTGATTGTTAGATCATCAGCATATTTCACATATACCGAAGGAGGCAAATATGAATCCAGGCTATTTATACATATGACAAAAAGTAGAGGGGATAGAAGTCCCCCTTGAGGAACACCAGCTGGAACTGGAAAGGAGTTAGACACACAGGAGCCCCACTTCACCCTCTGCTCTCTGTTACTCAGATAGCTCCTTACAATAAGCCAAAGGGGTCAACTGACATGCAAGTCAGCTAAGGAATGTAGCAGTCGACAATGTTCAATTGTGTCAAATGCTCGAGTGAAGTCAACAAAAACAGCCTGTATATCCATTTTAGGGGAGCTGTTAAGTGCTTCATGCCAGTCCTGCAGAATTTGAATCAAGGCAGTGTCAGTTGATCTGTTCCTCATAAAGCCGTGTTGTGATGGTTCGATCCTAGTAACTGTATCCTCCAGAATGGCATCTCTGAGGATTCCTTCAAACACTTTTCCAACACAGCTAAGTAGTGAGATCTGGCGATAATCTGCTGGAAAACTAGGCTTTGCTTTTTTAGGAACAGCTTTGACTATAGCCTCCCTTACATTGTTTTGGAAAAATGTTATGCTGGATGCATGTATTGAAGATGTCACATAACACCGGTGCCAACTCTTCATGAAAAGTCTTTAGCACCCAAGGAGGAACACAGTCGGGACCAGCAGCCTTGGCTGCATTCACTTTACAGAGTCTAGTCTTAACTTGTCCAATACTCAGAGGAGGTACACTACAATTTGACAACTTGCAGGTAACTTCATCCGCAGACAAAGAAATATGGCTCGCATAATTCAACACAGAAGCAAAGTGCCTAGCCAGAGTGTCACACTCACGTTGCATGATGTTTTGATCCTGAGACTCCATGTCACTCTTATCTCCTTCCATCCCCATTAAATTCTTCACTGACTTAAACCATTGTTTTGGCTTGGAGCGTCGCAGTTCCTCCACCTCATGCTGGTAATATTGTTTCTTTGCGTTCTTGATTCTTTTGGCAATGAATGATTTTAGCTTCCTATAAGAGGTTTTGTCGCCAGAACAAAAAGCACACTGCCTATCCTTTATCAGATCTTTAATTTGAACAGTCATCCAAGGCTTATCTTTTGTGTTTTTGATAGAGACTTTTTTTAATGGAACTGTTTTATCCAAGATAGATATAATAGTGGAAGTAAAAGCACCAACCTTAGCCTCAGGATCCATAGCTTCATGAATGTGAGAAAAATCAGTAGTATTCATCAGGAGGCCCAGTTCCCTGATTGTCTCAGGGGTACGTGGGCCAGTTTCCTGCATTTATCAAGATAGTCTGATGGTCAGAAGAGCCAACAGGAGGCAAATGCTCAGGTGTCTGATACATGGAGGAAATATTGGTAAATATAGAGTCTAGTTGACTAGCCTTTCTTGTTGCTCCAGCCACGATTTGTTTCAGACTTGATGTCTTTAATGTCTGCTGCAGATGGTTTCAGTCTTGAACTTATTTGTATCACCAAGTATAACAATTGCAGCCTGCTGATAGTTACATTCAATATATCTGAGACAACTATCCAAATACTGTGAGATTAGTAAATCAGGTTGGGCTGATGCAGAAGAACGTGGTGGTAAATATAGCACAGCAGCTATAATACAACTTAACCCTCGAGGAAGACGACTGGGACGTAACCAGACCCACAAAGCTTCATGCTCTTCCTCTTCTAGATGAGTCAGTCAAATTTATTTGATGGCGTCACAAACATACAAGGCAACTCCTCCTCCCCCACCTCCCTTGCGATCCTGCCGATGTATTGTATATCCAGGAAAAGTTACAATTGAATCTGGGATACCATCATTTAGCCAAGTCTCTGAAACGGCAACAACTGCTGAGTTATTATTCAGTGCTACACTGTGCAGCTCATCAAATTTGTGACGTAAAGAACGCACATTAGAAAGGAGAAAACCAGGCATAGATGGTATTGACTTGTTGACGTGATGGTTTATCTTGATATGTATTAAGTTCTTAGATTGATAACAACAGTCAGAATGGTCATAATGATTAAGGACAATGTACTTTGCGTGAGTGCAAGCAGGGACTCCAGCAAGACTAGCTATGACAGCATAACTAAAAGAGAGAGCCAGAAGGTAACACAGACATGAGGGCTCCCTTGGACATAAGGCGGCCAGCCACTCCACCATCAACAAACCGGGGTGAATGCGTGAAATTGGGGGGGGGGGACAGCATCCAAACATCCAAACATGCCAGTTCACCACAACACTCTATGCCTGTGAGACCTCTAGATCTGCTCCTTTACCTAAGAAAAAAACTATTCACAAAAAGCTTGACCAAACAAATATGTTTTCAGCCTGGACTTAAACACTGACACTGTGTCTGAGGCTGTTCCATAACTGTGGAGCTTTGTAAGAGAAAGCTCTTCCCCCTGCTGTAGCCTTCACTATCCAAGGTACCAACAAATAGCCTGCACCTTTTGATCAAAGTAGGCGTGGTGGATCATAAAAGACCAAATGTTCACTTAGTTACTATGGCGTGAGACCATTTAGTGCTTTATAGGTCAATAGTCTTCTTTTCCTTTTGGCTGTTCCCTTCAGGGGTCGTCACAGCGAATCATCTGCCTCCATCTAGCCCTATCCCCTGCATCCTCTTCTCTCAGACCGACTACCTTCATGTCCTCCTTCACTACATCCATAAACCTCCTCTTTGGTCTTCCTCTCGGCCTCCTGCCTGGCAGCTCTAACCTCAGCATCCTTTTACCGATATATTCACTCTCCCTCCTCTGAACATGTCCAAACCATCTCAATCTGGCCTCTCTAACTTTGTCTCCAAAACATCTCACATGTGCTGTCCCCCTGATGTACTCATTCCTGATCCTATCCATCCTAGTCACTCCCAAAGAGAACCTCAACATCTTCAGCTCTGCTACCTCTAACTCTTCCTCCTGTCTTTTCCTCAGTGCAACTGCCTCCAAACCATACAACATCGCTGGTCTCACTACTGTCCTGTACACCTTTCCTTTCATTCTTCCTGGTACTCTTTTATCACACAACAGACCTGACACTTTTCTCCACCCATTCCAACCTGCCTGCACATGCTTCTTCACCTCTTTTCCACACTCCCCGTTGCTCTGGACTGTTGACCCTAAGTACTTAAAATCTTGCACCTTCTTTATCTCTTCTCCCTGTAACCTCACTGTTCCACTTGGATCCCTCTCATTCACACACATGTATTCTGTCTTGCTGCGACTAACCTTTATTCATCTTCTCTCCAGAGCAAACCTCCACCTCTCTAGAGTTTCCTCCACCTGCTCTCTGCTCTCACTACAGATCACAATGTCATCCGCAAACATCATAGTCCATGGAGATTCCTGTCTGACCTCATCTGTCAGCCTGTCCATCACCACCGCAAACAAGAAGGGGCTCAGAGCCGATCCTTGATGCAGTCCCACCTTCACCGTGAACTCCTCTGTCACACCTACCGCACACCTTACCACTGTCCTACTGCTCTCATACATATCCTGCACCACTCTAACATACTTCTCTGCCACTCCAGACCTCCTCATACAATACCACAGCTCCTCTCTTGGCACCCTGTCATACGCTTTCTCTAAATCTACAAAGACACAATGCAGCTCTTTCTGACCCTCTCTGTACTTCTCCATCAACATTCTCAAAGCAAATATTGCATCTGTAGTGCTCTTTCTTGGCATGAAACCATACTGCTGCTCACAAATGCTCACTTCTCCCCTTTTCGATCTTTCAACAAAATAATGACCCTAATCATACAGCTATATCAGTCTAGAAACCCAAACAGTACTGTATTTCTACATAGTCCTTACAAGTCCTGTCTCAGATAATGGTCAATTCTATTACATGTCATGATGATGACACATTCCACGGGTAAATCTGGCAAATTAGACAGAATCCTTTGTTTGAAACCAAAACATTGTCTCTTCTGATTCATGCAGACCTTGCAAAAACATTTTGTAATGTTCAGCTTTACCTCAAAGCTATGGGGCAGGGGACCATGATCCAAAAGATGAAAAACCGTGTCCTAAAACCCTTCAAATAAAACTTTTTTTTTTAAAGAGTCAAGTGTATTTTGATTACTGCAGAAGCCAACTCATGAGCACTGCAACATTACACTCAGATTAGAGTCAGTGTGAGCCTGTTCCCTTAGCCTATGAGAACTGGGTTCCTAAGAAAGAAGAAAGTCATATGCAAGTTGAAGATCCCAGCTTGAAAACTGTGATGGTTTGATTAAAAAAACTGCAAGGCCATCAGGGATTGATACCATTCTGGAAAGCACTTTAGACAAAATCTGCTATTATAACTCCTCTATCAACATAAACAATATTGAAAAGATTCCTAAAGAAATGCTTTTATATTACAGAAGGCCAGCTCATGGGCACTTCAACATTACACAAAGCTGGTCCTAATAAATATGAAAAATGGCAGCACAGAAAATGTTTATGGTTCAGGACTAAGTCAATGGAAGCTATTTGACTGGCATTTCCACCTGCTTCTGTCTTTCTCCAAGCAACACCCCCCCCCCCCCCCCACAGTCACCTGCCACACTGGAGTGCTCATGAACCACTCAGCTGACTCAAGTTGCTGAAAAAAGAATATGTTGGTGTACTATAAATACCCACCCCTCTTTGAAACAGCAATATATTTAGACTCTGATAAGGCACTGAGGGATTCTCGCACCCAGCTGAAGTTCAGGCTGACATTCTCTTCACAGCAGCTTGTGATTCTGCCTTGATTCTGCCTTTGGTTGAGCTTGTGTTTTCCTAACTGAAGCCACACCAGTGTGAATATGTCCAAGTACTGTGACCAGGATCCCTACATGGAGGAGATTGATGAAGACAAAATTCTCGCAGGTCTTTCAGTTGAAGAGCTCCAGCAGCTCCAGAACGAGATGGATGACATTGCCCCTGATAAGACAATACCAGTGGGAATGCGACAGAATAACGCATCTGTTGAAGCAACGACTCAAGGTTTTCTATTTTTACTATCACATACCATTGTTCGTCCTCATTTTCTGCCTGTTTTTCCTCAGGCTGTACCAGAGGCTGTAATATTTGCTCCCTACACACTAAATGTGTTCATGCTGTTTGATAATTAGTGTTCTGTATTGTATGATCAATGAGATTTAAATTGATGATTGTCTAAAAATGTACACCACAAATGTTGTATAGATCAAGTTACAGTAAATGTATAGTTTTCTTTTTGCCATTTCTATTTTCTGCTAATTTCAGGGGACAAAGAATGGGAATCTGAGGATCAGGAAGACATTGATGAAGATGTGATTCTGGCAGGTCTCACTGCTGAAGAGCTCAAACAGCTCCAGAATGAGATGGAGGTAATTGCTCCTGATGACAGAGTGCCAGTAGGGATGCGACAGAAGGACCAGACTGATAAACCCCCAACAGGTTCATTTGATCATAGATCACTAGTGGACTACCTGTACTGGGAGAGAAAATCTAAACGTTTGCTGGAAGAAGAAAGAATCCCTACCACCCTGCTCCCCAGTCAGGTAAGACAGCACCTTTCTCAGGCAAATCTATAAGTATGAGTTTGGACATTCTGCGTTGGGTTTTTACTTTTTTTTTTTTTTTTTAACTATATTCTATATTATTCTACTATACTCTATACTATAATCTTTATTTTACTACATTCAATATTGTTACTTTGATCAATATTATTCATACATTATCATACATGGCTGAAGGTATGTTTTTACATATTTTGTCACCATCAGAACAAAAGGGCGGAAGAGTTGAAGAATATAGTGAAAGAAGATAATAAAAATATTGTGTATGAGGAGATAGTGGAAGATGCTGAGATAGAGGATTGTGAAGAAGTGATTGAGGAAATGATCGAAGAGGTAAAAGACAAAGTTGTCGATGTAGACGTTGGTGAGAATGATCAAAAGAGACAGCCAATTAAAACAGAACCTCAAGAGAGTAGCATTATTATGTTTGCCAACTCTCAGCCAGCTCCAAATTTCTCTGATTCACACAAAGAGAGAGAAACTCAAAGAGCTGAATTGAATGAGGACGAATCAAAAATGGCTAAAATGAAGCAAACAGATCAGATTCAATGTAAACCTGTTCCCTCAGCCTATGACAACTGGGTTCCTAAAAAAGAAGAGAGAGTCATATCCAAATTGAAGATCCCAAGGCTTGCACTCAGTGATGGTTTAATTAAAAAAACTGCAAGGCCATCTGGGAATGATACCAATCTGGAAAGCACTCTGGACAAAATCCGCAATCATAACTCCTATATCACTGAGATCAACCTAAACAATATTGAGAACATTCCTAAAGAAATGCTCTTAGACTACATTGAGGCCCTGAAGAAGAACAAGCATGTGAAAACCTTCAGCATTGCAAACACAGGTGCAGATGAAAATGTGGCCTTTTCATTGGCCAACATGCTGCGAGAGAACAGGAGCATCACCACACTGAACATTGAATCCAACTTCATTACTGGAAAAGGCATCATTGCGATCATGCGCTGTCTACAGTTCAATGAGACTTTGACAGAACTCCGCTTCCACAATCAGAGGCACATGCTGGGCCATCATGCAGAGATGGAAGTGGCACGTCTCCTGAAAGCCAACAACACCCTGCTTAAGGTTGGCTACCATTTTGAGCTTCCTGGGCCCAGGATGGTGGTGACTAATTTGCTCACTAGGAACCTTGACCGACAGCGACAGCAAAGGAAGGAAGAGCAGAGGCTTCAGCAGATTAAAGAGCAACGTCAGATCATGGAGGTGTATGAGAGCCACCTGAACTTGCCACCTGGTCTGCTGGAGATGTTAGGAGAATATATTCCCGGAATGGAACTTCTCTGTGCTGCTCAGGGTCCTCAGCATCTTTCACAAAGCCCTCCAGAACCCTCTATGGTATCAACACCATGTCACAAGCTACAAAAGACACACCACCCTACTCGACAACATCCACCTAGTTCAGACTCAGACTCCGGCAATATGTTAAAAGATGTGAAGCTTAAGAAGACTCCAAAACGTCGTGACCCACTCCTGGATTTAATTAAAAAAGATGAGAAAAGAGATGGGAGGGCTAACATTCAGTTACGAAGCACTTTCAAGCAGACAAACACAGCAAGTGAAGGATCTCCGGATGACAAGGCCAACCTGAAAGATGTGATAAAGGCACTGAAACCAGTTCCTCGAAGAAGGCAGCCACCAAAAGTAGAACTAACACCACGTGACTTACTCCTCAACGAAATTAGACAGAGCAATGTGGCCTATCTAAAAGCGGTAAGTGCAGTTAAGGATTCTCAAATTAGGACTCAAATTAGGAGAACAACCTATACATTTCAAAGAGCCTAGATACAAAATTAACACCCCATAATAATGGAAAGAGGAGTTGCATTTGCATTGTGGCTTAACTTTTAAGTGTCTGAAATACTGAGCAAAAATCATCTTTTTGAATAGTTGAAAAGATAAACAAAATAACAAATTGTTTATATTCAAAGAATATAGACACAAACAGTGATTATCGGGATCCAAGCACCTTCAGCAAATATTGCCCCCAGTGGACAGTGCCTTTTCAACTTTGTGAGGACTGCTCACAAAACTTAAGTATGAAATGTCTGAAATTCTATTAAATGTTGCTGAAAGCCATTTAGTGAAAGTAG